>BMAU01002779.1:0-464746 GCA_019973935.1 Trichonephila clavipes | reverse complement strand
GTTACGTATTGCTATCTCCGTTTATTATTCACAAAGCTTTAATAGGAATAGGTGGAGAATCTAAATCCATTAAAATATTACGATTAGGTGACTTACTTATAGAGACTACATCATTACAAAGTAAATCGTTTTTGCTGGCTAAACCTTTTTAGGATTTCCACTTTCAGACTCCTCACAGATCTTTGAATTCTGACGGGGGTGTCATCTCCGAACCAGATCTTTTGTGGGTCTCGAAACAGAAATCTTGGAAGGACTTTCTGACCAGGGTGTTGCTCAGGTCAGAGAATTATAATAAAAAGGGACTCATCGCTTTCCCCCAATTAAACATTTAATTAACCTTCTTAATAGCCCTAAATTGCTATTAAACCATTAAAAAGATGGATACCTAAATTGCAAAGTACGTCCCTATATACCGAATCCTCTGCGCTGTTTTAAGTGCCAGAGGTTCGACACTCACAAACTTCCTGTCGTGTCAACTTACTTGCTCTAGATGTGCATCTGTTGGACATGCTTCCACAGATTGCATTCTAGTGCCTAAATGTGTTAACTGTTCTCAAGCTCATTCCTCTGATTCAAAATGCGCCAAGTGGAAAACTGTAAAGAAATTCAAGTAATCTAAACCAATAAAAATATTCCTGTATTTATATATAGAAGCACGGAAATTAATAGTTCCACAGTTATCCCAGACTTATGCTAAGGCTGCCAAACCCTCAACTTTAACCATAACAGCCCAAACGGATGAAACCATTACAAAAATTGTATGCCCGCCGTTAAAGTTATTACAACCATTGATACTTGTTCCAAAGCCAACAATATCTTCCGAAATTCCTACAATTACCAAATTATGAACCACAACTTACAAACCTCTTCTTACCATCCACATATTCTGCCACAGTTACATCACCATCAGAATCTCAACCCCCTATTTCTGTAATAGATACTGCTCCCACCACTTCTAATATTTTATCTGTGTCTGCTACATTTTTCTCATCCACAGTATTGATGTCTACACCCTTACCATCCTGTCCTGTTCTTGAAACTACCACCAATACATCCAATACCATACCTACTACACCCCAGGATGGAAATCAAACTTCAAAACGCCGTAGGAAAAAACGTCCCCATAAAAACCCATCTTAACACTTTAAAACCAAAAATAAAAATAAAGTTGGCTCGTCATGAACCTATGAAATCAGCACCTATCAAGTACACAACTGAGAGATGAGGAAGATATGATAGTATATGACGTGGAAGCTGAGCCTGAGTTGAATCCAGATTATGCCATAAATATTGCTGGTGTCACTTACAAAAGGGAGAGTTAGAAAACCTAATTATACTTCTATTCGTTACGACTACGAAAATCCGATCAGAAAACAGTGTTAGAGAAACAGCAAAAGGTTTTTTTTCCTTTTTAATAATTTGGTTACGAACTACACGCTTTTCTGACTTGGTGGAGAAACCCCCACCAAAATTTATTAACTTTTGCTTTTAAAACTTTTTTATTTTGAGATTTTACTATTTTAATCATAAAATATTTTACTGATTTTATACTTTTAATACTTAAAAAGTTTGGCGCAGCTTAGTCAAAATTGGCTCTTGCACCATAAAACCCTACATTCATTCACTCACTCCATGATGGAATATTTCCACAATTCTTCAATGTCCATGACGGAATATTTCTACAGTTCGAAGTCCATGATGTAAATTCGCCATAATTTCTTCAAAGGTCCGGCATTGATCTTCTATGGTGATTTCGTGACTTTTTTCAACACTTTCGTATGTTTGGTTCGTGGACGAACAACCAGAACAAGGTTTCGTATCAATTGAAATTTCATCTTTTTTGAAACAGAAAAAACCAATCAAACCTTTAAATGTCTTTGTTCGACGTTTTAAACACTTCAGGAGTTTCTATTGCACTTTTTCGGAGCACAATGCCAAATTTCACCGTCACACGCTGTTCACGAAAATCAGCAAATAATCATTGCAGACAAACTACAGTCATACAAAACAGTTGTCGCTGAAAAGTTTGCTGAAACTAACCTTAAGCGAAGGTACTCAGCTTACTGACTTAGGAATGTTAGCTCTACGCTTTACTAACGCGATACTCTACAGCAAATCTTTCTCACCAAAAAAAATTAGTTCGGTTTCTTTTGAGTATCCCCTCGTATAAATGTATATATAAAAACTGAGAATACATTTGTAAGAATTCTATAAAACTATGGTTCAAAATTTGTGACCAGTATACCCTTCCTTTCTGAGTATGTAAGAATCTGAAGAATATCTTCCTTACGAAAACTCCCTTTAAGGATTGCTTTTTATGTAAGTGAAGAGAATGAACCCCCCCTCCTAATGAAATAACTAGTTTTTTTTTCAAACTACAAAATTTTTTGCATGATTCTAATTACTTTTGGTAATGTAAATTCCCCAGCAAATACCATATATATATATATCGTTAATATTATTTTTAAAATAACTTCATATTAGTAAAAATAGCTTAGAACTCTACAAAATTTACAAATAACCTGATATTGTAAAATTTGTCAAATTACAGAGACTTAAACGGGCTGGTCATCTGGCTAAAATGAATGAAGATCGTTGTTGCAAGAAAATCTTTCTGGCAAAGCCCATGGGAAATAGACCTCGAAGCAGACCCCCGTTAAGCTGGATTGACTGTGTCGAAAAAGACTTAAATATTTTAAAGGTCAAAAACTGAAAAACAGTTGCCAAAAGTAGAGATGCCTGGAGAAAACTTCTGGAGAAGGCAAGGGCTAATCCAGGGCAGCCAGGGTCATTGAAGAAGAAGTAAAAATGGTGCTTTTTCAATGCAATTAGCTTTAACGTACTGTTTGGGTTTGGTTTGTTTCCAAGTTTTATCCTCCACAAGCTAATAGAAATGCATGAACACGCGTAAGACTTATGGAAGAACTTTAGACCTAGTTTGAATGACGGTTGGGATATTGATAGAAGACCTCCTCAGTTTAATTGAATATATTCGTATTGTAAAATATTTAGTTTTAATTAAATTTCACTTTTTTACCTTGAACTAATTTTTGACTATTTTAAGCAATGCTGTATTTATAGATATTGTGTGTTTAGGTTTAAAAATTCTCTTCCATATTATTATCGTCTGCTTTCACATTCAATGTAATTCACATAATTCTAATTTATCTAATTACTTAATTTATTTGCTGATGTAGAATTGTTTGTTGTTAAAGTTTGTTGCTTAAGGTATCCGACTACGTTCGGAACCATGATTTTGCAAATTCGTATAAATGGATAATATTTATGATATTTAGTGTAACTTAGATTAGAAAATGTATAGAAAATTGTTTTAAGAATAGTATTACAATAAAAAATTATTTAAGTACAATATTTTGACAAAAAATGAACATAGAATGGCCAATTTTCAAAACATTTTCCTTTTATGAAAAAAGCTTCTATTATAATAATATTTTGCCTGTATATAGCTCAGATCTCTGTACAGAGGCTGAACTAGAATTTTAGAAATATATAACTTAGAAGTGGGTTTATCCATGTTTTACGACAACAGAGGGGAGAAATTTTAAGAAAAAAACGTCGATAATTATTTCAATTAGTTGTAACTCTGAAAATAATGTGAATTTTTCAAAAATCATAGTTGAGTCTCTGTACAGAGGTCTGAGCTATATACAGGCAAAATATTATTATAATAGAAGCATTTTTCACAAAAGGAGAACATTTTTAAAAAACGTTATTCTAAGTTAATTTTTTGCCGAAATATTGTATTTAAATAATTTTTTCTGTCAAAATGTCCTTATAGCAATTTTATACATGTATTCTAATCTACGTGACACTAAATATCACTAAAATGATCCATTTATGCGCTTTTTTAAAATCACGGTTCCGAACGTAGTCGGAAACCTTAGTCAGCATCGTTTGTATTATTCAAAATACACTGGTGTGCAAAAATTAAGGACGAGACGGTTTTTTCAATATAACTTTGTACAAAAGCTTTCCACATCAACACATTTAATACCGTAAGATCCCCAATACGTAAGGACATGTGTAATGTATGCAACACTTACTAAAAGAGAAATCAGAGGGATAAAAAAAAATTGATTGAAAAAGTAGCATGGAGCGCAATGCGACTGAAGGCCGAAACATCCCTGTGATGGGTGTCCAGCAAGAAACATCCGGTCTTTAGTAGGGGATATGATCTCCCCTGGCTGCTAGGCAGGTTTCACAGCGTCTGCCCATGCTGAGAATGAGGGTTTCAATGAGTTGTTGAGGCATTGCTACCCATTCGTCTTGCAGCGCCAATCTAAGCTCCAGAATCGTTACTGGTGGTAAGGTACGAGCTGCCAAGCGTCTGCCTAGAAAATCCCATACATGCTCGATGGGATTGAGATCCGGAGATCATGCCGGCCAATCCATACGTTCAATATCCTCACTCTCTAAGAGCTGTTCGGCAGCTACTGTGCGATGACATGGTGCATTGTCGTCCATGAAAAGGAACTACAGACCCATAGCGCCTCTAAAAAGACGCACATATGGAAGAAGAATCTCGTTACAATAACGGGTCCCGTTGACTGAACCTGCGTCGAAGATGTGAAGGTCTGTACGACTACCAAGCATGATGCCTCCCAAACGAGAACACCGCGACCTCCATACCTGTCCCTTTCAATGATGTTCGAGGGATGATTGCGGCTTCCCTGCTCTCTCCAGATGAGTATGCGATGAGAATCGCTACTCAAACTGAATCTGCTCTCATCTGTAAAGAGTACTCGTCCCCATTCATTGTCTCTCCAATTCCGGTGTTCCCGGCACCACAGAGTACGCCTTCTCCGATGGGTAGGCGTTAAAGGTACACACCGTACAGGGCGTCGTGCAAACAGACTACCACCGTGCAGTCTTCTGGCCACGGTAAAACGCGGTATCGTTCGTCCAGTCGCCTGTGTCGTGTATCTAGCGATTTCTCCCGCTGTCTACCGCCTGTTTCTTCTGGCCTGTAAGACAATGTACCGGTCATCTGCGGGTGTGGTTCCTCGTGGACGACCACTACTGAACCCCCGGATAGCTATTCCTGTAGTTTGAAATTATCTCCAAAGTCGTGAAACGATGCTGTGAGCAATTCCGAACTCTGCAGCCACACTTGTCACACTGCGGCCTTCCTCCAATTTCCCAATGATTCGACCCCGGATAAAAGCATCCAGATGTCGTCTAACAGATTGATTATTCGCCATTTCTAGCTGAGGCAGCAACTCAGTGTGATTTTAACTGCTATACGGCGTGCAATCTCTTTGCCAGAAATACTGATCTTACACCGACAACATGCTTTATACTACTCAGACACTCCCCATTACGTCTACCTGCATATCTGCGCATGTGCTACCGTACATCACCTTACTTAATCTCCTGATTGGTCTTTCTGTCCGCTCTGCCTCTTCGTTCAGCTGATATGCTAATTTTTCGACTTCGTCCTAAATTTTTGCACACCAGTGTATGTCTTTATTCGTTCGTTGAAAAGAATTCTAATGTATAATCGGCACTGATGAATTTTTTCGTTTATTTTTTCCGAGATATTATCTAGCATTTGGAGATCTTTTTGATCTTTTGAGTGATTATAAAAATAAAAGGCATCCGTGGAATATAAACTTTGGCTGCTTATTAATCATAATTATAACAGCAAAACACAATTTCAAGAGTTTTATTTCAGATGTTCTTTGCGGTAGTGAAAGCTATTAAATCGTACATTAGGCTTAATACCATTATTAGTAAGGTGACCAATCGTCCTCCTTTCGGGAGGACAATCATCCTTTTATATGTTCTTTCCTTACTCGAAAAGTGTCCTCCTTTTCAATATTTTAAAGCCAATCTGTTAATCTCTATATTCAGAGATGAAACAAACAGATTTCCAAAATGTCGAAGAATGGTCTGAAACAAATATCACAGGAAATAACAGTTTCCAATGGTATTTTTAACGGTCTCAAGTAAAGTGGGTAGATATAGAAAATTACGTTGAGTTTTATCGAAAGAAATGCCTGATATTAAAATCGATGACAATTGTCTGTTTGAAGTAGAAAGAAGACTGAATGTACATTTAAATTCTAATAAATTTGAACGATTGGAAAATCAACATGCTGAGAAATTGGTAAAATATGGGTAAAATTACTTAAACCATTTCAAAAATGAATACATTCCATATGAAAATGTAATTGTTCTTGTTGAATTTACGTTGTGCTGTTCTGGAACTAGTGAAGCAGTTGGAAGAGTTTTTTTTTCAGTTGGTAATGATTTTTGGGAAGTGACTAGTGAGAAATCAAAATTGAATGTTAATATTTTAGCTGCAGAGCTTACCGTAAAATTTAGTATGAAGGATATTTTTGGCCCGAACTTTCCGATATATTAGAAAATGATATGTTGACAAAAAAATCATTTAATTGAAAAATACTCATTTAAGATAATAATTAAAAAGAATGTTAGTGTAATTAGAGTATTTTTGTTTGAATTAATAAAACTTTTCACATATATTTAATTTGTACTTTTTTCTTAAATTTTTCGTCCTCCTTTTCATTGTAAAAAAAATGGTCACCTTATAATTATAACAACAAAACACAATTTCAAGAGTTTTATTTCAGATGTTCTTTGCGGTAAAGTTATTAAATCGTACATTAGGCTTAACACCATTATTAGAGTTCTTTGAGAACAAAAATTTGCGAACCATTGTTATAGGATACTACTTCGGTGACATTGATGCACGAATCCTTAGCACACATAAGTTCTTTTATAATAGCAATATTCTTCGGTAAAACTGTGTGTGTAACGCTGTGTCATTAAATACATTTTAGTTTGACAATAGAGAGATTCATATATGGAAGTTGAGAAAGAGAGATAGGTATGAAGTATATAATTTTTTGGGAATGCAAGTTAGTAATACTAGTGATTAGGAAGAAAAAAGTAATTATATAGTAAGGCCTGTTTGATTGTATGGCCTAACAGTCGGAAACAAAAGTTAAACAGTAGAACTGAATAGGCGGAGTAAGTGTAGAACAATAAAGGACATTAATGCCATGCAGTGAAGTCGTGATGAGGTCAATTTCAGCTTTTCTGATATTCGATGCTACTAGATACAATGTTACAATATCATCTTGAAGCCTGTATTTAAAACAACAAGATATTCCGTTAATGATTTGAGTCCTATACAGATAATATTGATATTCATTATTAACTCAGAATGGTTGAAAGAGATAAATAATTCCATCTTGTTTTTTTTTTTATATAGATTTACTGAATTTTATATTATTATCAATACTGATTCGAAGAACTTTTTTTAAAGTGCAATTAGAAATAATGTATACTTACATAACTGGCTTCAAAAATTTAAGCATTTTAACGAAATGTTATTTAACTTTTTTTAAATTGATTTTTTTTCTTAGAATATTTTATTTTTACTCAAAAAATAAATACTGCAATGCATTTTCAAAAACTTTTCTTGCGACTAATAATATTTATTGGCTTAAGTTGTAGAAAAAAATCAAAGTTACAAACAAGAAATTTTGGACAATTTTTCGGTACTTTCAATTCCTACTTAGGCCAACAAAGAAACATTTTATTTTAGTTACTTTTTATTGAATAATTACAATTAATATAAATATGTATATACATAGGACAGAATCACAACATTAAATGGCAAAATAGAAAGCAATTTTCATTTTCTTTTCTATTATATAGGGTGTTGGACTACTATTTTTTCGTTATTATTTATTTATTCATTAAATTTAATTATTCCAATATAATATCATAGTAAAATGAAATCGCATTCTCAGAAATTAGGCCATCTTAGGTGGAATTCGAACCCATGACCTTCGGATTAGAAGTCCTACGCGCTATCCATTGCACTGCAGGGAGACAACGAGCGACTTTCCTTTTTATATATGGTGTTGAACTATTATTTTTGTTTGCAACTATTTTTTCATTAATTAAAAAATTGATGAATTAATACTTGAAAAAACTGTTGTAACATCAAGTGTCCTCCGCAACAAGTTGAAAAAAATGTATTCTAACTTGAGTGAATATAGATAGGAAGAGTGTGAACTATAATAGTAGGAATTGAAAAAAAATTCAATTTCATAACTTTTCACTTGTTTAAGGGTGGTAAATTATTTTGGTTCAATGGGGCCACATTATGGAAGCGGAGGATTTCGGAGGGACGCCCCTTTTTCGAATAAACTGCATTCATTAGTTAACTTTGCATCTTAGAAAAGGTATATTTTCTCTCTCTCTCTCAATGTATACCATACAAATAAATAATTTTAGTGCAAGAGAATAGTGACAGTTTTATTCAATTTATTTTTTGTGCTAACTTCATATCGTCGGCCTAATTATCAGACTGCGTAACTCCACCGGTCTAACTGATTTCATATAGGAGTGCAACGCGCCAAGAGCTTTTTGGCGTGATTCCTTAATCGCGCCAAGCAGTGGTGAAGCAAAACATTCCTTTTTGTTTTGTCTACGCCATGCCTCAGTAGGCGCTCCACTTTTAATTTATTCCTTCGATCAGTATAATCACTATTTTTTTTATTTCATAATAAAACTAGATTTCGAAGGGAGAGATGGTGGCAAGATTTTAACATAAAATAAATAAACAGAAAGTAATATTAATGTATTACACTTCCAGATATAAATTATATACACTATTTTAAGCGTTCATTACACAAAATTTGTAACAACGTGTTACTTTTGCTGAGCAGAGATCAGCTTAGGAAGGTGTTTTCAAAAATCAACTCACAAGAGATTTACGGGGAGTTATAAATAAAAAATATCCTTACTATCAGCTATTAGATTTACAGACTTAAAATTTAATAATTTTTTTTGTTCAGCTGAGGTATGCATAAATCCTTTTTTTTTTGTTTAATTTGCAATTCACGATCGTATTATTATCGCCTATCTTGGCGAACATAAACAACAACTTAGCGCCTAGCCCTACTGTATAAAATTAGCATCCCAGATGGAGTTACGCAGTCTGATAATTAGACCGACGATATAACCTTTAATAATGTAATCTTTATAATCGTCACATTTAACTTTAGAATCAGTTTAACGAGACAAAAGCACCCTATCATGCTTTTCTATAATTGTTTTGAAATCAGGAGCGAGGTTGCTTGTTGAAATTTTCTCATCACAGCCTGCAAGTTAATATCTATCAATTTTTTCATCTGTATTTACACTTTTGTTCCTCATGCAAGAAATACACAGAAAACCGTTTCCTCATTGGCGTAAGGTACTCCTCTTCATTTCAGGGGACACCAAAGCCTCACAGATGCCAAGTACGTATTCATTGTAACGCTCGTATTCACCGCTAACCTAACCCAGCGATGAAACCTGGAGTTAAGTAACCGGCAGTCAACCCCAAGTTAGAACTTCAATTCACAGCTCTTTTTCGACCTCCAGTTACTTGACTCTGGGTTTCTTAATCTGGGTTTACTGGTCGATTCCCATTGGTCGAAATAAACCCCGTGACTTCCGGCTGGAGCTACAATTTCTACATTCGCCTCGTGCCAGCTTGTTTTTAACCTGGAGTATTGCGAACTGTTTAAAATGAATGCCAACAGAATTTATTTTACGCAGTATGAAAAAGAGTTGTTGTTGGCTTTGATGAAGCCGCACTTACATATAATAGAATGTAGGGAAATAAATGCTGTTAGTAGCACAAAAAAAAATGAAGCGTATATTGAAATAACGCGGCAATTCTATGACACTGACGGAGTGGTGAATCCGCGAACACCACAACAGATCCGCCAGTGTTATTTAAATTTAAAAAAGAAAATGACAAAGAAAAGTATATGTAGTGTTTTGCGGCAAGAAAACGCAAACATAAACACTCGAAAAATCGCTTACTGCGCATGTGCGGTTAAAACTAACTCGGCAGTTACCCTGGGTCAGTATTTTTTAAATTGAACCGGAGTTAAGTTATTAACTTGCGATGGTGAATATCGTTTTCGGTCAAACCCAGGTTTCCTTCCTCTAACCGGCGGTCAGGTTAGCGGTGAATATGGGCGTAAGATCCGGTTTGAGGCCCAAAACATGACTTTGCGGGAGGGCGCTTATATTCTTCGTTACGCTACTGGTTTTCCCTATATTTTTTTTCTTGACTCACTAGGCAGATCACTGAGAAACTCTTTGCAAACCGCTATTTGCCCACCCATGCTCTAGGTCAGGGGTGGCGAACCTTTTTGGTTCAACGTGCCATTTTTTCTAAAAAAAGCATTTAATGAGGTATAGACGTGCCATCAAATAATTTTGACTTGTGATTATTAGGAAAACAATAAAAGTAAATACTAAGAACACAAAACTATTTATTTATTACGAAAAAATACCCTTTTCACAGTATAGTTGTAAATGTTTTAGTTATACGTATTATTTAAATTAAAGTAACATTCGTGTGAGTTCTGTTGTTGCTGATTGGATGACAAATAGCTTATATTTGGAATGTAAGATGTTACTTCCAACAGAAAGCATGCCTAATTGAAGTCATCTGCCAATCGGATTTTAAACAATTAATTATTTTTGCTGCTGTTCTCTTTTTTGACAAGATGGATTTGCTATTTGTTTCAAAATGCCTTTTTACTGACGATATTCTGCATACCGCTATTCCGGAACATAGAACACACCGCTTTTTATCGCCTTTACTAATAATGCCAAATTTCCAAATTTGAAATCCTCTTTTACGCTTACTCTCCTGTGCTTTTTATATTCCTTTTCTGAACTAGCCATGCTAAATAAAACTTAAAAATCGTAAATATAACACAAATAAACTTTAAAATGCAGTTGTGTCAATGAAATTGACTATGCTATGCGGAGACAAACTTTGCATCATAAGCAATGGTAGCCCACGACGTAACCAAGGCAAGACAATAACAAACGAATATGCTCCCACCACACCGCGACCGATCACTTACGCTTGTTCGTAATATTTCACAGGGAACTTTGTTATTTTGAAATAAAATGCAAATTATTTTGATCGCTGGCGTGCCGAAAATATTGTGTCGCGTGCCATGAATGCCACGCGTGCCAGTGGTTCGCCATCCTTGCTCTAGGTAATACGATTGATACATTTGTGAGGAATTTAGTGCAAGTAGTTGTTCTGTTTAATCTTGAAAAATTACACATTAGCTCAGCGTTTCTTAAATTTTCGATTGCTACGCCCCCTTTTATGTATCAGGGTGATATCGCGGACCCCCAAGATTTTGAACATCTTTTCCTGACTTAATATTCTTGATCAAAACACAAGTTCTTGTAGATTTTCTTCATGAGGGCTATTTAATAATCTAGTCTAATATGGCACATCTTTCAATTTTTCCAAGAGGCATACCAGAGTCTGTAAAACAAGGAAATTTCAACGTTACATGATACTCCTTGGACCCCCTAGAAAGGCTTAGCGGACCACAGTTTAAGAATTGCAGCATTAGTTGTATCAACTTTAAAAATAGTTTTGTGGAAAGTGTATTTTAAATTTACACAAGTTTTGTTCTTGTAGAAGTAGTAATGTTTTAAACATTCGTAACATCGTAAAAATTATTGCTTAAATCAAAACAAAAGCAAATTTAGAAAAAATAATTACCTCAATTTTAAAACAGTAAAAAATTAAAGAAAATTTGCTTCTTGATTTTACATTTGACGCCAAAATGACATTTTTAACGTTACCTCGTACCTTACCTATAAGGCACATATTTGGCGCCAGTTGGCGAAACGCGGCTGTTGCACTGAAATATGTCCATTGCCAAAAATCTATTACAGTCGCCAATTTCCAACTTTAATGAAAAATTATAATAATTATTTCGATTCAAAAATATCAATGAAAAATCGGTTAAAATCTGTATTCAATTAAAATTTTTTATTTCTAGAAGCTTTCCTGTTGATAATTAAATTGCCGTTATAAAAAAAATAAAATTGAAAATATTGTACCATTATAAAAGCCTAGTAAAAAATTAAAATGCTAAGACAAAGCTTTTTTTTTACAAAACCCTTTTTCCTAGAAAAAACTAATGTATATGAAACAATTTTGTAAATTTCACAATACTCCTAATTTTTATCACGTCATTTCGAAAGTCAAACAAAAATAAAAAAAATTATCAAGGTCAAATTTACTATATTGCCTTCCTGCAAACGATATATCTCAATATTATTTCCTGAAACTCAAACGTCCTAAAAATAATTTCTGTATTTACCAACACGTTTATTCTTTTGTTTCATTCTATTTTTTTTAAAATTAGTCGTCAAAGATACCACGAACAGACCAGACGATTTAAATTGCTTTTTGTGAGACGGATTTTTTAAAAAAGTAATAATAAACCCCCAATTGTTTTAAAACGAGACGCTTATATAAATACGTCGTGAAACAGAATGAGTCATTCCAGATTTTCTGCTTATTTCACTGGTTTTTATTATTCGGTCACGTGAACTTGATAAATTAAATGAGATTAAAAGTGGCGTTTTTTTTTTCTTATACTGACAGATCAAGTGTAAGATATTAAATATTTGTATTACTTTTTGTCTTGAATTTTTTGAATGTTTTACATTCATTGATTAAATTAATCAATAAAATTATTTTTAAGCTCATATTAGTAAAAGAAATTTTTAGACTTAATTAGCAGTTCTAAAGCTCCTTTTTTATTCTTTGTGTTGCAGGTTATATTTATAATAAACTAGCTTGTATACCCGTTCTTCGCACGGGTGAACTGAAAAATTAAACAACACAGATTGAAGGAAAAAGAAGTTTTTAATGAGTTAATTTTATGTGAATTGCAAATTAAACAAAAAGCTTTTGCATATCTCAGCTAAACAAAAAAGAAAAAAACACCTTTGTTAAATTTTAACTATGTAGATCTAATAGCTGATAAAAAGGATTTTTTTTATTTATAATTCCTCGTAACACTCTTGAGGGTCCATTTTTCAAAATACCTCCCTAAGCTGATCTCTGCTCAGCAAAAGTAACACATTGTTAAAAGCTTTGCGTAATGAACGCTTAAAGTAGTGTAAATAATTTATATCTGAAAGTGACATTAATATTACTTTCTGTTGTATTTATTTTATTTTAAAATTGTAATATTCGCAAGCAACACCGTTTCTTAAATTATAATGGCGATTCAATGAAAAACATAGAGAAATGTTAACGATAGAGTCAAGTTGGCAAATGCCTAGCTACTTTCGTAGCTCGAGCTTTATTAGAGCTTTGTAAGACCCGCCGTGTACGGGAGCGATGCACGTTAATACTTTATCCAACCGCATTATGATTTACTGCAGTTTTTTTCATACAATAATTTTTTTTGGATCACTACATTTAAAAAATTAAGGGATATACATAAACAAAATACTCCACTTTGGAAAATTAATCCGTTAGAGCTAATAAATTAATTAAAAATATTCCACTGCAAAATTAATTATATACACCGTTCACTTAAAATAAGTAGTAAAATCATTTTCCAAGGTTTTCACTAACATACAAAAACATAAGACACTTAAATTTTGACATAAACTATTTTTTCGGGACAAAAATAATAATCTTAGCAATCCGCTGAAAACGCCGTCAGCTGAAAACGCAATATCTGCTACAAAACTATTCGGCTTCCCCGCTAAAATACTCATCATAGAACCCGTGCTGCCATATATCTTGGAAGAGTGGATTTCAAAGAATATTCCTGCTAAGTATTGGTAGAATATTCCTTCTAAGTTGGTGTGGTAGTTAGGAGAAGGGGGTGCCCGCTCAGGTGTCGTCCACGTCACTTGACCATGGTTCAAAATTACGTGATCCGTTGCCAAAAGCCCTCGTGTAGCTGTACAGTGCGATGTTAATATTCACTCACTCACACACTCCAAAAAATACAGTACACTAGTTATAATTATTTTTATACTTAAAAACGCAATATCTGCCCCTATTCAATTAAAATTATAGCGTTATAATTAACTACTAACCACAAACAAATTTTGAAAATTTGTCTAAATGATGCAGTGTGAAAGAGAAAGTTTATTTACTTTAAATACCAGAACCTATAAAAGCATTTATTTTGAAAAAAAATCAATTTCTTACTACCAAATGTGCATAATAAAATCATAAAAAAAACTTTCAAATAAAGAGAGATTTATAACAACATCTCCCTTCAAAACTCAGTTTTATTCTGAAATAAAAAAAAATTAGGGATTATACTGATCACAGGAATTAATTAGAAGCGAGCCCCTTGCGTAGCCAAAACAAAAAGAGTTTTTCACAAACAAAAGATAGATATATGCTGACGTGGGCTTTTTTGCAGTGCACGCCAGAATTGCTGGCAGATGGCAGAAATTTTTCCTACTTACTTGACAAATATCGTTATATTTTGGACACTTCTCACAATATCTTTATAAATTATAGCCTATGTGTTATTCTGATGTATAAGCTATATTATTGTAAAGTTTCATTAAAAGCCATTCAGTTGTTTTTGCGTGAAAGACCCACAAAGATCCACACAAACTTTCACATTTATAATATATATTAGATATAAAAGCAATGGATTCAATTCACTAAGGTTACACAATAAAGGCAATTACATGTTTTCCATTAAATTCAAAACTGCATTAAACTTATATTCGTTCTATTTATAAAATTTTAATAAAATTTCGAATTTTATAATTGGGTAAAAATGTTCAGATTAAGAAGGAAAACATTAAAAAGTTCTTAAAATTAAAATGAGTAAATAAGAAATTCTCTCTCTCTCATATTGACAATGTACTTTTAAATCAAATGTATTTTGCTTACTTATGTGTGTTATAATTGTTCACAAATTTGTACTTTTAAAAGAATGCTTCCGCGAAAAGAAAAGTTGGCAACGACGAGGTGCATGAGTTGATTGGCTGGAAACACATAATTTCATTTATCATTTGACTATCACGTCACATGAATTTGAATTGATTGGCTGAAAACACGTGACTGTAGTTATGTGACTTTGTCGCTATAAGAATTTTACCCATTGTCTAAATTTTAATGGGTAATAAGAGACACATCGTAGTATTAACAACATCTTATCAAATTTTAATGATGGTAAAGGCTTCAATCAAGGCTATCTGTATATGCATATGACAGAATCGCAATATTAAGTGACTAAATAGAAAGCGATTTTCCTTGAAATTTTCCTTTCTGTATAGGGTGTTGGATAATTTTTTTTGCTTGTTAATACTTGTTGCTTTTTTTGCTTGTTGCTTGTTACAATCATATATATAATATTGATATGTATATACATCTGACAGAATCACAATATTAAGTGACAAAATTTAAAGTAATTTCCTTTTCTATATATGGTGTTGGACTAATTTTTTTTCATTTTTTTGTTACTATTTATTCATTCATTAAATTTAATTATTCTGATAAAATAGTATAGTAAAAACGAAATCCCATTCTCAGAAATTAGGCTATTCCAGGTCGGATTCGAACCCACGACCTTTGGATTGAAAGTCCAACGCGCAGTCCATTGCGCTACAGGGACACAACGAACAAAATTCTTTTCTATATATATGCTGTTGGACTATTATTTTTGTTACTATTTATTCCTTTTTTAATTTAATTAATGAATTAATATTTGAAAAAAACTGTATTAACATCAAGTGTCTCTCCTACAAGTTTAAAAAAATGTATTTGAGCTTGAATGGATGAATAGAAAGTATTTTATAAACAATTGAAAATTTATATATATATATATTTACATAGGGAGAGAGTGAACTAATAGTAGGAATTGAAAAAATAGTTTGATTAAATCCAGAAATTCAATCTTCTTTTGCGTTAATGTTGCCATGACATGTTAATAATTTCTACGAAAATAATCTGTGGGTATACTCCATTTGGAAAGTGTGTAAACTTGTTGTTTTCGTGTTCCTTTCAACACCATTCACTCCGCATAAAAAATCTGTGGTCTCTTCTTTAGTATAATTTTTCATCTCTGTTACATAACCCTAAAATTAAAATATCTTGCAAGCGTACAACCTTTTCGTTGAACAAATACATGGCGCTCTCCATGGAGAAAGATAGGTTTCTTTTCTCATAAAATTGTGAAATGGTTGCAGTAGAAAAAGCAAATTCCTGCAACATGACGAATTTGTTCTTTTAAGGTTTCTTTAAGACCTTGTGAGATATGCGTCATTAGTGATTCAGTATGACTTTCTTTTAGGTCTGTTCAGAAAATCCAGGAAGAAAAATCTAGAGTTATTAATCCTTTTGTAATTCTCTTTGTTTCAAAATTTTTATCAGCTTCACAGGAATTTTACTTACGTGAAATTTTATATCATGGCAAAGCAATTTTTCTCTTACGATACGTTTAGAAAATATTTTTTTTTGCCGTTTTGTAATTTAATTTGCGCAGCAGTAAATTTATCATCTAGAATTATAAGTCCCCCTTTTTTGGCAAAAAAATCATGCTTTAACATTTTTTTATATATTTTTTTAAAAAAATGTTTCACATTGTGTAACTCATTTTCCGGATTAAAAAGTTTTAAATGAAAAAAAATTTAAATTTGTGATTTAAAAAATTGGTACTTATTTATTATACCGCCAACCACAATTCGTTACATGAAAAGACGTCAACAAATGGCCCGATACGCAGCTAATATATATAGTGGAAATCTGACCTCTCTCTACATACACAATAATCTTTTTCGCGCATTATATGACTGCTTCATATAGTAAAATATTTTTAGTTCTACTTAAATGTCTTTTCTTTAATTTGAACCAATTTTTATTGAATATTTGAGTTATACAGTAAATATAGTTATACTATAGCGTTCGAATGAATTGGGACAAACACCTTTTTTTGTGTTTAAGTTGGTATATGATTTAATTACCAGTGATAACTCGAACCACCTCAAATCAATTATATTTGTCTCGAAGTCGTTTGAAGGATTGACTGTTACTAAAATTTACTTGTTTGATTGATTTTAGTGCATAGGTAGCTAAGTTGTGAGCCTTTCAGTGTGGCAGCTTGTAGTTATAATTTTGCTTGTGTGTGTGTTTAAAGATAGATATTACTCCGAGGAAGCGTTCTAAAATAATAGTTCTTAATGAACCCACTTCAAAGACTGTGAAGGATATAGCAACTGCAGTTGGAATGGACAAATCAAGAGTTTCAAGAATTTTAACAGCGTTTCAGGATTTCAGATCATCGTTTCCAAAAAGAAAAGTTAAAATGTGGGCACAAACGGAAAACTACTCTAAGAAATAAAAAAATAAATCGAAGAAAGATGATCACAGATCTTCAAAGGGATTTATTGGGTTAAGGCAGCGATACTCAACATGCGGCGCGCGGGCCGCATGCTGCCTGTCCACCGGGTCTTTTTAAATGGCCCGGTCATGACCTTTGCTCAGAGAAATTAATTCATTTACGGAAATTTGGTGGGAAATTCTTTGTAAAAAAAAAATCAGATATATCAATTTTGCTGTTGATGTCGTACGGATGCGAATTGTTTTTTTCCCTTCTGATTATTGATAATAGACAACAGTGGAGTAGCGACCATTTTATGAATGGAACTAATTTTTAACTATCTTTCATATCTAAAATATTCAAAGAAAAAAGATCGTTTCAAAACGATTGGGAGGCTGACTGTTTTGTAGTGATAAACAAGCATATTTCAGTAATTGTTTGATTTGTCACGAAAGTGTATTTTAAAAAATACCAATAAACAGGAATCATTCAATGACACTTTTCTCTCGAAGATCTCTCTCAAGAGGTGATAAATAGGCTTCCTTGAATAATCTTTACAACAGCAAAAAAGTATTTTGTCAGTGGTAATGTCACAGCGGTAACAAATGCACCCTATGAAATTTGTTATGGTATTGGTAATTATATGAAACCGTTTACTGATGCAGAAATTGTGAAAGAGTGATTCTTAAATGCTGCCAATTTAGAAAAATTAAGCGACAAAAATGAAAAAATATAAAAAATAGTATTGGGTTGTTCGGAAAGTAATTTCGTTTTTTCCCGATAGAGGATTTACTTGTATTTTTTTTGCAACCAACTTCACATTTAAGCCGTATAATTTTCATATGCTTTGAGAGCTCATATAGCAAGGCTTGTGTGTGAAAAATTCCAATTAATTCTACGCAGTAGTTTTTGGTTGGTGCCCTTTTAAATATGGAGAGCGATATAAGCAGCATTTTCGACATATCTTACTGTTTTACTACAGAAAGGGTAAAAATGCTGTTCAAGCCAGAAAGAAATTGACTGATGTGTATGGAGAAGGTGTGTTGACAGTACGCCAGTGCCATAACTGGTTCGCTAAATTTCGATCCGGCAATTTTGATGTCGAAGATGCACCATGTTCGGGACGGCCGATTGAAGCTGATAAAGACGCAATAAAGGCATTAGTTGATGCGAACCGGCGAATAACAACACGTGAGATCGGATTGAGGTTAAATTTATCAAATTCAACAGTTTATGACCACTTGAAAGGCCTGGGATTATCCTCGAAGCTCGATGTATGGGTTCCCCATGTTCTCACAGAGAGAAATTTGTGTCGCCGCATTGACGTCTGCGATTCGCTTCTCAAACGTCACGAAAATGATCCGTTTTTGAAGCGCATCATCACTGGGGACGAAAAAGGTCATGGAGCAAAAAAGATGAACCGGCTCAAACCATTTCCAAAGCCGATATTCACCAAAAAAAGGTGAGGCTGTCTGTTTGGTGGGATTTTAAAGGAATCGTTTATTTTTTGAGCTTTTACTGGATAGCACAACGATTAATTCGGACTGGACAAACTGAATGATGCACTTCAACAGAAAAGATCAGAACTAATCAACAGGAAAGGTGTAGTGTTTCACCAAGACAACGCGAGACCTCACAAAATTTGGTCACTCGCCAAAAAGCTTTTACAGCTTGAATGGGATACAATGCCACACCCACCATATTCTCCAGACCTGGCACCATCGGATTATTATTTGTTCCGGTCATTCCAAAATTTTTTAGTTGGTAAAACCTTCATCTCAAATGAGGAGGTGAAAAACCACCTCGATCAGATTTTTGCCAGTAAATACCAAAAATTTTATGAGCGTGGAATTATGCTACTACCAGAAAGATGGCAAAAGGTGTTGGACCAGAACGGCCAATATATAATTTAATAAAGTATTTGTTTATTATACGAAAACTGTCTTTCATTTCCACAAAAAAGAAACGAAATTACTTTCCGAACAACCCAATAATTAAGAAAAGCATAAAATAAGAGTTTTAATATTTGGATCGATTTCCTCATTTTAAATTTCTATGTTATCTTGGTCTTACAGCATCTCCCCCCCCTCTCCATTAATTCTCATGTTGCAGCCCGCGTGAAATAGCTAACATATGTATGCGGTCCGGCAGAAAAAAAGGTTGAGTACCCCTGGGTTAAGGTGTTGAAATAAGTACCTCACACACACAACTGTACCGAAAAGGCTTATGGAAATTGACCGTAAGGTTACAAGACCGAGGAAAAAACATTTTCTAACTCAAAAAAAGATGAAAAAACGTTTAGCAAGGCCAAAAAATACAGACCATAGACTGTTAACGACTAAAAGAAGATAATTTTCTCAGTCAAGACACATATTAATTTGTCCAGGGATACAAATCAAGTATAGCTAGAAGAAGTGATAGTGAAACTCTGCTACCAGATCATATCCAATGGACTGTAAAACACCCTTCTAAACAGATATTTTGGAATTTTTCACAACAAATGGCACTGGAAGCTTAGTTCCTCTTAAATGCATGTAGAATTTTGTCAATTACATAGAAATATTACGTAGTAGATTGTTCCATTCATGGAAATATTTGACGGACCATTTTAACATGACTTAGCCCTTTGTCACACTTTGAAATTATTCCAGACTTTTAGGCAGGAAAACGAAATAAAAGTACTTGATTGGGGTCTGGTAATTGACCAGAACTAAACCCCTTTGAGAAATAACTTATGGCATATTCTCAAGCATCATTTAGCTAAGTTGCACGACAACAGAACAAATGATAAAAAGTGTTATACAAGCGTGGTTCTAAAATGATGAAATCAAAAACATGTGTGATACACTAGAGGAATCAATACCAAGACATGTTGAAACGGTCATTTCTGCTAAAGGAGGACATACTTCGTACTAATGCAGATAGTTTTAGTCAACTGAAGGTATGTAATGATTAAAAGCTGAGGGTCTTGAAAAAATCGATTTTTTCCATTTGTGCCAATCAATTCGAACAGTATAGTAGATTAGGTTAAAAATTATTTTCCATACCTTTATCGTCTGCTGTAATTCAATAGTTTATATAACTCTTTTATTCATCAGATTACTTAAGTTATATTTGATGATATATAATCGTTTGCTGTTAATGTTATGCAGCTTAAGTTGGCCTCTTTTGGAAATATTTTAAACACCTTTGTTTCATCGGGGAAAAGAATTGTGTGATGCATAATCAACGCTAGTTAAATTTAATATGTACTTAATTTTTGCATATTTTTGAAATATTTGCATTCATCTGGAAATATTTTTTGATTATTTGAAAGATTATGAGAATAAAATGTGTCTGCTATTTGCAATGATACTTTTCTGTGAAATTGATCGACGGTATTATACGTAAGAACAAAAAAAAATGTACATTTAATTAAATTGATACAACATAACTTTACAATAATTCATGCATGTTTTACTTATTTTGGGGTCACAAACGGGGTTTATTGGGCCCCATCAAAGAATGTTCCTCTTGCAAAACTAACATAAAATGACATAATTGACAAGCATAGAATAATCGCGGTATAGTATGGTCCCAATTCACACACACGCACATTAAGGGCCTCAGTAAATAACGGGGGCTCTTGTAGCATGTAGTATATTTTGTAAGGAATGTTAGATAATGCCACTCACAATATTGTTGTCTATGAGTTATAATTCAGCTGCTTACCACGTATATTTCACAATCTTATCCGTGTCTCTTTATAAGTTTAAAATGTCTGAGGTTATTTTAAGATAAGCAGCGAATTTTTGAATGTTTCTGTTAATTTTTTATCAAAAAGAGGGGGGGGGAGGAAGTAAGCTCCCAAGATCGCTGAGCTACCGAATATACCTGTTGGAAGGAACAACATTGTAGCAGAGTACCGCGTGGATTCCTGTATGCCAAAAGCAACAGTTGCTTAATATTATTTATAGTTATTTATTAATATTTATAGTTATTATTTCTAAAACCACAGTATTTTTGATGAGTAATTACTATGAAAAATAATTAAATGTCACGAAAAATTTTCAAATTCCCTACAAAAATGTGGACAGGCGAACAAACTAAACAGACTCCGGTGTCAAATTGACACCAATGGACGTTGTAGTGTTAAATCAGTTTCTACTTATTAAATGCACGAGAGCTCAATTTTCTAAACGTTGTTGATAAAAAAAATTCTTCATACAAGAAGATAATTTTACATAGATAAAGACGGATGTGTTTGTATTTTATAAAAAAAAATTTAAAAAAAAAGCAATTTTTACATAAAAATTACAGTAAAATTTTTGATGAATGTACTAACACTAGGTAAAAGATAAAAAAAATTTTTTTTATCTAAAACAAAAAAAAATGTTTAAAGCAAAAAGACAAAAAATATAAAAGATGATGTAAAGTGAAAAAATAATTTCATATAGTGAGATAAAAACCAAAATAAACCCATTTCGACGAAAGTAAAAAATTGAGTATATTCTGAAATATAGGAAGCAATTTTCACAGGTAGGAAATTGGTTTTTGATGAGTAATTGATACGATTATTTTGTTTTAGATTATTTAAACGTACTTTTCTAGTGCGTAGTTAAATAAATCTTTTTTTTTCTTTTAATTTCCAAAGCAGCAAACGAGAATGAACATAATTCTTTCACCGGGATATGCAAAAAAAAGTTAGATAACACAAGAAATTTTTTTAAAAAAAATTATAAAAACACAACTACAAAAGGAATAGAAAAAATTAATGTCTCAAACAAAATAAGTGCTTTGTTTCGCAATAATTAGCTTTCAAGACTGAGCAAAGAAGAAGGTGGTCCGAGGCATAACAGCGCCGTTGCAGCTGGAGGGGCAGATTGGGCTGTTCACAATCTCAAGTCGATTAAGTTGAGCATGATAATAGTCAATTTTTGGCAGGCAGTTCATGATTGTCATTTCGGAAGCAGCTACCTCAATATACTTGGGAAAATCCAGGAGTTTGGGGAGGGTTTCACACTAACACCAAGGTTTCTCCCATGTTCTTTCCTTTAGTTCGGATATGCATAAATCCATCATGGCCAAACTAATTTTCGAAGCGAACGAATTGTAACTGATCTCTTCAAAAAGTGTCTCTGATAGGTCCCTCACCCTGTATTTTGGCAACTTATCTGCTGTATCATTTCCGTGGATACCGCAATGGAACGGAATTATTGCAAGACCACATTCTTACTCTTATGTTGGAGGTCACAAAGAAGGGGTTTGCATTGTTTCACAGACGCATAAAAAAAGCCTGGATTGTTTAGTCCAGTGTTTTCCAACCTTTCTATTGCCGCAGACCGGTCAATGCTTGATAATTTTACCACGGCCCACTGAGGAAGAGGGGATTGATTGTTTATATGTTAGATTGTTTCGACTTAAATAAAATACTGTTATACCAAAAATGAATATAAAGTGATATTCAAAATTTTAATTTTCTAGAATGCTGCAAAAAATACACCACAGTAAATAAAATGAAAATAATTTAATGTTCCCCTTGAGTGGCCCGGGGTAATTTGATCTACGGACCGTTATCGGTCTGCAGCCTGGGGGGGGATAACTGGTTATGCCAGTAGAATAATAGGCTTTTAAACAAATGGTCCAGAGTACTAGTCCCTGTTTGGGTGGTTTTAATATTTGGGATGCAATGTTACTCGCGTCCTTAGCATTCTTTAAGCTACACGGGTTCCCAGATTGCAAACAGAGTAACAATTTTTCAGCTTTTGGATTACACGTCGTATCTATATAAAAATTATTAAATCCTTTCAGGGAAAATTCATATTTTACTAAGAGTATGATGTTTGACGCATGCGCTGTTTGCTGTCAAATGAATTGCTTTTGTTTTGCTAGTATTAAGTCTTAATTTTTGACTCTACTCATGTAGACAACAACACAAGAGATTTTATTTATTTTATTCAAATATCTTCTAGAGTTTTGTGTAAGTGTTGTTGTGTTTATCACACAGAGTGACCACATTGTGATTAGAAGAGAAGGAAACGTGTTTTTGGCAAAAGATTACTTGACTTTTCTGCTTAAAAGACAAAAAATGGTTGAAACAAACGACCCAGTACAGTTTGATTTCTCCGTCATTGTTGATTATGTTTTTATGATTAGTGCGGACAACTTTGCTTCACTAAATATTAAAGTGAAAATTGCATCTGCGAGTGTGTCGTTTGCAAATAATAATAATCAATTTCAACCTAAAGATCCACTTTACGATAAGCGAGATGCACAATTAAACTTTTTTCTTTAAGGACAATCCATTCCAACCTAGTCTTCCAGAAACAAAGGAAAGAAAATTGAAAAGTGCATGGCTTGCAGAGTATAAGTGACTTCAATACAGCATTGTAAGAGAAATAGTTTTTCCTTTTCTTTTTCAATTTTTTAACACAGGTTGCTATGGTAAGATTTTAATTTCAAATGGCTTAAAAAAGTGGAAAAAGGCTATTCAACCTTTTATAGAACAAGAAAGTGAGTGAGTGAAGATTAACGTCGCACTGTTCAGCTACACGAGGGCTTTTGGCGACGGACCACGTAATTTTGAACCATGGCCAAGTGACGTGGACGACACCTGAGCTGGCACCCCCCTCTCCTAACTACCACACCACACCAACGGGAGGACGTTTCAGCTCTCGACAGATTTAGCGTGCATCGCTGCCCTACACGGCGGGTCTTTAGTGGTACTGGGCTCGAACTCGTGACAAAGCCAGCCACGATCCGATGCCTATACCACTCGGCTACCGCGGCCACTATAGAACAAGAAAGGACGCCTCCACATCTTAAGGTATCCGACTACTTTCAGAGCCGTGATTTTAAAACAGCGCATAAATGGATAATTTTCATGATATTTAGTGTCACTCAGATTAGAATACACGTATAACATTATTTTAAGGACATTTTGAAAAAAAAAAAAAAACAATTATTTAAGTACATTATTTCGGCAAAAAATTAACTTACAATAACCTTTTTTCCAAATGTTCTCCTTTTATGAAAAATGCTTCTATTATAATAATATTTTGCCTGTATATAGCTCAGACCTCTGTACAGAGACTAAACTAGAATTTTTGAAAAATTCACATTATTTTCAGAGTTACAACTAATTGAAATAATCATCGGTGTTTTTTTCTTAAAATTTCTCTCCTCTGTTGTCGTAAAGCATGGATAAACCCACTTCTAAGTTACATATTCCAAAAATTCTAGTTGAGCCTTTGCACAGAGGTCTGAGCTATATACAGACAAAATATAATTATAATAGAAGCATTTTTCACAAAAAGGGGAACATTTTGAAAATTGGTTATTCTATGTTCATTTTTTGTCAAAATATTGTACTTAAATAATTTTTTATTGAAATAATATTCTTAAAAAATTTTATATACATTTCCTAATTTAAGTGACACTAAATATCATAAATATTATCCATTTATACGCTTTTATAAAATCACGGTTCCGTACGTAGTCGAATACCTTAACTTTGTTTTAAAACAGAAAGTTGGTGATGTGTCAACTTTAACTTATTTGTCTCGATTTGCTATGAAAGCATAAAAAAGACGTAACACCATTTTGTAGCTAAATTTTAAAATTTTGTTGTCTTACTCAATCTACCAACTCCCAAAACTTTCTAGTTCTTTTTGTTGTGTACGCTCTTTTCAACTCCCTTATTTCAATACCCAATCACTGCTATTATTACATAGGGTGGGGTTCTAGTTGAATCACAGAACTCAAAATCAAGGTTTAATTTGAACATAATTGATTACTTGGACACTGTAGATCTTCAGTAAAGTGATAGTTAAGTCATAGGTTTGAATCTAACTTCTGTTTAAAATAGTAAAGCTGAGCTTCCTTCAATCATTGATATGGGACCAAATTCTTCACTTTGAAATATTATACACTGCTGGACAATTGCTAAGGACGGATAACACTATCATTCATAGCAACCACAAAATGAAAGGAAGCAAAATGTGGAAAATTAAAATAAGTGCGGGATATCAGTAAGAAGAAGTATGAGTATGCAAATTTTTTTTCCACGTCTGTTCATCACGTCATAGCGTTCATAAGAGCTTTAAAGGTTTTGACGCGTGTGGACAGTTGTTGTTTCAAGTCAAAGTTTTACAGGAAAGATTTAATAGACGAACTTAAAATTTTTGGCATGTCTTCCCGACATCACATAGATGATTTTATGCGTGACCGAATTATTGGAAAGATCGAAGAAGGGCGAAAAATAACAGATGTTGCCAGGGAGTTTGACATCGCTCACAGCGTTGTTTCCCGGCTGTGGAAGTCATTTAAAACTACTGCAATGTGTAGTAGACGGCACGGGGGAGGTCGTGTTAGAAGTACGACGCCTGCAGAAGACAGATATATCGTCCTATCAGCAAAAAGGAACAGACGCACCACAGCTCATCAGGTGGCAAATCAGTTTCTTGTTGCCTCAGGAAAGCAGATCTCCCGAAAAACTGTTGCCAGACGTTTGAGGGGAGGAGGACTTTACGCACGTAGACCTGTTGTGTGTGTCCCATTGACCAGACAGCACCGTACTGCCCGTTTGCAATGGTGTCGTGAGCATCACAATTGGACTGAACAGGACTGGGCATGCGTACTATTCTCAGATGAGAGTAGGTTCAGTCTGTCATCGGATTGTAGATGCCAACTGATCTGGCGCGAGAGTGGTACTGCTTATCGTCCAGAAAATATCCAGGAAAAGGACCGATATCCGACATGCAGTATCATGGTGTGGGCCGGCATCATGATCAATGGCCGCACGCGCCTACATGTGGTATCGAATGGGACTATGACGGGCCAACGTTACATTGGTGAAGTTCTACTTCCTCATGTTCGTCTTTTCCGTGGTGCTGTCGGAGATAAATTTGTTTTTATGGACGACAACGCAACATGTCATCGAACACTCGCTGTTCAGGATTGTTTAGACAGCGAGGGTATTCAACGTCTGGTATAGCCAGCGCGTTCTCCAGATCTAAACCGCATTGAAAATGTGCGGGATGCTTTGGGGAGGCAAGTTGCTGGTCGAAACTAACCTCCGACAAACAAGAACACCCTCATCCGTGCACTCACAGAGGAATGGGATAAATTGCCTCAACAGCTGCTGGATAATGTGCAAAGTATGGTACGACGTGTGGAATGTTGCATCACACTCCACGGTGGACATATCCCGTACTGATACCTTTCTTTAAGGTGCCTGCTGACTTTTATAGATGCATTGTTCCATTTCTCCGTACGCAGATCAAATGAACATTTTTCTTTCTTTCAGATGTTTCACAGCTTTTGTACTTTCCAGAACAATAAATATTCTTTATTCTAATGTCTGAACAGGGTGGCAACTATATTTTATCCTACTAGGCCTCATGTCTCGCTTAATGTTATGCTACATAGCAATTTGTGATCCGTCCTTAGCAATTGTCCAGCAGTGTAGTTATATATATTACTGGAAATTAACTCAAATCTTGTTTTTCGTTATTTAATTAACCCCCAGAATTTCGAATTCTGTTGCCAATAACTCTAATCTATCCTAAGAATGGCATTAATTTGCAAAATACGTTAGCAAAAATATTAACGAAAAATGAAAGGTTTATTGAAGGAGAATTTGACTTGATTACGGAAGACTGAGCTTAAAGACTATAGAGATATCTCTTTGTCTTAATATTATTTGTTTTGTAATCCTGTTAAGAGAATCCGAAATGTGAATTTAATACAAATAAGCAAAAGTGAGTGTGATTACCGATTTCAGGAAAATAATATATTTGCCTATGCGTCATTCCTCTAATCACACGGTACTTAAGAACTTTCTACGTCTTTCTATTGGTTTGGTAATTACGAGGGTTGATCAGAAAAAAAAACGTTACAAACCACATCATTTGAAAACTACATATTGTGGAGAAATTTTGTTTCCCCAGAGTGAAGACAAATGGTGCTACTTGTCATACAGTTGGTTTACGGGTAGGTAGGGAAACTTCCCAGACAGTTCAGGACGATTGAAGTGGCAAGATGCTTAGCAAATTGGTCTCGTTTGGAAGTGTGAGCCGTGATTTGGTTTTTATGGGCAAAGAATGTGTCCGCCAGGGGTGTAGCTACCGTCGTATCAACCATATAAATGACGCTACAGGGGCTCCAACATGTGTATCTACAGTCCCACTAACATGGTTCTCGTACCTAAAAAAGGACCCCGAATGAATTTTGATATAGAGCCCACTCAGAACTAGCTACGCCACTGGTGTCTGCATCTGACATTCCCAAACAACATGTAGCGAGGTAATGCCACTCTTTTCAATCAGGCAGATAGGATGTCGAAAACCGCAGTATGCCAGGGAGCGAAGTTCTTCAAGGCACGGGGATTGAAGAGAAGGTTCAAAATGACCGACGGGTAACTCTGAGTGAAATCTCGTCAGAGCTGGGACTGAGCTGTGGTCGCGTGCAGCATATCGTTTCTGATGTGCTGCGATATTCCAAGACAGTGCTGGGAAAACATCCACCAAGACCTGGCTCAATATATAGAAACCTGATTTCTACCAAGACAGGTTAAACAAGTTGGTTCTGCGTTCTGATAAATACCTAAATAGACTTGGGGATTATGTTGAAATGTGATAGGTACGTATGCCTCTTGCTGGTTGTGTGTTTTTATCCTGAGTTACATATGCGAAATATGCAAGTGTGGAAGAACATAAATATACAATACAAACTGAAGAATATAGAGATTTATTACATACGATAATCCCAGCGTATAATAGAAGAGAACTTTCGAGACGGGAATTCATCACAGGCGAAAGTCCGACTTCTTTTCCCGAAGAAGATACAACCATGCCTTACTCGGGATTCGAACCCGAACCCACTCGGTTACAAGCCGAGGGTCATATTCACCATACTGGCTGGGCGGTTACACATGCCTCTTAATTCCCCTTTGTATTTTCTGTTTATTGTTAACAAGTATTTCTTCATTCGACTTGTAACCTTTTCTTTTATCAACCCTCGTAAATTATCATATTTAAAATTATGGAATGTTAGGTGTTAATTTACTCTATACTTAATGAAGTTACTGTAACTAATGATGGGTTTTAAGAGAATAACTTTGCTCAGTCATGTGGAAGACAAAAGGCACTGGAGTTTTATAAGAATTGTCTATCTTCTACAAGTTTTATTATACATAGAGTGCATACTAGTTTAAACACATAGAGTGTATACTATACATAGAGTGCATATTAGTATGTTAAACATAGTTTTATTATATACTCCGTAAAAAAATAATCTAAGGCTTTACATTTAATTAAGAATTATTATTATTTGATAGTAAAAACTATTAACTTTTAGACATTTTTCGCTTATATTTCAGTTTTATTTGGCATTCTGATTCATCAGATGCGTCCTCTGAATTTATGAAAAGTTATTAGTTTGAATTGGATTTTATAAATCGTATTAAATTAAGGAAATGTGGGAGATACACAAAAAGTCCTAAAATTCTTAAATACAGTTCGATTCTTATGGAACTAGCAATGATTAATACACTCTGTCGCAAAAAAATATATTCACCCAGAAGAAATCAAGCTACAATCACGAAACTCGGCAAGAATGTAGTCTGGTAAGAGATATGCAAATGATTAAAATTTCGAAGCCAATGAGACAAGGCTAAGTGTGTTATGCGCATATTAGTTGCGCAACTGGGAGAGTTTAAAAGCATGAGTACGAGCGCCGTACGGCTATCCAAACGAATCTGATGACTTTGATAGACGATATTGAGACTTAGGATGCCTCTAAGACGTAACCGGCGGCAGTACGAGCAGCTGACGGACTTTGAGGCCTCAGAGAAGCAGGTTGGTCGAATAGACGTATCGGCCGCCACCTCGGTCAGAGCGATATGGTAGTTGCTCGGTGTTGGCAACAGTGGATCACAGAAGGTAGAGTGTACAGTCGCGGAGGGTCAGGACGTCCCAGGAACACAAATGATCGCGAGGATCGTGCAATCAGAAGAGTGGCCACTTCGGCACCAACAACGTCGCTAGCATCGATTCAACGCCACTTACCTCCTTCCAGACATCCAGTGCCATCAAGAGAAACCATAAGGAGACGACTGACCGAAGTTGGCTTGAGGAGCCGACGTCCGCTAAGACGCTTACCACTGACCCCACATCATAGGCAGTGTCGACTGGATTTTTGCCGACCTCGGGCAACTTGGAGTGTGACAGACTGGAGACGTGTCATCTTCAGTGATGAATCCCGATTCAGTCTCAGTGATGATGACCACCGCACACGTGTCTGGAGGCGCACCGGCCAGCGGTCCGATCCGGCATTTATTGTCGAGCGGCATACAGCAATTTCACAAGGTGTGACAGTGTGGGGGCAATTTCTTGGGACACACGATCATCTTTAGTGGTCCTTCAAGGCACTTTGACAGCTCGCAGATACGTGGACGATATTTTAACGCCGATTGTGCTACCCATGCTATCAAGTCGCCCAGGTGCCATTTATCAACAGGATAATGCTCGTTCACATACTGCGCGACTCTCCCAACAATGTCTTCAAGGATATGACGTCCTACCATGGCCTGCCAGGTCACCAGATCTTTCGCCAATAGAGCATGTCTGGACGCGTTGGGAAGGCAACTGCAGCCGTCCCGAGATACAGGAGAATTAACTGCGCAGATGCAAAGACTATGGCAGGATCTTCCACAGGGGGTCATAAGTGATCTAATTGAATCGATGCCACGCCGAATTTCGGCTTGTATAGCTGCCAGTGGTGGCTTTACTACTTACTGATTTTTAACCTTTTGCAAGCTGTAACCGCTTAATAAAATGATATTTTGTTCTGAATTTTTAATCATTTGTTTATTTTCATATACACTACATGCATACCAAATTTCGTGAATGTCGCTCAATTTCTTCTGGGTGCATATATTTTTTTGCGACAGAGTGTATTTAATGTATACCTTATGTGATTCACAAAATTACCTTTGTTATCAAAATGGTTTTATCTCTTGTCCGGAAGTATATATACAAACTTTGTTTTTAAAGTATTGTGAAGCATGTATATTTTGTAAAAGGTATTCACACATATTTGCTAAGAAGATTCATTATGCTTCAAAGTAAATTACCATTCAGTGTCATACACATTTGACAGTTTTTAAGCCACTGATTGCCAACCAAGGGGAGAAAAAATAAGAACAAAACCTGCAAACGAAGTTTTTTCGAGATTTTGCTCTCAACAAGGATGAGAGTGACTATTTGTAGAGCTTATTAAAATGGATTAATAATCGATTCAAAAAATATCATATGATCTTTTTCTATTGGTGGAACGTTGTACACAAATTAAAATATTTTTAAGTTACACAATTGGAATCTTCGCAACTCAACAGCCAAGTACCAAAGTTTCCGACTAATCACATTTTTTACATTTACAATTTTATGACTAATGTGACTTCAATAGTGCAACAGATGTTCTTAAGCGGAATCAAGCTTCAGATCTTGGTCATTAGCATGGAAATTAATCTAGTTCAACCTTTGTGTTTTCTGCAAACTTGTTGCTTATACAAAGCAATATAATTTTCCTAAGTATAAATTTTAGTATTTTTCAAATCCACATAACATTTTGCTTTATTTCTTGTTTTAATCAGCTGTAGTCTAATGGTTAAATAAAACTGATAATTTAACTCAAAAAAGAAAAAAAAATTCTTTTGTGGTAAAAAGAGGTGGGAGGGTATACTCAATCTATCTAAAGGAGTACCAAACCCCATTGTACAAATTTCTTTTTTTTTCTAATGGAACTACGTATTACAGACCTAATGATGCTGTGGACAATTGCAGACCTGGCACAGTTTTTGGGAGCTGGTATCACTTTTTAATGTGGCCCCATATAGGTGGATGACCAATCGTCCCAAGTAATTTTGAGGCCCAGAGTTTCCTCCCCAAAGATAATCAACTGAACACTGTATCAGGGACTTAATTTTGCCAAGAGCAGCCAAGCGGGCACCCTAGAGATCTTTAACATGCCACATAATCATACGACATGGACACTGTCGATTTTTTGCATCAGGAAAATCCACCGACTTGGTTTGGGGTCGAACCCGCAAACTTGGGCGAACAAGGCCAGCGCCAAACCATCTACGCCACCCAACCTGTTTGTATAAATTGTACAACTCTTCATACCAGTGACATAACGTACACTCCCACAATCCCTCCATCGCGGCGGGGGGTTCGGGATTATCGGGGGCCTAAAGCCTGACTGATGCCTTGTACGTATTTAACCAATTTATAAGAAAATAAAGACAAAACCTAACTTTTTTCAGGGAAGCCCTAATATTCTCCGTAACACCGCTGTTTCCTACTCTTCGCCCAAATGGTATAGTGGTTAGCGACGCTGACTGCAGTGCCGTAGGGACTGAGTTCGAATCCCGGAGGAGACATGTATGTTTGTAAATGCATAGTGCTTTGCAACAGGGTTGTACTTCTAAATAGCAGTCGAGCCGCAAGTCCTGGTGGAAGGGGAAGAGAGGTGGGAGGTCCCTGGCCAACCCTAGGGGTTTCTCCCTCTAAATCAGGGTGGAACCAAGCAAAATCGTATTTTCACCTGCATGGTGTTCAAAGCTAAGGCTAACGACAGGCGTAAAAATTCTAGCCCTTAGCCGCGATGAATGTCGTGGGCCTTGATCTGACTTCGTCAGGCAGGTGGCATTAGTCACACAACTCTTTGCTCAAATTGTAAAACTGCAATATATATGTATGTATTATGTAGCTCTATTTTTTTCAATATATTGCAAGCAGGAAAAAATTAATTTCTGGTCTTCATCTCCTCATTTTAATTTGTACTTCAATGTAGTGTCTCTTCAAAAACAATGCTCCTAATCACCTTTTCCTCTAATTTGCACTGAATTTTTATTCCGTCTTTGCTTCAGTATCTTGACAGAGTCACATACCTTGAGTAAATATTGTTTTCTTCGATGTTGCACATAAACCGACTTTTTCAAAACTCTGCCCCTGTGATCCCTGTGATGGCAAGTGACAATCTTACAGGAGATTGCGTACGTTTCAGTACACAAATGGCATATTCAAGTTCGTTCGACTGTCCACTGTGATCACTTATATACGTACACTTTCACCTTTTTGATCTCCTGATAAAATTTCACACAACAGTATATTCATCTGAATATTTTTCTCTACTAATTTTGTGCCATTACACATTCCATCAGTAATACATAAATTTTTTTAAATACCATTATAATATAGCCTAATTTCAAATTCAGTTTAGCAGGTGGTATTCCCAATGGAGCTAGTGATAATAGATATTCAGGAGGATACGACAATTAAATCATCTCAATTCAGTTTCTTACAACACATTTTTACTAGCTATACATGTATAAATAAATTCATTATATCATTACGAAAAATATTTATCATACTTTTATATATAGAGAGAAGTACAACCTATGACAAAAAAGTTCGGTGAATGAAGTCAGAACGGCCGATCTGGCAACACTGGCGAAACAAAACGCTGCACATGCGTAGCGGCAGGTGTTTATCATCTGTCCGCACCGTTGTTCAGTTGAGCGTCATTTGTGTTCCACGTAAGATTTGTTTTACAAAGTGCTTTCTCGGTGTGTTGGTTCATAATTGAGAACACGAAAAGAAAGGAACAAAATATCAATTTAATGTTTTGTTTTAAGCTTGGCAAGACACTGAAAGAAACTTACGCGATGCTGGTATGTATTCATGAATATCAAGCACTTTCCATGAAGTGTTTGCTCCAGTGGTTAGCCCGTTTTCAAGAAGATGGGGAAAAGGTTTCTGACAAAACCCACAGTGAAAGACCGGCGACCTCCGTCAGTGACGAAAGCATTGAGAAAGTGAGGAAATTAACTGTGCGCATGATAGCTGATGAACTACAGATTAACCGTGAATCCGTGCGACAAATCATTTTCCCGTATTTAGGGATGAGAAAAACTTGGGGGATACGCAGGGTACGACCCCAGTATGCACAAAAAGGTTCATAGTTTTTTGTTCATGATAATTATCATCCTCAAAAAGCCAATATCGTCAAACAGTTCCTGGCAAAAAAGGGGGTGGGGCAAATTGAGCATCCACCATACTCGCCACATCTCAATCCTCCAGACTTCTTCCTATTCCCACGACTCAAATTCGCATTGAAAGGAAAGAGATTTGACGATATTCCAGACATTCAACGAAACGTGACGAAGCTTTTGAACTCCATCCCAAAAGAAGACTTCTTGAAAAGTTTCCAGGACATGTATAGCGGATCTCAAAGGTGCATAGTTATGGGAGGTGACTATTTCGAATGACAGCAATCTAGGTTAATATTACAGGACTATTCGCCGAACTTTATGGTCAGATGTTGTATAACTGAAGCAGAAGTAAACTATACTGTAACGGGGCTTTACGCGACTTGCAACTACTAATCCTCTTGGGAAATCTTTGGGCTAGCATTCACGTTTATTTCACAGCCATTCCTCTCAAGAAGAAACCATGAGATGCAAATTAGTTAGTATATATAAGGTTAGAGTTTAATAATCGTAGATCAATAGGAGCGGAGCAGCTGAACACAGTGTTACTATGGTAAGAAATAGAATTACGCATCTTGACTAAAGGACGGATTTTAGCTACTAAATTAGTGAATCTAGAATTAATAGGATAATCTATTCGGATTTCGTGCGCTTATTCACGTATAGTAGTTGTCTTCTTTATATCTCTCCAAGGGTTCCCTTCATAGATTACTTATTCTGGAATATTATCTTTGATAATAATAAATAAGATTTATCATGGATAGTCTTGGTCATTCATCGTTACATCCTGCAGCTTTAGGTAGACAAGATGATAAGGAACTGACTTCAGGGGTAAAATCATTACAATACTTCATTTATTCAGTTGACCATCTTGTTCATCTCATACAAATGTTGGCTTAGGTCATAAAAATTCTCCCAATCTGGTATGGCCGAGGTAGCCTAGTGATCACGGTCACGAACTTGCGGCCGTCATTGTCGTGTCCCGGATTCAAATCATAGTGTTGCTGATGATATCTCTTCTAGAGGGTGTGTGACCGTTGAATCTCTCGAAGCTCAAATGTCCTCCCACGTTAGTACGGTGTACGAATTCGGAGAGGGTGTGGGTGTATGCCCACCTCAAGGTTCATCCTCGTCTCTTGACCGTGAGTTAAAATTATGAGGTTCGTTACTGATAGCTTCAAAGTGGGACTTAAATAAAAATCAATCAATCAAAAATGAAGGTCTATTGCCAATAATTTTAGTGTAGCTTTAAAAGCGGAGATAATTCAAATCACACAATTAGAACTTTTCCCTTATTATTCAGTTCTAAATCTTCATCTCCGACCTTGCTACTGCTAATTTATGAACTGTGTGTATCTGCATGAAATTTTCTCACCTTTTAAACAACATGCCAATATAACAATGCGAATCTAAAAGCTAAGTGACCTACTTTGTTTAAAAAAAATAAAAAAGAGTTAAACACATTGTTACAAAAGAAGGACAGATAAAGCGATTTGCTTTTAAATTCTTAATCTACCGAAAGCGATTAAAAGAGGAACAAGGTGACAACTTTATTGGGAATAAGTCAAATAAAAACAGTTACAAAATCTCAAGAGCCGCCAGAAGGGTGAAAGACCTATCTTTTACAGATGATACTATCAGTTTATTCAACTTTATTCCCATGCATTTCAACTAAGTTAAGACAATCTGATAAATTTTACGAACATTGAACTATTTTTTTTAGTTAATTTTTTTTCATTTCTTCTAGATATGATACAACGTTCATTTCATGGAATTCTAATATTGTACTGAAAATTGCCGACATTTACTACGTATTTTCAGTACTGTATGAGTAAAATTTAAAATGAAGCTTAGGAAAGGATTCGTTAAAATAAAGAAAAGTGATACTAAACACATATGACATCGTTTCTCTAAATCAGCGGTTCTTAAACTGTGATCAGTAGCCCCCAGTGGTCCCTAGCGCTTTCTAGGGGTTTGCAAAAGGTCTCTCATTTAATTTTAAGATTTTTCTCTTTTACAGGCTATGAAAGACCTCGTGGAAAAATTAAAAAATGTACCATCCTAGATTAGATCACTAAATTGCCCCAATGTAAAAACTCTATTAGAAGATGCATTTAGATCGAGAATTTTGATTCAGTTTATTGTTTGCAGCTTACATAACCATTACTACAGCGCAATGTTTTCAAAAAAAATAGTAGGTCATTCAAATGCTGTGCGCAGATCATCCACGATTCGCGATAATGGTCATCGGCTCATGTCACGTCTAGTGAGATCTCACTGGTGCTCAATGGGATTCAGATTTGGAGAGTTTGCCTGCCGTCCATGGAAGGATGTCAAATCCAGTCAAGCTCTTAAGAGTTCACAGTGTGACACGTGGCTTGGCATTGCCTTGCCGGAATACAGTGTTGGATGCACCCATCAACAAGAGTAGAAAACAGGCTCCATATCTTGTGTGGTGTAACAGTCCGCAGTCAGACGTCTGTCAATGTGTACCAGAGGCATCCTGTGTTCAAACATTATGCCACTCCAAACCATGATGCCCGGTGTAGATCCGGTTTGACGCTTGGCGAAAAGAGTTCATTCGTAGCGTTCTCAGAGTCGGCATTCCTCCTCAAACAAAAACGAGATTCATCCATAAATAATACTCGATGCCATGCCATTCGATGAACCAGGTACGATGACGATGGCGATGAGGTGTTTAGCCCTGTGTTGCGGTCAATGATTCTCCTGTTGCTGGAACCCGTGCATGTAATTGTACTTTAAGCAATCTGATGAGTATGGTTTGGGTGGACACAGATGGATCTGCGCCTAGATGCAATCGGCATCGGATGTCACGATCCGTGGGGAAAGGATCTCGAATAGTCAAGTGGCGAATACACCGGTCTGAATACTCTGACGTGCTCTTGTGCGCAGTCTTCCTGTTCGGCGTGCACATATACTTTCCTGAATTCCTCATATGACAGAACGCTGGATGGTATTCACGTTGTGCCCAACACGAATTGTTAGTATGCACAGCTACAAACCCATTTAACGGAGCTCGATAATACGGTCACGTTCCCCGGTTGTCAACTGATGCTCGCCGATGTCCTAGAGGCATTTTCTGCGCTATTTCGTAAGTCGAAAATGCTACGCCAAACCTCAGATGCTCTTTATGTGAAGGGAAAGTTGCTGACCTTTATAGCCCGAATATCAGTATCACGTGATCAGATGCGTGCACAAATATCATATCCATTTTACCACTATCGCTCCTAAAACTTACATGACGCCAAGTGCATTATTTCTTATTGCAATCCAACTTTTGTGGAGTGTATATCCTAACAAGAAAAGGGATTTTTTTATGAATGCACTATTTGTGGAGGGTCACTGTAATATGAACATTGTTGTCGGAATATCGATTTAGGGCCTAATTATAAGTAGTGGATTAATAACGGGCATAAATTTAACTCAGTGGCTCGTGAGGCCATAGTTCGTGAGGGCAAAGGTCTACTGTGTCCAACTCAGTACACGCGACCTTAGGCTCTGAGGTGCATGAGCGGATGTTCCGTTCAGGTGGTTAGCCCGACGAGAAACCCCCAGTCTTAAGTTCCCAAGCAAGCTTGGTACTCATTTTATCGACCCACTGAAGGGATGAAAGGCTGAGTCAACCTTGACCAGTCCGGAGTTTGAACCTCGGACCTGTGGCGTGGAAGCGCGACGCACTAACCACTCAGCCACTGAGCTTCTAAAAACGGGCATAATGCTTATTAAACTCAATGGGATCGATTCATCACTAGAGGGCACTGCGATAGTTTAGTGACTGCTACGTGATTATCTGATAAACAATAACAACTATTCGTATTACACTTGTGGTTGTGTGCTAACCGTCGATTTTGCTTACATTCAAATTTTATATTCTTTACATTTTTTTATTATTCTAAATATTTTTTTATATATTTTCTAGTTTTTTTACTTTTCGTATAATTATTAAATTTTTACATAGTTTACAGAATTAGATTTAAGCTTAGTTTCTACTTCTGTTCCTTGACCCCGTGTCTTGTGTTTCTCTATACTTTTAGGCTTAGTAATTAGTTTGCCAGTCACATCGTGTTTCAAAAAATTATGGATTGAACATAATTCTCTATACTTAAAAATTAAACATTTAAGTGTAGAACAAAGGGAGAGGGGGTAGCGATGTCAATTTTCTTGGGGACCGAAATCGATAGCCAAGCAACATAATTTAACGATAGGTGTTTCAAAAATTTACAGATTGTAATTTTGCAATAGAAATAAAGAAATATTAATGTGAAGTTTTTTAAAAAAATATTTGTAAAGCTATCAGTAATACAGAAAAATAAAAGTTGTATTTTCTTTTTAAGGTTAAAGGAAAGAAAGGATTTTATTTTGTTACATGATAGTAGACGCAAATCCGAAAGTGCTGCCGAAATTCTCAGTCGAATCAAACACGTGGGAAGTTGCTGAGCGTATTATCATGTGATTATGACGTCAGATGAATCGAGTCTATTGATTATTAAAGTGCCTATAAGATGAAGTCATGAAATTTGGGAAGTTAAAAGTCGGTTTAGAGATTGACTTAGATTGCATGAGCTCACAAGAAAATTTTGGTAGCGATATTAATAAATGAAATAAGTTAAAATCAGTTTAATTAGCCATTTGTTTGCTGAGCCATAACATTATCAATCATGAAATCTATAAGCAGAGATTACTAATCATAAATCTATATTACCTTAAGATGTTTTCAAGCCTTTATGAACGTTGACCGAATTGACAAACATTTCTTAAATAATTTAGTGTCAATTGCAAAAAGAGATTTGTGTTTAATTTTTTGTTAGACTCCATTAAAGAGTTCGAAGTATGTCTATTTCCTTCCAGGCGTTTTGGAACACATTTGCACGCATTTTTAGTTTCATCTGTGAAGATAACAGGTGCGGAAATAAACAGCAATTACTTATGTGAAATGGGTATGTGTAAAAACTGTAAAATTGGCTATTCAATATATAATTTGGAATCGTTAATATAATTAACATACAAAAAATGTAAATGTGCAATTAAGAAATGAAAATGCAAATACTATTGATAGCATATATTATTACAATAATGAAAATATAATTATAAAATGAAAAATAAGAGTTTAATAACAATCTTTATAGCTTTCGACACTTTTTTTTGTCTCTAGTATATACGGGAACTAAATTCCAAGACTGTGACAACCAGTTGAGGTTTGCAGTATTATTCTTCAAGCGTTTCTTAGGTACAAAAAATCATTTTTCTTTCTCATGGGATATGAGTTACTCGCTGAAATTAAAAAATATTTTCTCAAACGTGAAATGAGACGTTTTTGCATAGCAATTAAAAACTTTTTTAGTCCAAATCTCCCTTTCCTTTACTTTTGGGCTAAATTATATCGACTTTTAATGACTAAAATCAAATTATGCAAAAATAGTGTAGTTTGAGAATCCTTAAGTAAATAAAATTGCTTTCAAGGTCCAATATAAAAGTACTAACTGCTGAGTAAAAATAAGTAATCGTTACTAATAATAGTTTAGTTAAGCAATGGAATTTTCATTTCGTATCAAACTTCTGCCTAGTTCAAAGAAATAATTGTATGTTGTTTTGTGTAATAATCAGGGACGTATTAATTCCTAAAGTGCCGTCGGTGTATATATACGTCTTGCTTAGCCAGCGTGTTGACTGTCCCAGACGTATATATACGTCTTTAAGAAGTACAATCTTTTCTTTGCGCTGCTATCAGTAAAATTATTCTGAAGACTTTGAAATGCAATAAAATGACCTTGACAATGTCTGCGAGGGATATACCAATTTCAGAGAAGGATTTGTCAATGTATACCTTTTTTCTTACCCCCCTTAATGTATCGCATACGCGCGTCTATGTGAAAAACTAGGCGCGCAAATAGCGTAACTTTTAACCGGCAGAAGGGGTCAAGACTTCTTCAGGCTCTGAGCCCGTATGCAAAAGTAGGCTTTATCCGTGACTCTTAAAACGAGGTAGTATATAGTATACGTTATCAAATACTCATATAAATGCTGCTCGAAAAAAATAAATGTGTGTTAAACACAATCTCACAAGCCTAGTGAGAAACCGGCTCGATCAACTACTACCTTTCGATTGCATGAGTAAGGATGATGTAGGGTGGAAGGCCGAAGCCAAGACACCGAAGAGGATCATATAATAATGTAGTCTTACCAGTGTTGCCAGTTGGCATGTGTTTGAAATTCCCAATTGTTAGAGAACATGTCCAGGAAAAGCATATGGCTGTTAAAATTATTTGCAATATGATCTTATTGAGAGTGAGTCGAGAAAGAGACATCTGCTAATGATGGTAACTGAAAAAACTCACTCACTTAGTCACTCCATCGTGTTCAACGTAACTTACAAACACACATTTTTATTACTATTTTATATGAATTTTTCATCAAAGTTCTAGAATGGGCATATTCTTTGTGTTGAAAATGATTTATAATTGTGAAAGATTACAATATATATGTTACCAACAAGACCATTATATTTAAATATAATCTTTTTTATCCTTTTTTTCACGTTATCAATGTAATACTTTGCGTTAATTAAAATTTTGAATTTATCACCTTCTACAAATTTAGAAAATATAAAATTTAATTCAAGCTCTACGTTAAATATATGTATTGAAATCGCATGTATTTTGTATGTCTTCTCTAATCACTATAAAAAAAAGACTTTTTTCTTCGAAATTTTTAAAGAAATATCTCCATTTGGATATAAATATAGAAGAAAAGTGACTCACCCGCTCATCACGAGATCTCCGAGATTATCGATCTACAAACTTGAAATTTGGGAGATACGTTCCTTTTGTTAAGCAGAAATCCATTGAGAATGGTTTTGCAGAAATCCCCTCTTAAAAAGGAGGAATGCAGAGGAGTTACGGGGGAGCGTTTGAAAAAAATCTCTCCCTTTTGAACAATTAGACCTACAGACCTGGAGTTTCGCTCGCATGTTTCTTTAGTTAAGTAGAGATTCGCAAAAAAAAAAAAAACGGATTTGAGAAGAAATCGTCTCCAAGGTAGGGGCTACATGGGCGAATATATTACCTTTTAGAAAAAAATATTTCTCATTAGAGTGATTCATATATTTCCTTTTTAGAAATTCGTCCTGTCTTTTTAAATCAAGAGGCAAGAGTTTAAAAAATATCTGTCAGTGCAATTGAAATTTTAATGCTGGGACTTAAAAAAAAATCTTGTAATGTAAAATATACGGCGAAGCAGGAGGGTAACGGCTAATAATTTATAAAAAACAACATAAAGTGCATTTGAATTCTACATTGGTTACATGAAATGCCCTTTTAATAAATTACGCCACTGTACAAATATGCCTTAAAAATAGCAGACGTTTTCTAATTTTATAAAAGTATAAATCAGGGGTCAGCATCCTATGGCACGTAGTACAATTTTCTGTGGCACTCTGCACTTCTCTACAAATTTGTAAATTTTTTAATGGATAAAAGTTAGAAATTGATAAATTAGCAAAGGACCTTATTTGACAAACATCTTCAAAATTATGGACACTTACGAGAAAAAAAAACAGAAAAAAAACTAAATTCAAATTTACAGCTATTTTGTAAATTAATGAATGTCATTGTTTGAAAGATTTAATTTTTTGAAAAAAGAAAATTGCGTGTACTCTGCTTTCCGCTTTTGATTTTACTAATCAAAGTAAAAAATCTTTCTTCATATGAAAAATATTTCGAGTTCACAACGAAATTGTTTAACAATTGAATGCTCAAAATCGTGTCAAATTGAGAGCCATGCATTATAACCCCTGATTTTGCAATATGAAAGTGGAAAGGGGAAGCACTAGATTCGTATTAAATTTTTTATTTTATCTTTTTAACTAACTATAATGAAATGAAATACTTATATTTCACACGTTGACTATTTCTCATTTAATACATAATATAAGTACAATTTTAATTAAAAAAATCTTTTGGTCGAAGAAATAGTTATCTTTTATGCTGTTTATTCTTATGTTGAGAAATATCTTTAAATGAAACAAAATTAATATATATATATATAGAACTGTACATCTAAACTATTGACCGCTAATTCTGCATGCATCATCGCGGGAATCGAATTTTTTCAAAAATATCTAACTGTGTGGCACGCTGAATCATGTTGGTAGATAATACTGGTATAGATATAATACTGGATTCTTATTCACAGATTTGCTTGGAATCCATGTATTGATCGGATTTCTACATTTTATGGAATTGTAGATAACTCCAGAATCTTGTTCTTCAAAGTCAATGTTTTTTGTTGAACTTTTTTAACCTGACCGTCAACGAACTTTACATGACTTAATTCACCCCATGCATTATTCTGTAATCTTTTTCTCAATGACTATTAAGTTAGACAGGACAGTGAAGATTGATTGTTTACAGTTAAAATTCGCAGTACAAATAAAAATACGAGAAATCATCATTTCAAAGGAACTCATTGACGTGTTTTATGATAGGAGATTTACGACCAAACTAAACATCTATTTTCTTTGTTCGAGCATTAGCTTTGTTTTGTTTGCTCAACCCATATGTTTTAATTTACAATCACGTGTAACCGTAATATTATTAGTAAACAAAGAAAGTGACTATGGGATCAGAGATTCAGAGAACCCTCAACAACAAACATCATTAAATAAGTCATCGACTGTAATAATTCAATCAGTGTCCAATATGTAAACTGTTATTTGTGTTGCTCGCAAATATTCACTTTTCAGACACAGATTGTTTATTTTGTTTTATGTAAACAGTATTGTTTACTACTGTGTCTGGAACACCGAGTATTGCCCTATTGAACAAATGTCTCATCTTTTTTGTTTTGTTTGTATTTGCCTCTAAAGAGGAAGTCAGTCAGTCAATGCGATGGAAAAATCTTCAACCGCGAATAAAAAGCTCACCTGTTATGTTTTTTCCCCCGCCAATTTTGACACGTTTGACATATCAGACGATTTATTGAGTCTCAACTTAAAACAGAGAAATCACTATTATTTTAACGACTTGATTTAATTCGGGGAGTCACGCCTCATTTGGGTTCTTCTCCGAAAACGCTCTATCGAGAATCGTTTTTTATTATTTTTTATTTTTCAGGCCGTTTTCCTTTCATGCATGGAAAATAAAAAGTGAAAAAAGATTTGCTACTGATGCTTTATAAGTCGACAGGCCTTTTTTTGTTGTTGTTATTTTGCTATTGTCTGATATATATAACTTAAAAAAAGAATTCTTTCTTTCATTTTATATTAACGAAAATTTACATTTAAAAATATTCAAAAGTCTTCTAAAATTGCGATTATTGAACGGAAATTTTTTTTAGCTATAAGTTATGTTTTTTTCGTAATTTGTAAAAAGTTTGCTTCTGAAGTTTTTTTTTTTTTTTTTTAGATGATTTTACGAATTTTGGATACTTTAATTGAGATATACAGAAATGTTCAAGAATGTGTGTCTGCATATAATTTCAAAACAAGTCATAACATAATCATAATCTGTATGATAATACAGATATGTAATGATTCATAACACACACGCACGCACGCACACACACCATATATATATCTAACATACGATCTCCATTGACATCTATTTCTTCCGCAAAAGTAATGATCTGTCAACATACATTAAGATTCGTTTGCGCGTTTTGGGATTTACGATTAAAACCTAAATTTTATATGTATAGAACGCAATGTGTACGAAGCAATGATCGACATGAAAGTCAAGGTGTGCTTTAAGCCTTTAACGGGCACACAGCTAAAATACAATTTTCTGTGATAAAGTACTTGATAAATGTAATGTTCTCATCCTCTATATAAACAATATTTAGTCACAAAAAAATATCTAACCGTGGGTTTTTTTCCTGGGTGGTTGGTGGCTATACGTTATAGCCACTGCGCATTTATGACATTTAACTTACTTTTCAGCACAGAAATAATGAATCATATTACAATAAACTTTTTTATGAAAAATTAACATTTATGTAATAACTATTTCAATAGCAATTAAATACAAAGTATAAGTGTAATTAAATAATAATAGAATAACTGTACAACATAGAATATACTTACTTATAAAATATATAGAATACTTAGAATATACATTGAACTTGGTATATACCCACATTTTATATTTTATTTAATTTTAATATGAAAAGTTAGAAATAAAGTAATATTTTTCAGAATTTAAATTAGTTATTTCCCATATTTGATGAGCTATTTACTGTGGAACTTAATAATATGCAAATATTTTCTCCGAGCAGGAAAGCTGTAATGGAAGATTTTCGAATGTTGTACCACATATTGTAAACAAAGTTTGTTTATATTTCCCACCCCCAACATTCTCACGTGATTCTAAATGCTCTCTCTCGAGTACAGGAAAAGCGAAAATTTATAGGTCATTTTTCTGTTCTATGTGGGCAGTAGATAGAGCCTCTATCCACATATAAAAGCTTTCCAAAAACTTAAATAAAACCTTTTTTTAATTGCAAATTTGCTTAATTCATTCAGATGAGAGAAAAGTAAACTTAAGACATGTCGAAATATTTTTCAAATATCAGAAATTTTATTTATAGTAATCGAAATATAATTTATAGATTTACGCCGAGAAAGACTGTTTTTAACTGCCCATCAGAGGACATGAAATGCAAAAAAAGGTATCGTGCTGCCATCCGTATTAATTTTTATGCGTTTTAGCTTCAATTAACGCATATAGATAGACTAAATAACCAACACCCGTTTGGAGAAATTTTTTTTTAATATGTCATTAGGTTTAGACGTATTAGGTATAGGTATCCACTGCCTGCTGCACGTTAAATCTGTCGAGAGCTGAAATGTCCTCCCGTTGGTGTGGTGTCGTAAGGGTTAATGCATATATTTATTTGATGAAGTCTAAAAGTGATTAAGATTATTGGAAAATTGAGCATCGGAGCAAACTAAAATAATGTCATTAGAATTTCATTCGTTAAGTCACAAGGTCGTGAGCTCGATTCCAGCTTTGTTTTTCTCGAGTTTGTGTACCCTAGTTTAGTATCACTAAAAACCCGTCGTGTGAAAGGGTCGATGCACGTGAAATCTGTTGAGGCTCAAAGTCTTCGCGTTTGAGTAGTATAGAAGTTTGGATACTGGAGTCCTTGTTTTTTTATTCTGGCTCATAATTACGAGATCCGTTGCCAAAAATACCTTGCATTGCTTCTCAATGTTAAATCAATGTGTTCAGTTACTTATTTAGCTTCTAATTTGTTGCATTACTGTCGTGAGCATATGCACGAGGGTCGTCCAGAAAGTAAAGAACGATTGCACACCCCGCTAGGCGCCGACTTCCAACCACTGAGAATACATACGCTTCAATTAGTTCCTTCCCTCGCTTAGAGGTGAGAAGTTTTGCTGCTGAACGATCATGCGTCTTCGTTTTATAGCTTATCAAAATGATTGTGTCCCTCGAAAATCCCACCAAACAGAAAGTGCGTAGTATCATTCGGTTTCTAAATGCACAGAATGTTCAGCATATGAAAATTCTTCAACGACTTTGACACGTAAGCCATAACAACAGACCAGCAATACTTTCCTCAGAAATGTTTTTGATTCACTACAATGTGTGGCTTCATGTATCAGCAGGAACAAAGCGGGAAATTTTTGGACATCATCCTTACAGCCATGACTTGACACTAAATGGTTTTCCTCCATACTTGAAACTAAAGGAATATTTGAATGAAAAACTATTGTCAAATAGCTGAATCCTTGCTGAAATTTATGGAGGCTAATGAGTATAACATCGAAACAAAAACGTTGGTCCCACGAAATACAAGTTTCTTCACAGCTATAACGACTACAATGAAAAAGAGACTAAATCATTGCTACTTTGTAAATAAAATTTTTGAGTTGATATGTTTTTTTTTTAGTTATCCGAAAATGTTCTTTACTTTCTGCATGACCCTCGATCGAACTGATGCCATTAAAAAATGGACGGAAGAATTCTGGAGTATTGAATTTAGTTTAAAAATAAGATTAAAAATCAGTAGCTGTTATCAGAGAATGAAAATGTGTATGATGTAGTTTTGTTGAAATTCACATATACTCAATTGAGGATTGATCTAGCCGGCTGGATGGCGTGGTCGGTTTGTCGCTGGCCTTCTGCGCCAAAGGTTGCGGGTTCGACCCCGACTCAAGTCGGTGGTTTTTAATGATGCAGAAAAATCGACAGTGGCCATGTCGTATGATTATATGGCATGTAGAAGATCCCTAGAGTGTCTGTTTGGCTTAGGCGCTCTCGGCAAAATTAAATCCTAGTACGGGTTCGCATTGTCAGAGCTCATGCGCCTCCTCTGTGGAGGAAACTAGGCTTCAAAATTACCTGAGGTGATTGGTATCCGTCTATATGGTGCCGCAACAAAGTGAGATACCAGCTTCCAGGGAATGTATTAGGTCTGGAAAGGTAAAACACCAATCCTCACGCCACTAGAATAAAAAAAATATATATATATATATAAATTATTAGTACCAGATCAGGGACATCTTAAGACTTCTTGAGTCCCTGGGCCCCTACACAAATGTAGATTTCACCTGGGACCCTTAAAAGTAAACAGAATATAGCATAAGTTGACAGATACTCTTATAAACAATAACCCGAAACAAATGTGCATGGTTTAGAATCACTCAAACCGGCGGCTCGACCGACTATCGCCTTTTGACTGAATGAGTAGTGATGGTGTATGGTGGTAGGCCTAGGCCTGTACGTGGACGATGGTCATCACGTGTAGCCAGTTGACATATCGTCCGCAATTCCCAGCATTTCGGAGAATACAACCGGAAATAACATTTGACCTTTGAAATTAATCGAATTATGATCTTCTTAAGACTGGGTCGAAACAAACAAAGGCATGCGCCAAACTGACCGCAATGGGGGTGGCGCATGCCTTAAGACGTCTCGGATCATGGTATTGGGATAAAATAGTTGTCTGTTAATTGTTTTTGTTAATTGTTATTGACTACCATTTTTTGGCGAGTTTGGGACCCTATGGATTCTCCTGGAAATTAGTGGAGAAATCCACTAATTTCACGATCTATGACGCACGCGGATCTTTTTCGAAGGATTTGCGGCGACTATAAATAAACAGATGCTCGCTGAAAGTTGACTAGTATGGTTTTGACCAGCGATTAGTTAGTATGGTTTTGACTAGCGATTAATTAGTATGGTTTTGGCTAGCGATTAGTAGTCTTGCCTTGACCTTGAAGAAGCGATGCTTGTGAATAATCCTTTACATACGTGTATTGCAGACACTGATAATTGTGTCTGAGTGTTGTTGAAGGCGTTAAGACCACCTGAGATTTATTCTGCGAATTTTGCTGCTGAATCCTGTATTTCACGGATTGTTTTTCGACAATAAATTCTCATCGCTCTTAACTGTCTTGTTCCTTTCGACTGATTTGCGTAAAATCCTGGAACTCCGATCAATGTAACAATATTTATCAGTTTAAGAGGTTGGATAGAGTTAAGTGTAGTTTCAATGACACGTCCTTGCAGCAATTTGGTGAAGGACGAAAAAAGAACTAAATCGGGGAGAGGAAAGCTCTCCTTTCTCCCCCTCTCAAAAGACTATATGGAGTTTCAATGGAACAGATTAGAAACATTAGAGTACATTACACCAAAAGCTATTGCATTTTTTTTTTTTTGTATGGAAGTTTACCATATCATTTCAATCAATGTAAAGCTATCGAGAGGAAATTGCTGGTTTGTATTTCTCTTTCAAAGAACTACGTGATGTATATAATTTCTTGACGATATCCAATAGAAGCAATCTTCGAAAAAAAAAAGAGAGAATGAATTATTATTTTCCAAATAGACCTCGTATTCATTTTAAAATTGAAGCTTTAATATCTCAATAAAAGAAATCTACAAGCCTTCGACCAAAAGAATATACCGAGATTAAATAATACGATTAATGAAAATAAACTAAAGTTATTTGATCACAAACCACACACGACCTTTAATTTATTCTTCTTAAAACCGATCAAAAGAAGATTTGTGTTTACTCAGAAAGAGCCAGACAATAATTTAAATCTCTATTATATATCCTAGTCACCAATTTCAATTGTTAAAAATGAGACAGCTCAGATGAATGCGTGTTTAACCAGATTGAGTCATTTCGATTTTTCTCTCTCTCTTTTTTTGTATTTTAATTCTTCGGTATTTATGGAGCAGTGCAGTAAGATTGGATTTCTGCGCATGCTCTTTTGTGTTTGAAATGACGGAATAAAATCTGCGTGTTTTAATATTGTATTTTAGAATCCGAACTTTTAAGCCTTATATAACCTAAATGGAAGAATTTAATTGCAGTTCTTTGAGTTTGGGTACTGGAATTGATTTTAGAGCAAGCTCTTTAAGATATTAAGATAGCCTGCGCATGCTCAGTGGCTCCAGTTATTACTATTCGCATCCATTCCGGATTTTTCCATGAAAAGAACAACCATTGCGTCACTTCACTTCAACAAAAGAGAGACTGTCCAAACAAAATAACTTTAATACTTAATCCGATGTGTGTAACGAGGCCTCTGTTTCGTCAAACGACAAATACAGCTGAGAGAATAATTCGGAAGACGTCCTACGAAGAATAAAAAAGAATTAAAAAAAAAAATAAGAACGGCTGTTACCGGAAGAGACAAAGAGAAATGTCCTTGAAGTTTGGGACAGGGGAAATCGGACCGAAACACGTGCAAGCGGGTTACAGTCTGCGTCTTTTTTATTCGATACCCTCATCTTTCGAATTTCAAGAGATACATACTTTTTTCCCTCGGTGTCTCGTTTAGGTTGTAGTCTAGACACGCTGAGGTGACGGGGCTTGGGGTGGACTGCAGTGTTCCTTAATTTTATTCAAGCAGCTCTTTTGTTCTAGCCATTGCCGTCTCCCAGCAGGTGGTGGTAGCATCGATAGTGGGGCCAGCCTTAATTCAAGGCCAGGCCCGAAGGAATTCCAGCGAAATACTTACCAAACGTGATCATTTTTTGATGTCATTTATTATTATTATATTTTTTGTAAGTATGGCATTATATATTTGTTTGACCTCACTATTTTGAATGAGAGTTTTTCTTCTTCTTAGACTTCGAAGGTGATCATCCGTGACGAAGGAATAGAAATATTCTCGCTATATGTGAAAGGGAATTTAAGCATCAGTAACACAACATAAAATATGCACAGACTATACGTAAATCATATATTTTCTTCTGGATTTTTTCCTTGTTGTTTACCTTTTTTTTATTTTTTTAAAATCGACAGATGGCAGCACGGTTTTCTTTTTTTTCATCCAAAATATTTTTTTCTCTTTCATATCAATGTAATTGAATTTAAATCTACATTTAAATTGAAACTCCCATGTTCCACTTAATATGTGAAAGAAGTCTATCTGAGAGTAAGATTATGCAATAGAAAAATCGAACCGAAGTTTTCTCAAGGTTTTCCGTCTTGTAATACGTAGAAAATGCAATTTTAGAATTTTTTTTCAGTTAAAGAGTAGACAATTAAAAAAACAATTTAATGTAGTTTGTATTGTAATTGGTGTAATTTAATGAAAACTATTGCAATATCAAGTTAGTTGAATTTATTTCTAATGAAACGGAATTTATTGCAGGTTTTGCTTGCATAACTGGCTTGATTACAGTGGGAAACAGTAGAATATTAACACTGATTATAAATAAATTTCCAGCCCATTTGCATAAAAAATGATATAATAAGTTTTGAATAAGCTACACTTATTAGTTTATTTTTTTACAAACTAATATTTTATCCAATGACTTGAATGTATGTAAAATTAATAATGCGTTTTACATCCATCCAGCGTAGCAAGCGACATACATGGAATTTTCAATTATTTTATCGCTAGAAAGAGACATTTAATTTTCAAAAGGAAATATTATTGTTAGTAAGACAGGTTTTACGGAGTACTTTAAAAGGTAAATAAATTCCTTACGACGTCAGTGGTCGCACGGGGTGACGGAGTCACCCAAATCCCTTTTTTTCCTAATTATTTTTATTTTACATGATAAAAATCATAATTCCAGTGAATAATTAAGAGAAAGTATATTTATCTATATTTAAGAACTTTTCAGTTTTTCTCTGATAATTTGACAAAAAAATCTAATGAAACTGAAGTAAAATGGTTCAAATGTTCATTCCTTTAAGAAAGGACACAAATCCAGTGGTGTAACGTACACCCCCGCATTGCGGGAGGCCCAGAAGTTCTAGGGGACCCAAAGCCTGACTAACGCTAAGTATGTATTTTGGCTTGAGGTCCAAAACTTGACTTTGCAGGGGGGGGCTAGTATCCTGCCACTGCACAAATCACAAGACACTTTTCACTAACTTTACAGGAATGATATTTGCAGGCAAAACTCTCAGATTTTTTTCAAGTTATTGTAGTTTTATTGTCCTTTGATGATTGACAAATAGCTTGTTGAACTTTTTCTCGCTTGTGTCTTGACAAGGCGCACTGTGGTACATTTTTGGCTTCACATTTTTCTTGATGGAGATTTTTAGGTAGCATTTAAAAACTTTCCTTTCAATTCACACGCTTCATGTTCATTACTTTCTCAAATTTACTTTCGCTGTCATGATGAATATCCATTATTTCACCAGGTCCTCCCTTGCTTGATCAGTTTCCACTTCACCCAATTGATATTGCAGATGCCCATTTTTTTAATTCTGTTCATTTTCATTTATAGATCACAATGAGTCATACAATGCACAGTTATCAAAATCATTAAAGTATCCGACTACGTTCGGAACCGTGATTTTAAAAAAGTGCATAAATGGATAATTTTCATGATATTTAGTGTCATTTAGATTAGAATACATGCATAAAATTGGTTTAAGGACATTTTGACAAAAACAAATGATTTAAATACAATATTTCAGTAAAAAATTAACTTAGAATAACGTTTTTTCAAAATGTTCTCCTTTTGGGAAAAAATGCTTCTATTATAACAATATTTTGCCTGTATATAGCTTAGACCACTGTATAGAGGCCCAACTATGAATTTTTAAAAATTCAAATTTTTTTCAGAGTTACAACCCTTTGAAATAATTATCGGAGTTTTTTTCTTAAAATTTCTCCCCTCTGTTGCCGTAAAACACTTCTAAGTTATATATTTCAAAAATTCTAGCTGAACCTCTGTACAGAGGTCTGAGCTATATACAGGCAAAAGATTATTATAATAGAAGCATTTTTCACAAAAGGAGAATATTTTGAAAATGGGTCATTCTATGTTGATTTTTTGTCAAAATATTGTACTTAAATAATTTTTTTATTGTAATACTATTCTTAAAACAGTTTCATATACATTTTCTAATCTAAGTGACCTTAAATATCATAAATATTATCCATTTATACGCTTTTGCAAAATCATGGTACCGAACGTAGTCAGATACTGTACAAGATTCACAGGGGAAACACACACACACAAAATGTTTGCTGTTCTCAAAAAAGAGAGATATATATGTGACAAATGCATTTTAGTTCCCATGAAGACTGTCATATAGGAGGATACTAACAAGATGCCATAGGTAACAAATAAACAGTTTTCCCGGAATTAAAGATTTCGTGAACCTGGGGGAAGACTCTGCCCCAGGTTAAATGTACAAATCCTACATAGAAATCTTAAGTATAAAATATTAAACTTAAATAGACTGCTTTTTAAATGGGCACGTAAGAACTCTTCTTTGTTGAAGAATTTAAATGATAAAAAAATTACATGTATGAGAAAAGATGATTTTTTTCTTCTTAAATTTTTTTCAATCTACTCGTAAAATAATCACCGAAACGCCGAATTGAGCATGTATTTTAAATTAAGAACAAGTAATGTAAAAAAAAAATTTTAAAGTTAATTTCTACTTAGGTCAACAAAAAAAATTTATTTAAGTTTTTTTATTAAATAATTACAATCAACGTAAATATCTATATACGTATGAACAGTATCGCATACAGGAATTTTTCAGGGGGCGGTCCAGGTTCTCTCGAAAGTCACCTATTCTCGTATCATGCTGCAATACGCCACCCAGCATATTCTTTTGATTTTGTCGATTTTCAGGAACTAAAAACAGGACAAAATTAACTATTGAGAATGAATAATTATCATTAATTAGTAAAATTAATTATTAATAAAAATACTTAATTAAATTTTACGTACTATATACATAGGATTATAATCTATTGAAAAAAACCGAGGGCTTTGGGGGATCCAGACCAGAGGACCCCCCTTTTGTGTGCGCCACTGCATATGATAGAATCACAATATTAAGTGGCAAAACATAAAGCGATTTTCCTTGCAATTTTTCTTTCTATATATGGTGTTGAAATATTATTTTGTTGGTTTTTTTTTTGTGTGTGGTGTTACTATTTATTCATTCAAAAAATTTAATTATTCCAATAAAATAATAAAGGAAAAAGTAAATCACATTCTCAGAAATTAGGCCATCCCAGTTGGACTTCGAACCCAAGACCTTCGGATTAGAAGCCCAACGTGCTGTCCATTGCGTTGCAGGGACGCGATGAATGAATATACTTTTTATATATGGTGTTGAGCTATTATTTTTGTTACTATTTATTCATGATTTAAATAGAATTAATGAATTAATATTTGAAAAAAGTATTAACATAGTGTCATGATCTACAAGTTTAAAAAAATGTATTTGAACTTGAGTGGATGAATAAAAAATATTTTATTAACAATTGAACATTTGAGAGAGAACACAAGAGATATACAGTACAGTCCCGCTAATCCGAACACGGCTAATCCGAACATCCGGTTAATCCGAACGACTCCGGGAAAAAATTTTATAATAAGGACGAAAATCGGTGAATATTTCAATATAAAACAGTGTAAACCTTAATTCAAAATAGTTCTTTATTTAATATTCACGCACTTCAAGTTATGGTACAAATTTTTAAAAATGGAATAAACTACAGAACAGAACACTAATGTTTAGTATGAAAAATTGTACAACAGAACCTCTTTAGAACCTCTAGTTTGTCTTTAAGAGTAAGTGTTGAGTGTCAACTCGCCAGTTTACGTATATAAAAAACACAGAGAGAACAAACTGTTTTCAATATCACACTGTAACAATTAACACAGTATAGAACGAAACGACTGACGGCCAACAGTACGTCACACTGACACACTAAGTTAGAGTGGTGGAGGACACACGCATCGAGGAGTGGGGTACAGTCCACGCGGCAAAAAAGCGGGCGCGTACGCTCACATTACGACAAAATACATGTAGACCCGTGAGTGAGTGAAGATTAACGTCGCACTGTTCAGCTAGAACCATGGTCAAGTGACGTGGACGACACCCGAGCTGGCACCCCCTCCTAACTACCACACCACACCAACGGAGGACGTTTCAGCTCTCGACAGATTTAGCGTGCATTCTTTATTAACTCGTGACAAAGCCAGCCACGATCCGATGCCTATACCACTGCAGAGGTTCAAATAGAGCTGTTACTCCGCACACGTAATCCGTATAATCGGGATATAAATAAATAAATATATGTATATATAGGGAAAGTGTTGACTGTATAAAAGTAGGAATTGAAAAAGGCCACACGGTTCCGAGTGGTCATATGCTCGAGCTCATGGATGACATTGTCAAGTCGAAACAGAGCAATTAAAGAAGACCCACCGTGCAGAGGAGCCTATGCACGTTAAATCTATCAAAGCTCAACGTTCTCCCGTTGACGTGGTGTTAAGTTAAGAGAAAAGGGTAAGAGCTCAGGTATCGTTCTTGTCACTTGATCGTGATTTAAAATTGACAAGCTAATTTCCTTCGTGTTTCTTCAGAGTGTGATCAAAAGTTTGGCAGACTGTTAAATGTAAGTCTGGTAATTAAAAGCTATGGTTTTTTGTAAGAATAGATCCCTCTCCAGTTAGAACCTAATTTGAACTTTTTTCCCCTCACGAATGAAAATACACTTCTACAAATTGGCTTATCTCATACACTGATACACTCATACATTTATTAGAAGCGTTTTCTTCTAAAGTGTAACTAGTTTTATTGTTTTTTATTGTGTTTTATTTAATGTAATTCAGTTTTTAAGGATAAATTAACAATTCTTTAGTCGATTTCGAGCTTCCTGTGAAATTTCAAAACTTTTTGCTTCAGAAAGGAGAAGGGAAGATAAACGTTATCCTTTCAAACATTCAAACAAAGCCTTTTTTTCTTCCATTTCAAGCTTTCTCCTAAATATATAAAGATTTCAAGTTGTAGAAAAGTGGCATAGTGTAATCATTGAGTCATGTATAGAGAATTTACTTTTATCAATGCCGGCATAGAACTATCTACGTGGGGGTAAGGACAACGGACCTCACGACATTTGAGCTATTTCTCGTTTTCCCAATTTCTATGGTATATGGGAACACTTTTAGGTTTAGTTTTACTGTACGTACAACAGGTTTCCATTATTCAACACAATGGTTTTTAATGAAACTTAATCCGGAATTTGAACACCGCTGGGAAAAAAGTTTCCCAATTAACATCATGGCTTGCGCTTTTCCATCGCTTTCAACTGAACATCGTCGCTCGAATTATTTATTTTTAAATCGTTTTTATATTGTAAGAATGGATATTTGTTGCTTGGTCATATCCTTCCTATATTCCACGCTGACATAATAGCCCCGAGAGCGCCACCTAGCTGAATTATAGAAAAATTGAACGAGAGCGGGTAAAACAACTACGGAATACTAGACGAACGACGAGACGATGCTTAGTAAAATTCAAAGCGGCATTTTTGAAAAGACACGTTTACTACTTTTGTTAACTCTTTTAATTCTTCCTTTTAAATATGATTATCCTTCATAAATGTATATTTAACTTAATCTAGGCATTAATTATCACTATCCTTAATATTTTAGGGGAAAAGTCTTTAGAGCCCCTTTTAAATGACCTCTTATAAGTAGGTCAATTAAACTAATAGTCACTATGTCGAATTAATTAAAATTATTTAAGTGATTTTTCTTTTCTGAATATACTGTATTAATTTTTATCTATTAAACTTTTCCCCGCTACGGTTGAACTTACAGCAGCTGTTCAAGCAAAATTTGTAGCATTCAAGGCTTTTACAACTGGTCTTTTTTTTTCATTACCCTGTCATATATGTCGTGAAGTATTTCTAGCTGTCTTTTTCTACTTTTTTTATACAAATACAATATTCGAGAAATCTAGTATTTTATTAGAGGTATTATGTAGAATACAGACTAATATACAGAAGTATTCATAGAAATTTTTTTGCCCTTATACATATCGATGGAATAAACATTATTACGAGTGCTTAAAGCACGCTTAAAAGAAAAGTGACGAATGTAGATTGATGATTTCCACTAGTAAACAACTAGCAGCTGTCCCATTTGAAGAACATCTTGATTACCGACAGCCTGTAAACAATTGGCTCGCTGGGAATAATAAAAATTACAATCAGATTTTCCCTGAACCGGTGCGAACCGATTGAATCCAATCACTAGTTTAAAACATGCTTGAACTTATAATGATGGCATTTAAGCTCATCTTTCGTCATCCCTTCACATATTGTAAAATCCTTCACGCAACAATTAAAACCCTTTATACCTGCTGTCAAAAAATATATTTTTCATTTCCAGCTATATATAACATTAAGTTTTCAAAGGATTGAGAGGTTTATATTAATCGTCATAAAAAACATTTTTCTAACTTATGATTTTAGCATTTTTGTTTTTGAAATACATCCATATTTAATTTTGTATTTTACAATGAATAAAAAATTTATTTTATTGTTTATATTAAGGGGTGTTTGGAAAGCTAAAATCTTATTTTTTTGACAATTTGATAATTTTACATTTTTAAATTGTATAGATTTCAATCTTTCTAAAAATATCTTACTTTAACCTCTAGGGAAATTAGAAGCCCTTAAAACTTATTTTTAAATAATCGTTGAAACTGGACCACGCCCATTTGAATGGCGAACAATTCAAACCAAGTACTTCGTTTTTACATAAAAGTTTAGTGTCAGATATAAACCAAAACATGTATCCTTTATTGTAAATTGAGCCTTTTATTTTTTTATCTCTTAGCCTATTGGAAGTCTCACTGTATACATTAAAATCAATTTATCTCAAAATGTAAATTTTGATGTTCGACGTACCTTTTTTGAGAAACTACTGTTCACAGGTATGTCCCAATTTTTTTGGGATATATTTATAATAATGTCTAATATATACAGAAATGAGTTTTTGTAAAAAACACAAAAATTTATTTTTTACAAATTTTTTATGTGAAAAATGGGTAAGTTTTGCAATGTTTGATAAAATATTTCAAAATTTTTAAAAAATTCAAAATTAGCTTAAAACTAATTTTAGTATAATGAGAAAGGTGTACTTTAATTGTATGAAAAATTTCAAGCATATACATATAACAGATTTTGAGAAAAGGTACATCGAAAACAGCCAATTTAACATTGTCAGTATACATATGGAGAGAGAGGTATACAACTCCCCTTAAATACTTTAATGTGAGAATAATGCAGGGTTTCCGGGTTTGAAGTATCCAAAAATTACGGAACTACACATCAGAATGTAATAAATTGTACATTCGTGGATTGGGAAACTCTACGAGATTTATTGGGTCTAGTCTGATCGGCCGCACGTGCATGCATTTTTCGGCAATCGCAGACGATGAACTTGTTACACTGATTTCATTAGTAAAGATGAGGATTCTACACTAAAAGTTGCAGTGCGTACTTCTGTTAACGGAATTTAAATCAGTCACGCGTGTACATTGACGTGTTCGAACAGAATGTGAATCTGCTCCATTCTGGTGGCGTCTGTGGTCCGTAAATATGTTTCTTTTAGTATGTGAGTCTTAGGTCTTAGTAAAGGCGGTCATCCCCAAAATATCTTGGCGGTCTACCGATCGATCGCGATCGACTTAATGCCCACTCCAGCTCAAAGGCAACATGATGGCTATTGGCGACGCGGGCTTCGTAATTTTGAACCACAATCAAGTGACAAGAACGTCGCCAGAAGTATCTCCTATCTTCCTAACTATGCCAATTGGAGAACTTTCAGACTCGACAAATTTAATGTGTATCAGCTTCTATACAAGGCGGTTTTTCATTGACACTAGATCCTAAACCCGCGACTCGACAAAGCCGCTATAAGTTCGTGACCATGACGACTCGGTTACCGCTTCCACAAGTCAAAATTTGAAGAGTTCTCATTAATGATTCAATCTATAACTCCAATGCTACATTAAATAAAGGAATTGTTTATAAAAATGTCAGCAGATTTTGATATAGTAACCTCTATTCACACATCATCCTATGTTTGTTAGACAGCCTCACAATCTTCAATCACTTGAGAGATTTAAAGAAGTATTAATCTCCGTAATTCAGTGATTCTATTAACTTTCAGTGTTTACGACCCAATGTTCAATCATAATTTCCATGGAGCCTCCCTCCCTCCGTACAATAACAATGCACTGAATTCAAAAATACTACTTTTTGACGCTAAAATAAGATTTCAACCTATTTAGTGCCAACGGCGTATATAAACGTCTCGCTCAGCCTGAGCATTAATTGCCCCGGACGTATATATACGCCTTTCCGAAGTACGATCTTTTCTATACCTTACACTGCTATCCATAATATTATTCCGAATGCTTCAGCATGCAATAAAAGAACATTGATTGACAATGTTTTCAAAAGATTTACTTATTCCAGAGGATTTGCTTATGTATTCTTTTTCTCCATCTCCCAATACATCAGATAGGCACGCCTACGTGGAAAACGGTAGCATTGGGAAACGAATCACGCAACTTTTGTTCAGCATTTGAGGGATTAAATATAAACCGTACTAATGATCTAGACAAGTATTAATTTTTGTATATAATTTTATACATGACAAGCTACTTGTGCTTAACTAAGTGTATTGCTAAATTAATTATAAAATTCATTGTGTAGTACTAATACATTTATAAGTGTATTACATTGGTGTAAATGTTATTTTTTATTATGACAGAATGCGTTTTGTTCGTTTACATTCAGTAGATTAATAATTTTTTTTGTTTTCGACTGTTTAATATACTTGCGTCCCCCTCGTGGAGTTATCACGCCCCCTAGGGGGGCCCACTCCACAGTTTGAGAAACGCTGCCGTAATTTAAATGTTTGATGTCAAAATGAAATGAAAAATTTTCAATTCCTACAATTAGCTCACACTCTTTAAATGTTTATTTATTTATATATCTTCGCGCGCGTGGAATTTTCAATCGTTAATAAAATACATTTTAAAGCGCTCAATTAAGCTGAAATTTATTTATGATTATTTTGGATAATACAGAAATGTAATCATAATTAATGAAAACTAATTAATTAAAGCTAATTATTTAAAGAATTACAAATACAGCCACGTTGGCATCATTTTTGGCGACTTGTGTCAAAACTTGAAAAGGTTTTTTTTTCTCACGTTTTTTTAAGCATTCAGTTGAACTGAAATTAAATATTCATGATTGTTTTAGATGACAATACCATACTTTAATGATAATTAATAAAAAATTAATCACCACTTAATGTTGTGATTCTGTCCTATGTATATACATATTTATATTAATTGTAACTATTTAATGAAAAGTGGCTAAAATAAAATTTTTCTTGGTTGATCTAAGTAGGGGAATATATATATATATTGCGATTAAATTTTTTTTTAATATTACTTTTTTATATTATTTTTTTTTTGTTGTTGTTCATTCTGAAAACTGATATTCGATTACTTTACTTAATACAAACGTTTTCTCAGGTTGTTTCTTGCAACATAATGTAAATAAGATTCAATTTAGATATTTTCCTTCCTACTTGAATCAACGATCACATTTGTAAATCTCCCTATGTCCACATGCTTCTTATTATCGCAATTATCACTTTTGAACCTAACCAGAAGTTATGGCCTCACGTAGTGGGCCCTAAAGATCAAGCCATATAATTAATCTTCCTTATAATCGTCAAAGAATTGGGATTAGAGACCTAAGCCAGTGGGGAGACAATACCACAAGCGTGACTGGGCAACGTTTATCTAATAACGTGATAAAGGTTAATGGACCAATGGATTAATGACTGTTGGGTTTGAGCTCTGAATGTCTAATCAATCAAGATTTTACAAAAGACCTCTAGCAGCGATGCAACAAATTTGGTATTTTTATTTCTTTACGTGTCTGCTAACACTTGATGTGTGCAAATGAAACTATTCTTTTGTGAAATAATAAGTGCTAATCCGTCTACTGAGAGTCTGATACATTAAATAAGTTCATGCTGTGAAGTTTCATTATTTTTTAACATTGTATATAGTTTAACGACTTTTGAATCGATCAGATTTTCTGTCTTTCTTTTTGAGTTATCTTTCTTTAAGCAGCAATTGGCATTGTAGTTAGTATAAATGGATGTTGTTAATTGTTATTTTATAACTTAGTCTGTAAAGAGTCTATCCGCGAAACTATAACTAATCCTAATGGGGTAAATATATTTCTTTTTAACTGATGCTCTATTGAAAACTTTCTCCAGCAGAAGATTCGATTTATTCAAATAAATGGTTTTACTTGAGCATTGACTTATAGATACGCGAAGATAGTTGGGAGTAGTTAAGAGCTAGTCGAGAGTTATATATATATAGTCAACGAGTAATTTCTGGATGATCAAATATTGCTAATTGACGATTAAATCATAAGATTGAGATTAATACAACGATCGGAGGTCGTACAACTAATAATAGAATTACGGTGAATTAGACCGTAGACGCCCAAACTGATCTAAGAGTAAGTGAATTAGATTATACTAAAATATTAAGTATCCTTTTTACCGTGCAATAGCTCATATACTTAGTGGAGGAGTGCATTTCCTACCCTGAGTTGTTTCGATTCAAGTTAGAGAAATAATAAATTGGAATGTGAACTGATTATATATGGCGGATCTTTACTCCAACCCCCAAACACCAATAACCGCAACGTGGATATTACTAGTCATAGTGGTTAATAATTCTGGCATCGTATTTGGTGAACTATGCAAGGTGTATCAGTACAATGGGCACACACACACACACACCTAGACAATGGGAAACCACACAGTAATGCATGGTCAGAAACGCTTTCCTGTTGCGGTGGGGATGATACAAAACTCAAGAAAGACAAGACACGAATAAGAAGATAAAAAATGTTTATTATTCATAGAACAGCAAAAATGCTGGGAAGTCTTTGACTGGTGTTTGGGATAGATGGCGCTACATAAACCGAAGCATTGATTGTCCATTGCATTGGCTCGCTCGATCGCCAGACTTCACTTATCTTCATTACTTCTAATGGGAGAACGTCATGTCTCTGGTGTATGAAACTCCCGTTAACACTGCTGGGGACCTAGTAGTACATATCGCGGCAGATGTTAGGAAATTCTAGGGCACTCACTGGCGTAGCTAGTCCTAAATGGGCCTTGTATCAAATTTTCAAGAACGCTCCTTTTTGGGGTCCCTTAACATGCTAAGATTTGTTTGTGCATATATGTTAAAGCCCCTGTAGCTTGGGAGCCCCGTATCATTGATACAGCTGATACGGCGGTAGCTACGCCCCTGAGGACACTCCCGGTATTTTAGCTAAAGTTTGATCTTCAATGCGCCGGAGATGTGAGGGCTTGTATCAGTGGCGTAACTGAGGACATTTGAGCCCGTAAGTTGGATTTTACAAAGGGTGGGTACTTGGTGGCAATCAGGCTTTGGGCTCCCCGCGATGCGGGGGTGTACGTTACGCCACTGGCTTGCATTATGGCCCGGTGTCATAATTTCGAACAGTACTTTGATGACAATCGCTATCTCTTTAATGTTCTTTTTTCTTAGTTTTTTACTGTACTAAGGATAATACATGTGTTTTCTACTCTTATCTGTGTTCTGCTTTCTAGTATTTTGTGGCGCCACTACAGCGCTAGGAGAGGTTTCTGACCATGCATTACTATGAGATCCATTCTATTACTATGGGATCCATCCTATTACCATGCATTACTATCGCCTAGGTGTACTCTGTCTGTCTTAAGCGTTTGTAATCGTTGTGCAGATACCCTCTGTATATGTAGTCTCGATTCCATTATGGTATATGGTGCAGAATATTCAACACAATCAGCGTTCAGAGTTATTAGTTGATGTAGTGAGGAAGTTATGGGGGTAAAGACTAGTTAGGTTTCAACGTTGACTATGATGTGGTCACGGTAGCCTAGTGGGTGAAGATTGGGAACCCGTGGCAGATATTGAAGAGCCGCAGGTTCAAGTTCTGATGTCACTGAAGACTCGCAATGAAAAGACGCTGATGCACGTTAAATCTGTCGTAGGCGTGGCGTTAATGTTAAAAAAGGGGGACGTCGGCTCAGATATAGTCCTCATTACTTGACCCGGAATCAAAATCATGAGGTCCATTGCCAGTAGTCCTTGTATTGCTCTAAGTACAACGTTAAAAAACACTCATTCATAGTCAAATGTGGATGAATGCTAAGAGGTTTGTCATCAATAAATCGTAATATCTAGTATGATGTTGATCCAAGCGCATTAATACTACGTGTTTGCATGGTAATGGCTAGTTTCTATTCGCACTTGAAATTCAGGCGCAATAACCAACTGGTAATGGTTACAAGCCCATTGCTGACATTGTTTAGCCATTGCTGACATTGACGAGTCGTGGAATCAAGTCATGTTAATGACTTGATATAGCAAGCCAATGCACATTATATCTATCTAGACTCAAAAATATTCATCCTAGCATGGTGTGGAAGTATGGAGAATCAGATTTCAGCTCAGGTGACATTTTCATCACTTGATCATTGTTCACAAAGGCGTAACGTAGACTATATAGGCCCTCTCTGCAAACTTAGGTTTTGCGTCTCAAACCCTAATATGTACTTTGCGTCAGTCAAGCTTTGGGACCCCTGCAATACGGGGGAGTACGTTACGCCACTGATTGTTCATCATTGAGAGGGAGCTCGTGTTTCTTTGAAGAGTGACTTTAAAAGTAACCAATTAAATCGTGAATACTAAGAAATCTGCAGTATTTTTTTGCTTTTGTGTGTGTTCTCTTCCATATGAACAAGAGCTCCTGTCAGTGGCGTAACGGAGAATATTAGTGCCTCCTGAAAAGCCAGGATTTGTCTTTAAAATTAAATAAATTGGTTAACTACGTACTTGGCGTTATCAGGCTTTAGGCCCCCTGAAATCCTGGGCCTTCCTGCAATGCGAAGGTTGCGAGGGTGTACGTTACGCCACTAGCTCCTGTTCCACAGACTAAATACTATGCAAAGAGTTCGAGTATGTAGACCAGGGGTGGCGAACCTTTTTGGATTAACGTGCTATTTTTTCTAAAAATGTGTTTAATGGGGTATAGACGTACCGTCAAATAATTTTGACTTGTGATTTTTGGGAAAATAATAAAATTATAAATACTATAACCCCTCAAAACTCTTTATTTACTATTAAAAAATACATATTCCACTGTATAGCAGTAAATGTTTTGGATATGCGTGTAATTCAAATTAAAGTAACATTAGTGTGACTTCTGTTGTTGCCTATCAGATGACAAATAACTTACATTAGAATTAATTGTAAGATGCTGCTTTTAGCAGAACACATACTGAATTAAAGTCATCTGCCAAATGGTTTTCTAAGAGAGTCTTAAATGTTATTCATCTCTGAAAATAATAATGATTCTCGGGAATAGGTAGATGAAAATATGGTTAAAAAAGCATGAGTCAGCTTCTTCAAACAGTTAAATGTACATGGAATCGAATTCCATGTTTCCAAAATTTCGTTACTGACATTTTTACTTATATTGCTTGTTAATTTTCTGTTTCAATCAATTCCTACATTGTTCTTGTTTTAATAAATTTTTGAATCCATATTAAACTATACTGGAAATCAAGCACAATTGAATTTCAAGTTCTTCAATTTCTTCCAATCGAATTGGGACAAGTTCAGTTTATCAAATGAAGTCACATCAGGGTACATAATAAGTATGGAAATAAGTTTTTGAATAACTTTTTCTTCGTCTGATTTTTTCAAGTTCGGGAAGTACTAGTAGTTTCTTGTAATTATATCGTTTCTGATAATATGCAATTTTTAGCGTCAAAAGCATTGAGATCCTTCTTGAATATAATATTTTTTATTTTTGTCTTGAGAGAGGCTTTACATTCCATTCTTTGAAATGTTGGCATGTCTATAAAAACGCGACTGATTGCTCACGTTTATTCGTAATACTTCATAGTGAACACTTAGTCTGAACTAAAATGCTAACTGTTTTGATCGGAGACGTGCCGAAGTAATTGTGTCACGTGTCATCAATGGCACGCGTGCCCTTGTTTGGCCATGCCTGATGTACACTGATGGATTAATTTTATGAATTTCACATTTTGAATCTACGCGAGGGCTGTTGAAAATAAAGTATAAATTTGAACCCAAGTCGAGTGAAGAGGTTGACACCTGAGCTAGTATCATACTGTCGTATCTTCAAGCTACTAGTCAATGGCCATGATGACTTGGCCGTGGTAGCCTAGTGGTCATGGTCACTGACTAGTGGCAGGCGTATCAAGAATTCGAGTCCTAGTGCACTGAAAACTCGTCGTATAGATGTTCTGAGGCACGTTAATTCTATCGTGGATCAAAGTCTTTCCGTCGGTGTAAAGTGGAAGTTAGGAGAGGGATATGCCACCCCTTATGTCAGCCTCGTCACTTGACCATGGTTCAAAGTTACGAGGTCTATCGCCAATAGAGCTCGTGTTGCTTTTTAGTACGACGATAAAAACACTCACACGAGCTACCACACCACATCAACGTTAAAGCCTTGATAGATTTAACGAGCGTAAACCCCTACACCCGGCGAATTATTAATGGCACCAGGGTTCGTACCTACGACTTGACTATAAGTTTAGGACTACTTTGCTACCGCGTCCACGTGACAGTTGGTTCGAATAACACATGAAATAAAAGTAATACACGCAAATTAATAGTAATTAATTGCATTATAAAAATATTTCGGTTTCAAACAATGCCTAGAAAGACATAGTTTGATGGTTTTGAAACAAAATTAGGAAGACATGACAATTGTCTTAAAATTCCAAAAAATTTGGCCAGAAATCTAACCAAGAAAAAAAGAAATTTTAGTACAAAGAAAGTTTTTATGATATATATATACTGATCAAAACAATTAGGGGAGCAAGCAAAAAGTGAAGAAAACCGATTGAGACTGCCACGTATTTGGCATGCAATGCATGGTACACGCGTATCAATGCGCAATACAGAAAATGGCGTAAAAAATTTGGAATTAAGCTTTAATTCTTTGAAAATATGGAAAAGACATGAAAAGATGATTTAGGCAACAATTTGGTTACATGTAAACGATAAAAAAGGTACTTTTAGACATGATGTTTTAAAGGGCGTGTGGTCTCCTCGAACAGCTAAGACTGCTGCACACCTGTTTGCCATGGATGCGATGAAGTTATCGATCAGACTTTGGGGAAAAAGAAGTGCAATCTCCAAGTGCTATCAGGCGGCCTTGGTCGCGCAGCAACAGTCCGAGTATGTCCCAAACATGCTCGATTGGATTCAGGTCAGGAGAGCACTGGAAATTCCATACGCTGTATTGTTTCAGCTTCAAGCATGTTCTCCACCAGACGAGCTCTATCGGGCATTATCATCCTTGAATCTCCAAATCCAGCGTAAGGGATGACATGAGGTCGAAGTAAATACCTTCGTCCAGTCAAAGTGCCATTCCGAATGATATGCAGGTCCGTACGTCCGCCTATGCTGATTCCACCCCATACCATCCAACCAGCTTTCACGGACGAATGCGGGGTTATTTCGAGTGCCCCCTGTCCCTCCATACAAGAACACATCGGGTGTCACATTCTAGACTGAAAAAACAGCACTAATCATGTTGCTCCCAATCGATGTTCAGCAATCTTCTTCGCCGCACGGGGGCGTGGGGTCAACGGAATGCAACCATTGGCCTACGTGCATAGATCCCTCCCTCATGAAGCCGAACGTACTTTTCCTGTTGCCAGAGCAACTGTCTTTGCAAAGCATTCTCTGTTCTGTTTCGACGGGCTGTTATCTGTATATACCGGTCATCAGTTGATGTAGTGGCGCGTTGGTCGACGTCTAACATTTCCTGTTTCTGTAATCGATTCCACAGCCTTGCAACAACACTTCTGGCGACTCCAACAGCGTCCGCGACACCACGTTGTGTTTGCCCCGATTCCAGTCTGCCTATAACACGCCATGCCATGGATTCAGGTAAATCACGTTGTTGAGACATTCTCAGCGCAATCGAATTTCACAGTTACGGCAATAAAACAGACGTTTCTGCAACATCCCGATTTCTGCCCTTAACTCCTTTTTCTGGTTTTTGACGTCATGAACTTTGATTTGCATATAAAGTTTTCTTCTTCGGTTTCCTGGTAGGCTTTACATTATGGATAATTCATTTTATGTTACTTATTGGTATACATCTTCGCTTAGTTTTGTTAAAATCATGTGCTCCCCTAATTTTTTTGAGCAGTGTAGTTCAATGCAGGAATTTTATAAAACTCTTTCGTGAACAGTTTCATAAAAATTTGTGTAAAAAGTTATTCTAAAAATGCTAAAGCACAGATAAAAGTTCCAGACTCTGAGAATTTTGCCAAATCTTCACGAAAATTAAAAAAAAATAACTTGAGCATACAGAATGTGTACAAATGATAGTAAGATTCATAAGGGATGTAAAAAGAAAGAACACACACGCACAAAAAGAAAACGAATACAGAAAAGGAAGTTTTGGGAGTGCCACAAGGTCGCAATATTTTTTTCATGTTTATTCACTAGAAAGCAATGTTGAGGAATCAAGAGACGAGCAAACGCAGTGTTGTCAAATTTTTTAGGAGTGGATTCCAAAAAAAAATTTCTTGTCATCCAATATACAGTAATACCCCGAACTTAGGCGATAGGTAGGACTGGGTTATAACTGCGTAAGTAGAATGCGCATAAATAGGGGTGGGGTATAATTTCGAATATGAATACAAAAAAAAAAATCATTTTCAGTTGAGACCGGAGATGAACAAAATAATAATTTAGAACAAAAAAAGGTTAAGTAAAATTTTTTGCAAACACAAAATCGCCAACTGAAGTTATTTTTGTTGCGTGGAAGGTTTTATAAAATCTAACAGTCTTCTGCCAACTGAAAGATCTTTTCTCGGGCAAAATTTTCTCTTAGCATGCTAATATATTTTCTTATTCTAATTTTTTGAAAAAATGTAGTCTTCATTGGAGTACGTATTTTCTAAAATTTATATATATATTACCCTATTTAACACCCCTTTTCAACTCCTACTATAAGTTCACACTCTCTATATATTTATTTATTTATCTTCGTGGAATTTTCAATCGTTAATAAAATACATTTTAAAGTGCTCAATTGAGCTGACATTTTTTAAACATGATTATTTTAGATGACATTACTGTAATTTAATTATAATGAATAAAAATTAATTTTGACTTAAACTAATTATTTAAAGAATTACAAATACAACTACGTTGGCATCATTTTTAGTGACTTGTCAAAACTTGAAAAGGTTTTTTTTTTCACGTTTTAAAGCATTCAGTTGAACTGAAACTTTATATACACGATTGTTTTGGATGACAATACGATACCTTAATGATAATTTAAAAAATTAATTTCCACTTAATGTTGTGATTCTGTCATATGTATTTACATATTTATATTAATTGTAACTATTTAATAAAAAAGTAGCGAAAATAAAATTTTTCTTTGTTGATCTATATATATGTTATATATGTATACATACATACATATATATATATATATATATATATATATATATATATATATATATATATATATATATATATGTATATATATATATATATATGTGGCATCCAGGAAATCCAATCGTTCTCGAGATAAAAACGCAGTCTTCGCGCGCAGGCGCAGCTAAGTGAAACAAGAACTGAAACCCTTGGACATTAGAGAAAAGAGAAGAAAGACGGAGGTGCGCGAGCAGGCGTTACCGTCGTAACACCATGGAAACTTATCTGTTAGAATAGCTACCTTTTTAATTAATTTTTGTTTAATTTTAAATAAACCAGAAGAAAAGACAAATGTCTTGGACCCCTTGTTGTGTCCCACAAATTATGGGGGCTCGGCCGGGATCGAAAAAATTTCGATTTTGAACCAAAGTTTGGACAATGAACAAAAGCGTCCGTGGAGGAGACGCGCCGCCATTTTTTGGAAACTTCGTTCAACCTGTGTAGAGGTTGAATTTTTTCGTTTGAACTCAGCATGAATACTCCGCCTGTGTAGAGGCCGGGATCGATAAAATTTCGATTTGAACCAAAGTTTGGACAGTGAAAAAAAAAAAAGCGTCCGTGGAGGAGACGCGCCACCATTTTTTGGAAACTTCGTTCAACCTGTGTAGAGGTTGAATTTTTAAACTTCGTTCCGCCTGCGTAGAGGCCGGATCTATTAATCAACGTTTTTCTTCAATTGACTTTTTCATCGAACCCTGAATATTCCGCCTGTGTAGAGGTTGGAACCACTGACTTAACACTTGCGAAGAGGTGAGATCTGTGAAATCAACGTTTTTCTTCAATTATTGGATACGTCGTACGTGCGAGCAACAAGGGAGCTAACAAAAAAAGGTAGGATCTTTCCATATTTTTACTAAAATGTATAAAAACGCTCTTAAAGAGGATCTCATAAGAGTTGTTGTGGATCTAGAAGGTACTGTGGAGAGTACGGACACCATAGCTAAACTAAAGACTAAAATTGAGAACAGTAGTACATTTGAAAGTGATCCAGATTTCGTTAAAACTTTAATTAAAAACTGTATAGATGAGAGGGTATCGCGAAACGAAAGAGAGGCAACTTTAGAAAAACAGAAAATTGAGCTCGCGAAACTACAGTTAGCAAAGTTAGAAAAAGAAGTCGAACTTCAAACGGCTAAAAATGAAGCATTAAGTTTAAATCTCCTGCAGCTAAAGTCGAAGAGAAACAGTTCGAAACAAACATAGAAAATATGATCAAAAGCATTAAAACTTTATCTCTTCCTGTTCCCACCAGATCTGAAAATTTTAATCTGTTCTTCCAATCATTAGAACGCGCATTTTTAACCAACAAAATAAATGACGAACATAAATCTGAAATTTTAATAAATCTTCTGGGCGAAAGAGCTCATAATGTCTTACTGTATATTAAAAAGAAGGAATTAAATGACTATGAAAAACTAAAATCTATAGTACTCAGAGAATTCCAATTAACCCCTCGCGAGTTTAAAAATGCTGTAAAATCATCAGGCGAGACATACATCCAATTTGCTGCAAGATTGACGGCAAACTTCCAACATTATTGTTCGTTAAGAAAAGTTAATTCCTTTGAATCTCTATGTGATCTTATAATTTCTGATAAATTATTTGAAACTTTAAATAAGAAACCGCAACTCATATTGGCATTCGAGAAGCAGAAGATTGGTTTAGGCCTATTGATTCAGCTAAAGAATGCGATATTTATATTTCATCTAGAAACGAATCACGTAAAGATAACTATCCCCAAAATCTTGAAAGACAAGATAAAAATTGCTATATATGCGGTGATTCATCTCATTACACAAGAAATTGTGAGAAGCGTTTTAAGCCTAAAGAATCTAACAGCCACATCCATAATAGAAAACACGCGAATACTTTGAAAGTCGAGAGCGAAAAACAAAGCGATGAGTTCGCACAGCTCCAATATGTAAACATTTTTGTGGAAAATCAGCCCGTAACAGCCTTGATTGATTCAGGTTGCCAGATCCCAGTTCTAAATTCCTCACTAATTAGAGTGCACAAACCTTCCGAAGAAACCATAACATTAAGCTCGTGTTTTGGCGAACAGTGAATGGTAGAAGTTAAACCCATAAATATTTCTCTTAATCAACTCTCTCCCGGTTTAAGTGTTCGAACGGCAATATCACCGACCTTGACTGAAGAATTTATTATACATCCCAGTGTATATTCTGAAATAAAGAAACTAAGCCACGCAAAGAGCGATGTTTTATTGAATGAAAGTGGATCCTCTTTGGGTGCTGATTCTGGTGCGTATTCTAATACTGTTTTTTATGTTTCAAATGTGATAAAAAACTCTAGTTATGATTTGCCACATGTTAAAAACTTTAATATTAGAAATGATTTGAGTTCTCTAATTAAGGATTATAAATGTAATAAAATTAAGAGTACTAAGTTAAAATTGAGTATTGTAAGAGAAAAATGTTCTGATATAGTATTGTGTAAGAAAGTCAATGGTGCCATGAAAACGAGTTCCGTGGAATTCATCTCCCGCTCACCAACCCCTTCCCCTATGGAACGCAATTATAGACGGTTTGCGATGCTCCGAAAAATCTTCCAGCCCTGGCAGTGGAAACGGAGGAAAAAGAGAGATCGTTTTGAACAGACGTCCAGAACTCTAGAGAGGAAAATATCGATGCGTTCAACCAAAGATCAACTTATTAAAAAAGGCGTTCTTATGCCTGATGGATCTGATAAAAACCAAGATAGCAAAATAAATGATTCCGTTCATCCTAGCGTACTATCGTCATCTCAGAATCATGCAATGCCTGTGAAAAACAGTGTTTTCCTATTGAACCTTCCAGATGTCGAAGAGGTGCCTTCACATGATGGAGAAACTGTCTAGTTCAGAAAAATTATGATATGTTAAATCTCTATGCATTTGTTGTGTAGTCCCTCTCTGTTCCGTCTTTTTTTTGTATGTTTCAGATTCTCCTTTGGTATCCATGGAAAGGAAAAAAGGAATACGTACCGCTGCGGTCAGCGTACAGTCAGGCTGGCCGGTTGTGGCATCCAGGAAATCCAATCGTTCTCGAGATAACAATGCAGTCTTCGCGCGCAGGCGCAGCTAAGTGAAACAAGAACTGAAACTCTTGGACATTAGAGAAAAGAGAAGAAAGACGGAGGTGCGCGAGCAGGCGTTACCGTCGTAACACCATGGAAACTTATCTGTTAGAATAGCTACCTTTTTAATTAATTTTTGTTTAATTTTAAATAAACCAGAAGAAAAGACAAATGTCTTGGACCCCTTGTTGTCTCCCACATATATATATAAGTAGGAATTGACCTAAATTTTTTTATATTACTTGTTTAAGCTTCACTTGTATGTAACGGGATCTTTGAACTCAATTTCTACCCACTTTAAAAGGTCAGATTAATTCGAAATTTTGCTCACTTGTCCAGGACCGATGACAATATAATAAGTTAACAATTTTGTTCTATTTTCCTGATTAGGATCATCAGAATTAATGATTTCCTATTTTTATATCCCATCCCGCATCTGGCGCCTAATTTCAAATTCCATTTCCAAATTTGACAACTAAAAGGATAAGTTACAGCTTAGTTCGATTAACTATAAAAGGGTGTTTTTTAGTTTTTAAAACTATAATTTATTCAATTAAACTGAGGCCATCTTTCGAATTACCAACGGTCATTTAATCTTCTGATTGAACTGGGTATAAAGACTCAAATTCTTCAATGTCGTGCTCCTGCTCGTGCATTTCTATGAGCTGATCAATTATTTGCTCATGATTGTGGGGATCCAGTAGTTCTTAACCCTTTAACGGGGACACAGTGAAAATACAATTTTCTGTGATAAAGTACTTTTTAAATGTAATGAATAAAGAATAATGTAATGAATATAGAAAAAATAATAATGTAATGAATATAGAATACTTAGAATATACATTGAACTTGGTATATATCCACATTATATATTTTACTTAATTTTAGTATATAAAAAGTAAGAAATAAAGTAAAATTTTTGAGAATTTAAGTCAGTTATTTTTCACAAATTTGATGAGCTATTTACTGAGAAACTTTATAATATGCAAACGTTTTCTCCGATCGGAAAAGCTGTAATGAAAGATTTTCGACACCGAGAATCTTTTTACCACATATTGTAAACAAAGCTTGTTTACATTTCCGACCCCCAACATTCTCACATGTTTCTAAGTGCTATTTCTCGAGTAGAGGAAAAGCGAAAATTTCTAGGTCATTTTTCTGTTCTAGATGGGCAGTGGATAGAGCCTCTATCCGCATACAAAAGCTTTCCAAAAACCTAAATAAAACCTTTTTTAATTGCAAATTTGCTTAATTTATTTAGATGGGAGAAAAGTATACTTATGACATGCCGAAATTTTTTTCAAAGATTATAAACTTTATTTATAGGAATCAAAATACAATTTGTAGATTTACAACGAGAAACACACTGCGTTTACTTACCCATCAGAGGACATGAAATGCAAAAAAATGGGATCGTGCTGCCATCCGTATTAATTCTTATGCGTTTTAGCTTCAATTAACGCATATGCATAGACTAAATATCAACACCCGCTTGGAAAATTTTTTAAATATGTGGTTAGACCTATTAGCCACTGCCCACTAAAGGGCTAAACGACATCACTATCCACTTCTAAATTTATTTGCCTGGTAAGATTGATAACTTCTTCTATTAAATTAGCAATTTCATTAGGCTCTAGCACTGATTCTTCCTATATTTCAATGATGGGAGAAAAATGAAGACGAATCGAGGAGGATTGAAAATCGCATAACTCCATATTCGTGTAAGTCGAGGTGTAACTGTAATTCATTATAAAATCAATAAAGATTATTAAAAAGTATATTAACGCTTTAGCGGGCAGTGGCTAATACGTCTAATCACATATTAAAAAACTTTTCTCCAAGCGGGTGATGGATATTTACTCCATCCACATGAGTTAATTGAAGCTAAAACGCATAAAAATTAATACGAATGGTAGCACGATACCCTTTTTTTTGCATTTCACGTCTCCTGATGGATTGTTAAAAACAGAGTTTCTCGGTGTAAATTTACAAATTGCATTTTGATTACTATAAATAAAATTTATGATCTTTGAAAAAAATTTCGACATATCTTGAGTATTAACTCATTTGAATGAATTAAGCAATTGTACACAATTAAAAAAGATTTATTTAGATTTTTGGAAATCTTTAATATGTTAATAGAGACTCTATCCACTGCCCATCTAGAATAGAAAAATGACCCTAGAAATTTTCGTTTTTCCTGTACTCGAGAGAGAGCATTTAGAATCACATGAGAATATTGGGGGTGGGAAATATAAACAAACTTTGTTTACAATATGTGGTACAAGATTCTCGGGTACGAAAATCTTCCATTACAGCTTTCCTATTCGGAGAAAACGTTTGCATATTATTAAGTTCCACAGTAAATAGCTCATCGAATTTGGGAAATAACTAATTTAAATTCTCAAAAATATTACTTTATTTCTAACTTTTCATACTAAAATTAAATAAAATATAAAATGTGGATATATACCAAGTTCAATGCATAGAAAAAGTAAATAAAATAAAGCTAAATAAAAAGTAAAAAAGGAAACAAGCGTAGCTGGTCCAACAATTAAACAAAAAAAATGAACATACTACTTAAATATCACTAATTAAAGAAGTTTTAAAGATTTTTTTTAAAAAAATTTAATTGTGATGAAATTAATCTTGATTTCCGTAACATTTCTGCTTAAAACATTTCCATGTTGAATGCATTGATTAAAAACTTTTGTTTTGACACGATTAAACGAATTATCCAAAAGGCATTTACAAGAATGCAATTTTTTATATTCATATGATTTGATATGAAAAAAATAAATTGTGTTAATGCAATTGCTATTAGCAAATTTTTTTTGTTGCGTAATTTTCAATACAAAGCTGTTTTGTAAAGCGCAAAATTTTGCTGTTTTATAATATGAAAAACCTTTTTCTGTACCTACTTACATTTTCACCATTTTAATTAATCAATCACTGTTTGGCAAGAAATCAGTCGTTGAACTGGAAGTGCTGCATTTGCTCCATATCAAAAATAAAAGATTATTTTTAAAGAAATTTTAATTTACTGAGAAAGGAAGCAAAACGAAATACATCCCGTCAAATTAAAAATGAAATACACATGGACATTGATATACTATACAGATAAATGTATCAGTTCTACACAATTTATTTGTTAATACGTTTATCAAATCTAAGTTAAGAGCAAGGTAAATAATTACTAGTAATTTCCATAGCCTTATCATATACAAAATTTAATATCTTAATAATTTGTACAGTTTTTAATTAAGGTCGTACAGTAGGTTTAACGTCAAAGTACATTATTATTGGATTCAATACACTGTTATCACAGGGGGGGAGGGCGACGAAAATTATGATTGAAAATTGGGTCGCGAATGTTGAAAGTTTGAGAAACACTAAAGTAACCCCATTTTTTTTAAAAATAAGTTTCTTGACATCGCTTATGTGTATTTTACACTCATGGACAAAAAAATTAGCGCACCAAGAAATAATTACGAGATTGTATTGAAACTTGGCATAAAGGTACATGTCGAGGAGATGTCAAATATTAGAAATGCAGCGTGTTGCGCATTACGTATAGCCGGTAGAGGGCGATTAGCGTCGTTTTCCGTGGAGTATAAATCAGGCAACCAAAGCTTGTTTGAGTGTGCTGAATCGTTTACAAAGCAAGAGCTGAGGGAGACATGCCATTACGCCATTTTCGAAGACAATATGAGCAGCTGTCACAGTTTTAGAGGGAGAGAATCATCGGCATGATGGATGCTGGGTGGTCAGCTAGGCGAGTAGCTCGTCAATTAGGCCTCTCTGATTGTGTTGTGAGGAGGTGTTGGGACCAGTGGATCCGAGAGGTGTCATTTGCACGAAGATCATGCTCAGAACGCCTTCGACAGACCAGTCGAGAAGACCGCCACATTGTAAGAAATGCATGCGTACAGCCCACTGCTTCATCAGCCGCCATCCAGGACAGGTAGCACCTTCACTAGGGGCCCTTCTGTCTTCTCGAACCATACGAAGGCGTCTGGCTGAAGGACATTTGGGATCGTGGTGCCCATTACATATGCTGCCCTTGACGCCAAACCATCAACGCCACCGTTTGAAGTGGTATCGCGCACGAGGAAACTGGACTGCAGCGGAATGGAACCGGGTCGTCTTTATCGACGAATCCAGATTCAATCTCAGCAGTGATGACAATCGTGTTCGTATGTGGAGACCCCGTGGTGAACGCCTCAATCCTGCCTTTGCTTTATAGCGACACACCACTCCCACAGCTGGTGTGATGGTATGGGATGCCATTGTCTACAATATACGGTCACCCCTAGTATTGATCGACGGCATCATGATAGCCCAGTGGTATGTCCATGCCATCCTGCAACCACATGTGTTGCCACTCAGGCAACGGCTCCCAGGAGCCATTTATGAACAAGACAATGGTCGGTCTCAGACGGCAAGAGTGTCACAATACTGTTTCCGCACTGTTATTGCCTTCCGTTCCTTGGCCTTCTAGATCCCCAGATTTGTCTCCAATCGAGCATACCTAGGATCATTTGGGACGGTGAGGTTACCATCTCACGAGTTTGAACGAACAAGAGGCAAGGTTACAAATAGGGAACGAAATGTCTCAAGACATGATACAGAACTTGTATGCCTCAACGCCCGAGAGTATCGCATCGTGCATTCGCGCTAGAGGGGTTCAAAAGGGTATTAAACCCTCCGTTCTTTTGCCTTTTTCTCTGAAATAGATGATCGTTTTTCTTTGATTTTCTAATCATTTACTTATTTACTTATATCAAAGTAGTCATTACGTATGTAAAATCTCCTTTCATTTTGACGACTCCTTCTTGGTGCGCTAATTTTGTTGTGCATGAGTGTATATGGAACATAATTATACCAATATGTATCACATCAAGCATGACATTTTCAATCGTAAGGTAATTATTGATAAATAGGGTCTTTCTTTAATTGAATATGTTAATCGTTTATTTATAATAATAAAAAATACTTAAAGAACAGTTATCGAAAAATTCAAAGCAAACCGCTGAATAACGACTCTATAGCTGTCGTGTTGTAGTCATTATTATGATCATTGGCAATACAATAAAATTGTGGTAGATTAATGATGTAATGCTTCAGAACCCATTTTTCATATATCTTAGGAACAAATCTCACGCAAGAAATAATTAGTACCGAGAAATTCAATCGTTTTACCTTTTGAGTCTTTCAAATTAAACACATTCAATTCGTAATTGGGTAAACGCGCGCATACGCATAAAAGAAATTATCTTCCTTGTAACCACAGTCTCTTTTTCCTTTCAATGAAGGGAAACTCTACACGTAGACTTTCACAATATAAAATGATATATTTTTTAAATGGTTTCTTAACTTTAAATATTCTAATTAAATTTGTATATATATATATATAGATAAATTCTAATTAAATTTGTGTATATATAGACGACATCATCATTTGTATAGATGCATTGACCACTGACTCTTTGAAAAAAATAAAAGTAAAGTGCTCATTTTAAGTGGATAGTCTGTTTTTTTAAATTGGCTATAAGGCTTCGAAATACATCTTTAAAAATATATTAAAATTTACTTTATTTTAAATCGAAATACTTAATTTCAAAAAATTCCTTTCAGCAAATTACTATTTAGTTATATTTTAAAGAATGTCAGTATTCGATAATTAAATTTAAAAAAAAAGTTTTACCGAACATAATTAGCAACTTTTTAACGAATAAACTGCTTTCCTTTTTGTGTTGCAAGTGCTAATGATTTTTCTGAACAACCATGTAGTATATAAAAGTGTATTCAAAATATATCTTCAAAGTTATGAAATCACGTTAGGAGCTAATTCATCTCTGCTATTAGTTTTTTAAAAAAAATTCTGATTAGAATTTTTAATAATCAATTTTAGTAGTAATCAATATCAGCTAAATGTATGGGAGATATTCTTGGTTCCTACTGTGAAGAGGGGGGCGAATACTAACCCCTGCCAAGACAATTGGAAAACCAATGAACAGGAAATGTTTTCTTTTTTTTTTGGGATCAGCCTCTATTTGTGAGCAAAGTTTTAATTTCACAGTCAACAAGAGTAAATACAAATGTAAGTTCACTGACATTAACGTGGAAGCTGTTATAAGAATTTGAACAAGTAATTTCACTCCTGAATTAAAAACAAGTAACATAAAAAAAATTTTAAAGTCAATTCCTACTTAGAACAACAGAGAAACTTTTTATTTTAGCTACTTTTTATTAAATAGTTACAATTAATATGAATATGTACATACATAGGGCAGAATCACAACATAAAGTGGTGATTTATTTTTATTAATTATCATTAAAGTATCGTATTGTCATCCAAAACAATCATGTATATATAATTTCAGTTCAACTGAATGCTTTAAAACGTGAGAAAAAAATCATCTTTTCAATTTTGATACAAGTCGCCAAAAATGATGCCAACGTGGCTGTATTTGTAATTCTTTTAATAATTAGTTTTAATTAATTAATTTTTATTCATTATAATTAAATTACTGTATTGTCATCCAAAATAATCAAGTATATAAAATATCAGCTCAATTGAGTGCTTTAAAGTGTATTTTATTAACGATTGAAAATTCCACCACAAGATAAATAAATAAATAAATAGAGGGTGTGAGCTAACTGTAGAAATTGAAAAAAATAGTAAACAAGTTTCATGGAGTGCATTTGTATCATTAAACTGATTCTAAAATTAAATGTGCTTGAATCCGTAGAGTATATAAAATTTGTACAGTAAATAAATTGAATAAAGCACTTCCACAATTTTTTTTCAGTTATATTTATTGATTTTTATGTATGGTACAATTTATACAACATTTCTGAAATGCAAAGTTAACTAGTGAATGCACTCATTTTAAAGAAATGTGATCCTCCAATATCCTCTGTTTTCGCAATGGGCCCCAAACAGTTGTCCACCCCTGTCCTAGTAGCATGGCTCGAATTTTTTTCTCGGGGAAAGGGAGCTTAGATTCTTAGTCGTTGAATCTTTACTCTCAATAATGCTTTTTTCTATTCCTACTATTAACTGACACTCTATTTATTTACTTATTTATCTTGGTGGAATTTTCAATCGTTAATAAAATACATTTTAAAGCGCTCAATTGAGCTGAAATTTAATATACATGATTATATTGGATGACAATACAATAATTTAATTATAATTAATACAAATTAATTGATTAAAACTAATTATTTAAAGAATTACAAATACAGCCACGTTGGCAACTTAGCGACCCTTTTGGCGACTTGTGTCAAAACTTAAAATGTTTTTTTCTCACGTTTTAAAGCATTCAGTTGAGCTGAAATTTTATATACACGATTGTTTTGGATGACAATGCGATACTTTAATGATAATGAATAAAAATTTATTACCACTGCATTTTGTGATTCTGCCCTATGTATATACATATTTATATTAATTGTAACTATTTAATAAAAACTAACTAAAATATAAAATCTTTCTTTGTTGATCAAAGTAGGAATTGACATTAATTTTATTTTCATATAACTTGCGAAACACAATTTAATAACTCTCGTGATGCGTGTGTTGGGAGGGGGAGGGGAAGGATCCATGCTACGCTTTAATCAGCGGCTCTTAAACTGTCATTCGTGGACCCCTGGGGACCCTCAGATCCTCTCGGGGGGGAGGGGGTCCATGGAGTCTCTCATGTAACGTTGACATATTTCCCTCTTTTGCAGACTCTGAAAGGTCTTTTAGAAAAATTTAAAGATGTGCCGTACTAGACTAGATTAGTAAATAGTCCTCAGTGAAGAATACTAGAATTTGTATTCTGAGCAAGAATATTAAATTGGGGAGGGATGTTCAAAATCTTAGGGGTCCGCGCTTTCACCCTGATTCATTAAGGGGGGCAGCGGTGATCGAAAGTTTAAGAACCATTGGCTTAGATGCTTTACACGTTTTCTTTCCTCTTTTTCAGTGGACATGGTAGCTTAGTGGTGAAGGTCACGGACTCATGACTGGCGTGTCATGAGTTCGAGCCTGGTACAACTGAAGACCCGAGGTGTAGATGGATTGATACATGTTAAATCAATCACGCTAAACATCCTCCCGCGTTATGTGTGGTGTGGAAGTTAGGAGAGAGGGGTGTCAGTTAAGGGGTCATCCTCATCACTTGACTATGGTTCAAAATTACGAGGTCCGTTGCCGTTAGGCGTCATACAACTTAATAGTGCTCACTTTTTCATCTTCTTTGTCCATCAAGCACAGGGGTACTCAACCTTTTTTTCTGCCTGGCCGGATACATATGTTAGCTATTTCCCTCAGGCCGCAGCATGAGGATTAATAGGGGGAGAGAAGAAATGCTTTAAGACCAAGATAGCATAGAAAATTTAAAATTAGGAAATTGATCAAAGTTTTAAAATTCCTCTATTTTGCTTTTTATAATTATTATTTTTTATATTTTTATTTTTGTCACTGATTTTTTCTAAATTGGAAGTATTTAAGTATCACTCTTTCACAATTTCTGCATCAGTAAACAGTTTCGTATGACTACCAATATTATAACAAATTTCCTAGGGTGCCTTTATTACCGCTGTGACGTTACCACTGACAAAACACTTTTTTGCTGTTGTAAAGAGTATTCAAGAAAGCCTATTTATCACCTCTTGAGAGAGATCTTCGAGAGAAAAGTGTCATTGAATGATTCCTGTTTATTGCTATTTTTTTAAATACACTTTCGTGACAAATCAAACAATTACTGAAATATGCTTGTTTCCCACTACAAAATAGTCAACTTCCCAGTCGTCTGGAAACAATCTATTTTCTTCAAATATTTTTCGATTGCGAGATACGAAAGATAGTTAAATAATATTTCCACTCATAAAATGGTCGCTATTCCACTATTGTCTATTTTCACTAATCAGAAAAAAAATATCAGTTCACACTCATACGACATCGACAGCAAAAAGCAAAATTGATATATTTGAGTTTTTAACAAAGAATTTCCCACCAATTTTTCATAAATAAATGAATTCCTCAGAGAAATGGGCAATGACCGGGCCATTTAAAAAGACTCAGTGGGCAGCATGCAGCCCGCTCACCGCATGTTGAGTATCGCTGCTAAAGACTCTGTCGGAAGAAACAAATAGGATTTTCTCTGAGCCATAATTATTTAAGTTCCTCAAATTCTTTATGTTTGTAGTGTGGACGTTTAGAAAATGAAGTAAAGGGTGTTTTTTCAGAGGTATAGAACTTTAAATTGCAATAAAACAACGATGTATTATTCGATTGACATGAATTTTTTTTTATTTGAAAGATAATCTTGTGGCATTACATTTTAAATATGATTTCTGGCACAGGACTGCCACGGCTGGCTCGGATGTAGTCCAATCTGGACGTCCAATTTTCGATGACTTTTTCCAACATTTGTGGCCGTATATCGGCAATAACACGGCGAATGTTGTCTTCCAAATGGTCAAGCGTTTGTGGCTTATCCGCATAGACCAATGACTTTACATAGCCCCACAGAAAATAGTCTAGCGGTGTTAAATCACGTCTGCTGCGCCGTCTTGTTGGAACCACAGCTCCTGGACATCATGATTGTTCAAATCAGGAATGAAAAAGTTAGTAATCATGGCTCTATACCGATCACCATTGACTGTAACGTTGTGGCCTTCATCGTTTTTGAAGAAGTACGGACCGATTTTTCCACCAGCTCATAATGCGCACCAAACAGTCAGTTTTTCTGGATGTAACGGTGTTTCGACATACACTTGTGGATTAGCTTCACTCCAAATGCGGCAGTTTTGTGTGTTGACGTAGCCATTCAACCAGAAGTGCGCTTCATCGCTAAACAAAATTCGCTTATGAAAATCGGGAACAACGGCAATCTCGTTTTGGGCCCATTCGACGAATCTACGCCTTGCTTGATGATCGTTTGGCTTCAATTCTTGCCCGAGTTGGATTTTGTAAGCACGCAAACCAAGATCCTTCCGCAAAATCTTCCATAAAGTGGATGGATACAGATCCAATTCCTGTACTCGATGGCGGATGGACTCATTCGGGTCTTCCTGAATGCTACGCTCTACAGAATGCTACGCCTCCTGAATGCTCTTCTTCTGTACGCACCGTACGGCGTCTCTGGGGATGCGAGTTATCAATTAGAGTAAACGTGGTGCGAAAACGTTCCATGGTTAATCGAATTAACTGCTCTGATGGACGATTTTGTCGACGATAAAATGGACGTAGTACGAGATACGTGTTCCGCACAGAACCATTATTTTCGAAATAAAATTGCACAATTTGAAAGCGTTGTTCAGGCGTGAGTCTATTCATTATGAATTGCCAAACCAAACTGAGAATAAATCACTTGACAGCTATTAAATCGGTCGCCATCTTGGAAAGTAATGCCCACTTAAACTTCTATACCTGAAAAAAAACCACTTTTTATTTCTTTAAATGTCATTTGGGGGTCCGTAAAACTCAATTGTTAGGATCACGCGCTTTGAGATTGGCGACGTACGAATCCAATCCATGGAATAGCATCAGTTGGAATAATCATTGTTTGTAACATTACATTCACCTTAGGTTCAAAGCCCTATATGTTGTAATGGAAAGAGTGGTTTACTGGTCAATAGTGCCCGCTTAGTCGCTGAACTACATTTCAGAATAACGAAATCCATCGCCAATAGATCTCTTGTATATGTAGTGAAGTGTAAATTAAGCCAACAAACCAATTAAGTTAAAGATAATGTTATTAGCTAATGATTGTGGCTCAAAATTGCATCCTTTGACATTAATTCATAGAATGTATGTGTTGCGTAGCTCCGGTTAATTGTGTTTGTTCAAATACAGTCGAACCTCTATATAAGGAACCTCTATATTGCTAATTGTTTTATATAGCAAACTTTTTCTTTGGTGATTCAATTTTTGTTCTCCCTTTTTTTAATGTGTTTCTCTAAAAATTTCAAGTTATTCTTTCTTTAACACATTTTATGGTGGTCATAAACCTTTAACTGGTTTTATTAGACCCTAACTCGTCGAGAGCAATAGAGTTTTGGACGTTTCATCCAAGAAGTGCAACCTTTAACCCCCATTGCCTAGTTCACTAGAAACATCTTCGATATCCTCTTTCACCCTTAGTGGAGTTGAGCCGTGTCCCTTGTGTTCTAATAAAAAAATAATGTATGTTTAATATTGCTTGTATGCTTCAAATTATAAAATGCCCTTAAAATTCATTAATTTTAGTAAAAAATTACATTCTTAATATTGAAAATACAGAGGAAATTCCTCGACATTCTTTTTTCTTGTATTACTTGCAGTTTTTCTTTCTTTCTTTCTTTTCTGAGGGGTAAGATATATAAAATAAACATATATATATATATATATATATATATATATATATATACTAATTTAAAAAATAGGTGTAAATATAGTTATTTTTAATATATAGTGTTTATGAATTTAAAATTTGTTTTATGTATTTTATAAAGTACACTGCTGGCCACAGTAAATGCAACACCAAAGAAAGACAAGTCATAGCGCAACAAAATTTATTTTGTAGATAACATGTTGACCAAGTATCAAATGATTAAATTTATAGACTTCTGTGAAGTGTGGTTCCTGCCAAAATCAGTAGCCAGAGTAGCCGCCATTGCTGGAGATCATCGCTGCCACACGCCTCGGCATTGATTCAAAGAGACTTTGGATGTGTTCTTGGGGTACAGCAGACGAAGCAGCATCCACACGTTGCCAAAGGTGATCTGGTGTGGCAGCTGGGGTGTAATCTGGGTCAATCGTTAAGCAACCATGGACCACATGTTTTCTATCGGCAAAAGATCCGGAGAGCGAGCCGGCCAGGGAAGCAATTCAATCTGGGGATTGACGAAGAACCTTTGGATAATGCGTGCCACGTGTGGTCACGCATTATCCTTTTGAAATATGGCTGTGGCCAAGCCCTAAAGGTAAGGAAGGAGAACTGGCTCCAACATCTCGGAGATGTAGCGCTGGCTGTTTAAAGTATCGGCAATGCGTACTAGAGGAGTGCGAGAGTGATATCCAATACCGCCCCATACCATAATACCCGGTGCAGCACCAGTGTGGCGGTGCATAACGCAGCTGTTCAGCATCCTCTCTCCACGGTGTCTCCAGACTCGAATACAACCATCGTGGTGTTGCAGATAGGTGCGTGACTCGTCAGTAAAGACAACTTCATTCCATTCTTCCGCTCACATCCTTCTTTCATCGCACCATTGGTGGCGAAAACGTCTGTGGTTCTGCGTCAAGGGTAGACCAAGCAATGGACGTCTTGCGGACAGACCACTATGCTGTAATCGGCGTCGAATGGTACGCGTAGACACTGAATGATGCGTTACAGACTCAATGTGCCGTGCTATGGTTCGTGATGTGACTGAGCGCTCCGTCACTGCTATGCGCATAATTTGCCTGTCCTCACGTGAAGTGGTGCACTGAGATGGGTGTGATCGACCAAGTCTGTCCGTCGTATTCTCCTTCCTCCAACGGTCACATATCTGCATTACAGTTGTTTGGTTTCTTCCAACACGACTACCTGAAAGATAATCCACAATCTCGGTAGGCCACTATCCTTCCTCTGTCGAACTCGGATACTTTATCAAAAGCTGATCGCTGTTTTTAAAGAAACATAACTGATCGTTTTTTGAAAAAACCACAAGAAAAACACAATTGCCGAACTTGAAATCGTCAAAATATCCAAGCCTTAAATAACGCTTTGAGGTGGCGCCACATGCGCGCATGATGTGTGTCTGCGCTGAAATTCTAATCATTTGCATATCTCACCTCCACTAATGCATGTTGTAAATTTCATGTTATTTGCATTTTTTCTTCAGAGTGTTGCATTAACGGTGGCCAGCAGTGTATATTAAAAAAACCCCTCTATATAATGAACTTTTTTCCGGGATTTAGCGACTTCGTTATATAGAGGTCCGACTAATTTCACCAATTTAAATTTATTATAAAGATGTTTTACGAAGATGAAAATGTTTTTGATATAATGTTGATTACACAAACAACATATCTGGGATTATATATATATATAATTCTAAATTTCTACGCAACGTGTAAATTTTTAGAATTCTTCCAGATCTTTTTTTAAAAAGTTAGAATACAAATTTTGAAATTGGTGATCTGTTATACTTAATCTATAACTGAGCCATTAGGTTATTAAATACAACTTTATATACTTGTAATCCTTTAATAAAATATATTAAGATATTCTTTTATGATAATTTATAAACGCAAATAAGAATAATGGCGGATTTACAAATGACATGTGTTTTGTCTCACATGTATAAGCGGGAAGTTTAAATGTGATTATTATATGAAGCATATCTTATTAGTTTCGATATTAGTTTCATGAAATGTTAATTGTTCTCGACAAACTCTTACGATCTAAATCAGGATTCTAAGAAATTTTATTATTACCGAATATTGTTTTTTATAACTCATTTTTCTTTCGGATGTAGTTTTGGTTTTCACTTCACACTAGTAGACTTAAAAAAAAGTTAAAATGCTATCTTCTCTAACAGGTATTTTTAATCAAACTTTTGTGAATATTTTTAATGGAATTTTTAAATCATGGAACGTCGCATATTAAAACTCCTGAAAATTTCAAAGAATATATTTTGCTTGTAATTATAAAATGTGTAAGGGAAAAAAACTATTTGATTCTGAGAAAATTTTAATAATGTTTAAACGATTTTAAAACTATCAGTTTAAATTAAAAAACCCTTGGAGATATTCTCTTAAGACTACACGGTACCCTTTTTCAAAAAAATTTTTTGGAGACAATTACAGTAAAAATAATTGATGTTTTATATTTAGATTATATTATTAAGCTGATTCTGTAAGCAAAAGGTCAGTTTGACCAGCCATTATTTTACAATTTTAAAAAATTAGGAATTTTTGAAGTTTTTTCAAACTTTTATAAAATACTCAATTTTTAAAATTTTTTAGTAATTTTAAGTTATGTATGATTCTTAGATTATTACAAACAATATTTAGTATGGATTTGAAAATCTATTCCCTTGTTGATTTTTAATAATTATTTTTCTAGAAAAACCTGGAAAAAACACGAAACTTTTTAAAATATCAACTTTAGCATTTTTTAGAAAAATAACTAGAGTTCCAGCCCTAAATCCATACTAACTTTTATAGAACATACATTTGGGAGTATATACAAATAAATTCAAGGCTCTATCTTGAACAGGAAAAAAGCCTTAGGGATTAGAATACACTTATACCTTCAAAATTAAAAGTCTGAGAAAAACGCATTTAAAGTTTGTAAAGTCATAAAACAAAAACTTATTAATTCCCGTAAAACTAATTTTTTAATATGTTATTTTCCAATGTATGTTCTACATTAAAACACTATTTTTATTAAATATGACTGAAAATTATATTTTAAATTCAAAATATATTTTTGCATAATATTGATAGCATTTGTTAAGACGTCATATTTTATTCAGATTTATCTTAACCTAATATTTCACAAAAGTTTTGAAACACGAAGCATTTATGTACAAAATAATAATAATACTAACTTAAGCTAAAAATAGTTAGGTTTGCTCATAAAATTTAATTTTTTTCAATTTTAATTTGGGGCAGTTTAGGAAGTTTTAGCTCTTGTCGTACGACTTTAAAATACAAAAATATAGTACTACAATATGTTTAGTATAATATAGTTTGGTATACATCAAGGAAATATTCAGTTATATCTGCAGCATTTGAATTCAGAATACTTGTATTCGGAAGTCTAATTACAGAATCAGCTGAGGACTGATTTTTAGATACATCATTTTCAGTAATATTCCATCTCTTCGAAATATTGTTTCTCACAGAAACCCAGAACGCATTCGCCATGGCATTTTCTCTACAGGAAAAAATTAATGATAAAGCATTTAAATTATATAAACTATTTTTAAAGCAAAAATTGGCCATGAAACTAATTTTTATTAATTAATTATGAGAACTCAAAAAACATAATCAAGCAGAAATGATTTTAGTAATGAAAATTGGAATTAATAACTATTTCAAACTAAAAGCTCAAAAATATTTTTAATTAATTCAACTTAAGTGTGAAAAAATGCTTTAAAAGGAAACCGAAACCAAAACCATAGCTCATAAAACTTCAAATATCTTAAAAACTAATTTGCTAACAGATCTGAAATTTCGTGGCAAGCATCTCAATGATATGGGCCACCAAAACATGCAAAAAAATTTTCGGTAAAACTGAAATTTTTAGGGTACTGTGTACCTTAATAATATTCTAATTCGAAACGAAAATTTCGACTTGAATGCTGCAACTCTATTCAGGACAATATTGAATTTAAGGACACACCAACATTTTTACACACATTAATCTCAGACAACACGTTATAATATAAAAGAAATTATTTACTATAAAAGAATTAAGGTTTCCTAATATTTGCTGGACCTTTAGTTATTACCATGGTCGTTCTTATGATAATACAGCGGATATTTCTCAATGGTTGTAGAACAACATTTCATGCTTTTTTAACCCTTGATAAAATAAATTCTATGTTTTTTAAAATCATTTTTAAAAAGGAATATTCTTTGAAGAAAAATTAAATTAACATGCATTGTGAAAACATGTGAGGTGTGAAGTAACAAAAGATCTTAAGGTATCCGAATACCTTAAAATAATTTTTAAAAAAATATTTATGATTTTACTTAAATGGCCATCTTATTAGCTTTATAAAAACGCCACGTGTTTCATTTTCCATTTACTAGAACAAAAACTACAAGTGTTTTAGTAAAAGCAGTTGCCATAACTTTACATAAAATGTCACACTTTAAAATGCGTTTTATTCCAAACGTGTTTTTTTTTTAAAGTTCGAACGGGGACAGCGCATGCTCAAAAAATTCTTAAGATAATTTGCTGAAATTTTGAGTGTATGTTCTTTGAGTGTGTGGTGTGTGTATGACAGTAAAAGTGTTTTAACCTTCAGATTTATCAATCAATGTTTTAATACAAAATTTACAGTTCTTTATGTGAATATAATCAATGTTTTTTTAAAGCATTTTCATATAATAGCTAAGATAATGGGCTCTAGTTCTTATCAAAATTAAAATATTTCTTATCTTGCAGGAGGTCATTTCAAAAAGGAATAGCAAAGTAATACATTGAAATTGAAAAATTGGGAATTTTTGTTCTTTACTATTTGTACAGAGCGGTCCCCATTTACGTAATTTTTTGTCAATTTTTACCCATTTTTCCCATTTTAGTAGTAATAATTTATTTTTCTCTTCTTAATTTTAGCCTTTTTTTTCTTAAGGTATCCGAACACGATGAATAAATGTGTGTATTCAAAACAGATACTTTTGTTTTTTATTTTATTGAATAGAGCTATCTTTGGGCTTATCAAAACGTACTTTATTTTATTTCTACACTACCCAGAGGACAAGTTACAATTAAATTTATAAAGTTAGAAAAACCTGAAGTGTTCTGATCTACCAGAAGTGGGCATTTAAATTGAATAAAATTTATCATGACGATTGCGATAACTCAAAATGTGTTACAAATGTATTTCTATAAAATTTTTTGAACCTGATATTTATGTTATTTTCTAGAGAATGTACTAAAATATTTCTTATTGTATGAATACTTTTTGAGTTATGGCTTGTTATTTAAATAATGGTCTCATATAGAATGTCACATTTTTTATTACGTTTGCTCAATCAGCTCTAAAATTTTCAAATTTTAATACACTAAAATTTTAGTACAGTTCCTAGATAAACGTATCTAATTTGTTTTTATTTTAGTAATACTCTTACTAATATAAGTTTATAATTTTTCCTCTAACTGCTTTGAAGTTTTTCAAAAATATTGCTAAAATTTCACTTACAATTGGGATTAGTTAAATATTAGTATTTATTGGTATTCAGTCTTAAAAAAAAAGCATTTATAATGTTTAAATAAACTATTTTGTTAAAAAGTACTCCGAACGTGTTTGGATACTTAAAATGTACTTAATTAATCTAAAAACCACAACAAATTTCCATATCTCCATTTTTTTTTAAAAAAAAAAGTTGTCGCGAGTAATAGGTAAGTTGTCGCAAGTAATAAAGGTGTGAGAATATATTCGATTGAATAATTTTTAAATCCAACTTGAATATCAACACCTCAACATAATCACGTGCACATACACCAACTGCCCTTGGACTTTCATTTTTATCATCCATTGCTCACAACGCTGCCGAATTTCCGAACTGATATCAAAAACCCATTTTTGATCACGGATCTCTGTAATTTTTGTGCGATAGGATGGCACGATTCCGATTCCTCCGGCAAGATGATATTATGCGTCTTACCACTTTCCCGCCCACGTTTTCTTTCCGCAGCCGCGTTTCTTCTGACCATAAAATCGGCCGACCATCATTTGGTTGCGAAATGTTACATGATTATTGTTTCTTGTATCTGGCCTCTATCTCATTACGGGACGATTAAACTCCCTTTATTGTCTGGTTTTGGGACGTTCACTGTCTGATTGTCTGGTTTTCAGCTGTCTCAACTGACAGTTCGAAGTCGGATGTTTCTGATTTGGCAGTCTTCGCGTGCCCGCGGTGTTTTGGAGCACGGATTTGAGGTGAAAAACATATCTGAACTACGGCATTGACCATGCAGCTCTTGAACTTTGTTTTGATTCTCCAGTTTTTCGTTTATCTCAATGTTGAGAGCTGAGGATTTTTTTGATAATGCAAGTATATATACACACAAAATGCTTAATTCTTCAAAATCCTGTCTTATTTTTATATTGCTTTTGAGAAATCTATTTTTGTATATATTTTACATACCAAATATTTCCTTGTACAAGCCGAGAATTTTTGGAGCTTTTCTTAAAGTTCAGCTTGTGTATAGGGATCTCGAAAAAAGAAGGTACCGTAAAATCTAGCGAATAACTTGCACCTATACTTTCAAGCTGATATTTTAATTTTTGGGTATTTAGCCGTATAACGCGCACCCTTTTTAAAGAAGGGATTTGAAATGTGTGCGCGCGCATGCAATGCTATTATATTTTGAAGTCATTCATTCAAGTATTTTTCCATGAATTTTTGAAAAAAATACCGTACTTCAAGAACAGCGACCCTTTAAATTCGGGTCCAATTTTTTTTAGTTCTCAACATTTTTTTTAAACTTTTGAAGCTCTCATTTTTATACCCGGCGTATTAAACGCACGCGTAAATTTCGATTTTATTTTTTGTGTTAGAAGTACGCGTTATACGCCGGATTTTATGGTAGTTCAAGAAAAACATTCCCCTCCTCTCCCAAAAAAAACCCCTTTTTTCTTTACCCATGCTCGAGCGATTTTATTTAACTTTTTGGGTGTTTTGAACGGAGCTTTTATTTTAAAAGGAAGAGGGGGGGAAGTCACTTATCTTTCAAAGTTAGTGGCAGAATCCGAATTTCCATATAGTTCTTAAAAAAATTGCTTTAACTCATTGGGATGCCTGGATGCATACCAGGGTTGTAACTATCATCGTATCAGTCGTATCAATGATACGGGGCCTCAACAAGTATAATTAGTTCCACTAACAGGACTCCCATTTCTAAAAAAGGGCCCTGGAAGAATTTTGATACAGGACCCTTGCAGAGCTAGCTACGCCCTTGATGCATCCGTTCATCGTGATGCGAGTTTTTCCTTTAGAGCATGAAACATAGGTTGAAGATCACGTGCCGTATTCAAATTTCTCTTCCCACGCTTTTTCGAAAGAAAAAAAAGGGAACAGCTAATAAGATCTGGACAGATAGTGTGCAAGAAAACAAATACATACGAAAAGTCCGTTTACTTTAGATAGGATTACCAAAAATAAAACTATTATCGTACACATCTTAGATTACAGAAATTTAATTGAAAATTACATGAACTGAGAGAGAGAGATTTTTATATTCAGGTACTGCACTTTAAACGGGTTTCGAATTTTGGGTAAATGTTTGAAGAAAAACGCACACACGGCTTATACACGGGTCACCTTATATTAGGAAATTCATGGTTAGTTTTAAAAAAATTCGACGACTTAGCTCGCTAGTGAGTGGATTTGAATCACTAGGTATGGTGCAGGGAAATTTTATTTGATTTTTTAAAGAATAACTCTTATTGCCTATCTTTCTCAGAAAAAATAAGATGTGGGGGATCATTCAGGGGTGAAAATGAGGTTCCTATTTTTATATAAGCTAGAGCAAAATTAATATTTTTATACATTGGAAAAAACATAATGGATAATCTAATAAAGACGCACCTGTGAAACTTGAATCAATGTATCATTAATCTGTAAGTATACTCATGGATAAAAAAATTAGCTCTTCAAGAAAGAGTCGTCAAAATGAAACGAAATTTTGCATACGAATGACTACTTTGATGTAAGTAAATGATTAGAAAATCAATGAAAAAGGATAATTTATTTCAGAGAAAAAGACAAAAGAACGGAGGATTTAATACACTGTTGAACCCTCTCAGCGCGAATCCGCGATGTGATACGATCGGGCATTGATGCATACAAGTTCTGTATAACTTGAGACATTTCGTTGCCTATTTGCTGTAACCTTGTCTCTAGTTCGCTCAAACTCGAGGGATGCACAATTCGCTGTCCCAAATGATCCCAGATATGCTGGATTGGAGACAAATCTGGGGATCGGGCAGGCCAAAGAAGGTTAGTAACAGTGCGGAGACAGTCTTGTGACACTCTTGCCGTCTGAGGCTCAGCATTGTCTTGTTGAAAAATGGCTCATGGGAGCCATTGCATGAGTGACAACACATGTGGTTGCAGGATGTTATGGACATACCACTGGGTTGTCATGGTGCCACGGATCAATACTAGGGGTGACCGTGTATTGTAGGCTATGGAACTCCATACCATCACACCAGCTGTGGGAGCGTTTTGTCACTGTAAAGCAGACAGGTTTGAGGCGTTCACCATGGGGTCTCCACACACGAACACGATTGTCATCACTGCTGAGATTGAATCTGGATTCGTCGATAAAGAAGACCTGGTTCCATTCCGCTGCAGTTCAGTTTCCTTGTGCGCGGCACCACTCCAAACTTAGGCGTTGATGGTTGGGCGTCAAGGGCAGTATATGTAATGGGCACAACGATCCCAAATGTCCTTCAACCAGACGCCTTCGTATGGTTCGAGGAGACACAGGGGCCCCTAATGAAGGTGCTACATGTGCCTGGTTGGTGGTCGATGAAGCAGTTGGCTGTACAAGGGCATTTCTTACGATGTGGCGGTCTTCTCGACGACTGGTCTGTTAAGGCCTCTGAGCCTTGTCTTCGTGTAAATGACATCTCTCGGATCCACTGGTCCCAACACCTCCTCACAATTCAATCAGAGCGGCCTGATTGACGAGCTACTCGCCTAGCTGACCACCCAGCTTCCATCATGCCGATGATTCTCCCCCTCTCAAACTGCGACAGCTGCTCACATTGTCTTCGGAAATGGCGTAATGGCGTGTCTACCTCATCTTTTGCTTTGTAAACGATTCAGCACACTCAAACAATCTTTGGTTACCTGTTTTATACTCCACGGAGAGCGATGCTAAACGCCCTCTACCGGCTATACGTAACGCGCAATCACGCTGCATTTCTAATCATTTGCATAACTCACCGACATGTACCTTAATGCTAAGTTTCTTTACGATCCCGCAATTTTTGTTTGGTGTGGTAATTTTTATGCCCATGAGTTTATATGTCAAAGAATGTGAATTTTGAAATAAGGGTTACCTTTTAATAATATTATTATTATTATTTAATTTCATTTTCATTTAGAGAAGCCGTCGCCACTGGTGATCCGAGAAAAAATTTTGATGGTCCGCAGAAAAATCGGGATATTATTTATATTTTTTGAAGATTCACTTTAAAAAATGCGAATTCGAAGCATATCGTAGAATATGGATTATACTTTTTAAAAAAGTTTTAGCTACTACTTTTTGTGAAATTCCATCTGAATTGAACGACTTTTTAGGTACTTTTACAGGTGCGTCTAGCAACATTTGAGAGTTGGACACCACGGTAAGTTGGCGGCATAACACTTAAGTTTGTTGATATTGCTTTGTCTTTTTAGTCATTGGATCCAAAAATCCACAAGCTGATTTCAAACAAACAGGAACAAATGTCTCATTAAAATGTGTAATACTTAAGGGAACATGGTACGATTTACGCAAAATTTTTAATTTATTGATTTTCATAATGTTTTGATTGCCTCCTATGTGTATGTATGATGTAAAACAGATTTTGTACTCAACATTTCATAAAAAGCTATCTACTTAATTTTTTAGGGGAAAAACTTGAAACTTCTGAAGGGATTTTAAAATGCTACTTTTCCCACAAAAATTGACGTACATATATGAAAGTTGATTTACTAGTACGTCAAACTATGCATAAAAATTTGGCATGGGTTTCTGCGATAACATGATTCGTATTCGTATAATACTTTTTTTTATGAATACTTATTGAAAATTCATTAAAAAGCGTGTAAATTCTAAATTCAATTATTTTTTAAAAGATAAGTATTGATTTCATTAAAAAATGCATGCCAACTTTGGTACCATCTACTATTAGCAACAAGTAAAAAACATTTTCAAGTATTAAGCACTATAGAAAAATAGCCTTAGCAATTTAAATGAATTATTTTAAACTAGTTATTTTAACTTTCCGAGATAAGTCAGCTTAAAGTTTGGATTTGATATTGGGATGTAAATAAAAGCAGACGTAAAAGTTATCACACAGCTCTGCGTTTTTTAAACTTAGAAATTTCAAATTTTGTGAGTTTATAGAAAAGTATATAAAAAATAATTTTGGCTAAAAAAATTAGATTTGATTTTTGGACCAATTTTTGTCAATTGAATTGTACTGGGTCCTCTTAAATAAACTTAAAATTTTCATTTTTAAATAATAATTATTCTACAATTTTTTTACTTTGTGCATTTCACATTAAACGAATAAAAGTTTTCTGATTATTTTTTTTATAAATGTATCTATACCTTTTAAAAAAATTCACACAATAGGGGTTCTTAAAATATGAAATTATCCATTTAGAGGTTGTCGTCCGCTTATTTAGAGAGCAGAAAATTTTAACAACAATCCTGTTAAATACAACTTATTTTTCCGGTGTACAATCTCGGAAAAACACTAAATTATGACTTTATTTGCTCCAGTGAAAAAGCTGCATATTTGAATACACTTAAATTTGAAGGAAAAGTTTTGATATTAAACATAACACACACACACACACACACAAACTTATGTTAATATAGGAACACTTGTCTATATCTATAATGTATTCTAAGATAGTGACTTTTTATTCTTTCTCATAACATTAAATATAGCTTTACAGATACATTCTCTTTTAAGAATCTAACATCGGTACATTAACTATGTATCGATGAATATAATCGTATCGCGTTTGAAACATAATCCATAAGTGAATCATCAATTAGCTTCGGATGCTTCAGCCGACATCAGTAAAGCGTAGAAGAAAGCGTATGTTGAAAAAGCACTAAACATGAATTCAAGCATAGTAAACGTCAAAAAATGACTTTATCAATGATTTACTAGTAACATATTAGACTCCCTTGCCTTATCTTTTCGTCTTTCGCATTTCAAATACATTCTACACAAAAATGAGATAATAAAGATGAAGATAAGATAAAAAAGATTCAAAATTATTCTCTTAAAATTAAAAGGATTTTTAGCAGAATTTAAATTTATATCCAACAGTACTGACTGCCTTATTTGTATGCTATTTTTGTTGAAAAAATTCTCTATGCCTAATCTGGATTTCTTAGTATCTGACAGTTTTATCTACTTAAATGAGGATGCTGTTTGCATAGAATAGTTTCATTCCATTTCAGCTCCATCGTACCATATAGAGGACTGTCATATTAATTTCCAGCCATGGATCATTAAAAAACAAGTAAAATGAACAAAGAGTAATTCATGGTGTTACTCATTCAGCTTTCCAAATTGTACAATTTATTTAACTTCTATTTAAATAGTCCTATTTTTTTTTATAAAAAATGTAAATATTCAATGATCTTTTTGTTTTCGCGAGAATAAAATTATTTCTAAACATAAAAATCCTTTTGCAAATTTGTTTTCTTTGTTGTTACTTAAGCCACCTGATCGACAGTAACATCAGATCAAGGGCTCCTTAGCTTTGAGCATCATGCAGGTTACAGTATGATTTTGCTCGGTTCCACCCTAGTTTTAAGGGAGAACCCTCTGGGAGTGGTCAGGGGTCTCCCACCTCTCATCCCTTGCTACCAACCTCACGAGAGGACTTGCGGCTCGACGGTTATTTAGTGTATTCCCATGCCGCGAAGGCACTATACATTTACAAACATCCATGGCTTCTCCAGGATTCGAGCCTAGGCCCTACGGTACCGCAGTCAGCGTCACTAAACACTATACCAGATGGGCAGCCCTTTTGTAAATTTAAATTATTTTTTAAAATTAGCAAATACCGTAGCATCCGGTGTATAACGAGCGCCTACACTTTCAAGCTACAATTTTTAATATTTAGGTCTATTCGCCACATAGCCCCCTTTTTACGAAGAAACCTTAAATGTACAAGTGCAATATATATATGCTGTGTCTTCTGAAATAATTTATTCGAGATATATTATTCCAAGCTTTAGAGAAAAAAAACAGCATACTTCTAAAATTACAATCCTTTAAGTTCATAAGGAATGTCATTTCTTTTAAATAAATAGCATTTCGATAGATATAGAAGTCGTACTGTTTTCTATGCCCATGTTTTTTTCTTTTATTTTTAAAGCTAGCATTTTTATACTCGGCGTATAATGGGCATCCGTAAATTTTGAGCTTATTTTTGGGGTTAAAAGTGCACGTTATACACCGAATTTTATGGTAATTGTATATTTCGTTTGATAATCAAGAGTTGCCAAAATAATTTCTAATAAAAATTCAAAAGCGAAAAATAAGAAAATTCTATGGTATAAAAAGGAAAAACAAAATTTATACCTCAAACACAAAGGTTTTATATTGCAACTGACCACAGCTTATTCCAGGTAACCAGCTAATTACAAAAAGTAACCTGACAAAGTAACTGAAGCAACAGGAGGGCTAACGGCGACGGACCTCGTAATTTTGAAACCCAGTCTAATGACAAGGACGACACCACACCGTACCATAATATGTTATCTAGTGCTTAGTGGAAGAGCTATATTTGATTTATGAACTAGGTATCTAAACCCTGGTTCAATAGCTAAAAATAATTTGTTACAGCTATCCTACGCCACTTTTAAAAGCATAAAATTATTAAACAAATTTTGAGAGATCAAAGATTAGACAGATCATTTAAGATAGATAAAAGATTTCTAAAGGAAAAAGAATATTCCCTTCCTTCGTATTTTACAAAACGATGCATGTCCTGTCATCACTACCGGTCACCAGTTGGAAATCCCAGATATAAGGAATAAAGTTTGATTTACAACCTCTGACAATAAAATTCAGTGAAAAAAAATAGCCCTGTAACATTAACGTTGTGACCGGGCTTTATCGCGCCCTCTCACTAATCCTCTTGGTGAATCATTGGGGCCAGAATGGTATTATTTCAATCCAACCTTTTCAAGAAGAAACCACGATATGCAGATTAGTAAATAGATGTATATTGGAGCTTTAGCATTTGCAAGTTAGTAAGATAGTATAGTTGGATAGTAATAGAATGGAAGAAGAATAGAATACAACAAGAAGACATAAAGCTGAGGTGCTGATCGCCGTGAGATATTGGTAAGAGATTAATTACAAAAGTGTAATTATAGAACGGACTTTAGTGTGTTAAGGAATCTAAGGCGGATAAGGGTTCTTAAGATAGCTTTTCATAAAGATTAGGATTCCAGGCGCTATTTACTTAGAATTGATAATTACGTAGTATCACTCCTGATCATATTCCTCTATTAAGACTTATATTGCGTTGATCATTATATATTTAGACATAATAAATTAGATTTATTATGGAGAATTTGAGAGATCAATCATTTATTCCTACAAATCTAGGTCACGTAGAGGAAGGCATGATTCCCCCGGGCCGCGGGATATCGCAACGTAGATGAAATATCAACGAAATTTACTTTAATGTCCTTCGAAATAGTTACCTCCCATAACTATGCACCACTGAGATCTGCTATACATGTCTTGAAAATATTGCAAAAGGTTTTCTTTTAGGAAGGAGTTCAAAAACCTCGTCACGTATCATTGGATGTTAGGAATATCGTCAAATGTCTTTCCTTTCAAAGTCAGTTTCAGTCGCGGGGATAGACAGAAGACCAGAAGATTGAAATCTGGCGAGTATGGTGGACGTTCAATTTTGCAGCACTCCTTTTTTTTGCCAGGAACTGTTTGGCTGACCTTTTGTTCGCTCATTTTCCTGTTCTCAGTTTAGAACCAACGCACTGAACAAGGACTTTGTAAAACAAGTCTTGCACGGAACACAAGCAACGCTCAACTGATCAACGGGGGCAGATGGTCAACACCTGCCGCTACACATGTGCAGCGTTTTGTTTCGCCAGTGTTGCAAGATCGGCCGTTCTAACTTCATTCACTGAACTTTATTGTCAGAGGTTGTAGAATCATATAGAATATCTGAAATAAAATTCTATTGCCTCTGAAATTTAGTGTACCACATTGAAACAAAATAATGATTTCACGTTATTTGTTTCTCTTTAAATATCAAATGAAATCATATACTTTGGTTCAGATCCAGTAAAGTAATTTTGAGGGGGGTCACCCTGAGCAAATATTGAAGAGTCATGCATTGATGTTTTGGTGATTATTATATATATTTTGTGAATATTAACCCTTACAGTGCCATAAAGTTATTAAAAGTAAATATTGGTATGTAGCTTCTTATTTTAGCTTGTTCAGAAGTAAAATACATAAAAATGTGTAGTTTTTTTTCTTTTTGATCATTGAGTAAATTCAGTTTTGAACAATGTGTAGCTTTATCAACATTTTTTTTTCCTTTTATCAAATGTACTTTACTAGCTGGTATAGCCGCCACTCGAGAATTGAAAAATTAAACAATATAGATTGAAGGATAAAGAAGTTTTTAATGAGTTAATTTTAAGTGAATTGTAAATTAAACAAAAAAAAACAACTTTTTTCACATCTCTGCTGAACCAAAAATCGTATTTGTTAAATTTTAAGTCTGTAGATCTATAGATGATAAAAATGATTATTTCTTATTTATAACGCCTCGTAACTCTCTTGTGGATCGATTTTTGAAAACACCTGCCTAAGAGGTTCAGCAAAAGTAACACATTGTTACAAATTTTGTGTAATGGACGCTTAAAATAGAGTAAATAATTTATGTCTGGATGTGTAATACGTTAATATTACTTTCTGTTGTATTTATTTTATGTTAAAATTGTAATATTCGCAAGCAACGCCGTTCCTTACATTATAATGGCGATTCAATGGAAACCTAGAGGAATGTTGGTGATTGGATCAAGTTGGCATCATTTTTGGTGACCCTGTTGGCAACTTGGCAATTGATTGAACGGTGCAGAAGTTGATATACTGTAGATCCACCTGGTGGGAGCTGCAACAAAGAGAATAGCACGAAAACCTTCTCCACAAAAAATACATATGCATACTAATTTTCATAGTGATTGGTTGAACGGTGTTGGAGCGAAACGAGGTCATATATGCACACATCCATTTTTTTGTTTATAGATTATTATACACAATTACACTTACGAAATAACATAAAACACGAGAGAAAAGTACTTTAATATATTATTACACGACACAATAAACTGAAATAGTGGATCCTCCAGTCAAACTGAATCAATCATTGACTGGAAATGTGAGACTACGTTTATCTATTTAAAGATCATTTACGGATTTCATATGTTCAAACAAGGATGGAATTTCCAAGATAACAATGTGTCATGTCAGTCGACTAAAATATTGCTTATTATTGATTTGAGGAATATTCTGGACAATTCCAGTCGATGATTGAACAATCTAGATCACCAAACATGAATCTCATTTGAACAAATACGATAAATGTTCGAAAAATCATTTCTTGTGCTAAAAACCGTTTCGAAGTCATGGATTGTTGTAGAGGCAGCTTGAAAGAATATTTCTACATGGGTCTTCTGACGATTTTGTGAGTCATTATGTCTTGTAGTAGTAAACCTTCAAGGGGGGGGGGGGTTCCACGCAATATTAGCAGTTATCTCATTGTACTTCAGTTAGGGATGGTGATTCTCTCCTAAAAAGTTCGATTTTTAAATGGATTCGAACCGTAACCTGATGAATCAATTCACAAAAAAATCGAGATCTAAAAGATCAGTTTTTTTCAAGTCTGCATTTAAAATGTAAATATAAATCCATTTTATGAAAAACAAGAACGATACCATAATAAACGATCTCTTATTAGTAAAATCAGGGAATTTTTGTAGCTCGGGGAATTCGATAATTACAATTAATTTTATTACCATATCAAAGTATAAGGTATAAAAGAAAACATTTATTTTTTATATGTATTTGTTACATTAAAAAGTTTAGAAAATAGATAATATATACAGATTATAGTTCTCAATGCTTAATATTTAAAATTTTTAAAAACAACAGTCTGTTAAGTCTACAGGGATCCCAGCGGTTCCGCTTATCTCTTGTGATGTTGCCGGCAATCGAAAAAAGACACTCACAAGGAATAGATGATCCCACGATACTCATGTACATCATGGCTATTGAGTGATCGTGATGATTAAGTTTTTCTGTCCTTGCAGTAAAGTAAAGGATCATACTTCAGGTGCGCAACTGCCTGCGCACCTGAAGTGTTTAAATTCTTCGTTTAAGCCTGACATTACGGTGCATCGAACTAATCGTAATTAATCTTTATGGTTTTTACCAAAACAGAAAAAAATTGAATGTCGGTTTTCTAGAATGAAATATCGATTCTCTGAATCGATTCAGCGTTACATATCGATTTTTTTGGCATAAGAAATCGATTCTTCAATTAATCGATCTCAGATCGCCATCCCTAAGTTCGGTGTACTCATTGCTATTTTATTACTATAGATAATTAACACTAAATAATACTTACAATGAAAGTGGTCTCTTTGTATTATTCTATGATAAAATCAAATCAAATCCATTAAATCCTTTATTGCAGGAGTGGTTTTATGTAAATAGAATACAGAAAGTTAGCATTTCATTCATTTAATGCATTATAGAAACAGTGCATTATAGAAACGTACCTAATTCGACTAAAAACTTTTTGTGTAATATTAAGATGACCAATCGTCCTCCTTTGGGCAAAAACAGTCCTTCTTTTATAGGTTGTGTCCTTCCTTGAAAAGTGTGTCCTCCTTTTCAATACTTTAAAAGTAATCTGTTAATCTCAGTATTCAGAGATGCCAGGCTGAATTGTTAAGCTTCGTGTGGTGGTAGAGTATTAATTATCAGAAATATTAATGTATTTTGTGCATAATCAGGTATCTACTTTCCACAAAACGACTCAAAAGATTTATGACGAACATATTTCAGCTAGAGAAATTAGTCTTATTTTTAGCGATTTTGGCCTTCAATAAAAATTACGATTGAAGAAAAATTTATTCCTTTAAGGTATCCGACTGCGTTCGGAAAACCGTGATTTAAAAAAAAGCGCAGAAATGGATAATTTTCACGATATTTAGTGTCACTTAGATTAGAATACATGTATAAAATTGTTTTAAGGACATTTTGACAAAAAAAAATATTTAAATGCAATATTTCGGCAAAAAATTAACTTAGAATAACCTTTTTTCAAAACGTTCTCCTTTTGTAAAAAATGCTTCTATTATAATAATATTTTGCCTGTTTATAGCTCAAACCTCTGTACAGAGGTTCAACGATGGGTTTTGAAAAAATCACATTATTTTCAGAGTTACAACCAATTGAAATAATTATCGGAGTTTTTTTCTTAAAATTTCTCCCCTCTGTTGCCGTAAAAAATGGATAAACCCACTTCTAAGTTATACATTTCAAAAATTCTAGTTGAACCTCTGTACAGAGGTCAGAGCTATATACAGGCAAAATATTATTATAATAGCATTTTTCACAAAAGGAGAATATTTTGAAAACGGGTCATTCTATATGCTCATTTCTTGTCAAAATATTGTTCTTAAATATTTTTTATTGTAATACTATTCTAAAAACAACTTTATATACATTTTCTAATCTAAGTGACACTAAATATCATAAATATTATCCTTTTATACGCTTTTGCAAATTCACGGTTCCGAACGTAGTCGGATACCTTAATAATAAAAAGAAAATTGTGAAGCTTAGAAGAATGAAATCCAGCATAACGGAAAAATTTACTAATGAATTGCAGAATTTTTACCAAACATGTTTCTAATATATGAACGAACGGTTTCAAACAAATATCACAAGTGCTTTTAATGGTGTTTTTTGACTTAATCGCTAGTAAATTGGATAAATATAGAAAACTGTCTTGAGTTTTTATCGAAAGAAATGCCTGATATTAAAATTGATGACAACTGTCTGTTTGAATAAATTAGAAAACAAAATGCGTATATATTTAAATTCTGACAAATTAGAGCAATGGGAAAATCAGCATGTTGAAATTGATAAAAGATGGGTGAAAATAATATTTAACCACACACATTTCAAAAGGAACACATTCCATATGAAAATTTAGTTCTTCTTGTTGAATTTCTGTTGTACTGCCCTGGAACTAATGCAGCAATTGAAAGAGATTTTTAAATTGCTAAAGGTTTTTGGGGAAGTGAGAAATTAATATTGAATGTTGATACTTTAGCTGTAGGCCTTTACCTTAAAGTTCAATATGATATGTATCTCTTTTTCTCAGAAAGTTTCGATATATTGGAAAATGATATATTGACAAAAAAAATCATTCAATGGAAAAATACTTGTTAAGTAAATAATTAAAAGAGATTCAAGCGTAATAAATGTAATTTTCTTCATTGTAAGAAAATTGGTCACTTTAGTAATATATAATGGTTGTTATATAGTCATGATATATACCTGAGTCGTAACGTTCTTACGTTGAGGGAAAGCTTAGAAATTCTAGATCCTGTACAAAATGTCTTCCATAGTTTGATAATGATTAAAAATTAAAGAGTTAAGGATAATGGATGAATTGTTGGGTGGTGAATTGGTAATTTTGTGAAATCCAGTGGAGATGTTGAAATTAAAGTTACGCGTTATTGAGTTTGCAATTTTGACTCAAATAAATAAATTACTGAAGTATTTCAACCAATTATTTTAAGATGATAATTTTTAACGTCAGACTTATGTGTATGTGTGGTTTCCTTTCAGAGCTAACGTTTGTAAGTTATTTTAGATGGTTACTCTCCTACATCACCAAAAAACTATCACTTAAAGTTCAAAATAGAATTTAAGCATTTTTTTTTATTTAACAAAATTAGTGGCGTTTTTGTTGTATCGAAAAGTTTAGTGATTTTTTTGTCATGTTCTGAATTTAAATTTGATATATCACAACTACTTCCTTTTTTTTTAATGTCGTACATTTAATTCGCGAATTTGAAAAAGTAAAATTGGTTTGATCAAATGGTTTATAAAAATGAATAACTGCGCATTTGTATTTATGGCAGAATCAAACATTTCTCTAATCCTAATTATAAATGTTTATACAAATAAAATAGAAAAGGTATAAAACAACTGTGTGATTCTTCATATAATATCCCAAATTTGACTTTTATTACGTTTTATGATTTACTTCATCAAAAAACTGAAGAAATTTATTAACATTATCCAAAACAAACTTTTCAAACTTTCCCATTTTACGTATTCGATCCAAGACATTGAAAATATTTCGAATACTTTGTTCATGAGAGTTTTTTTTTACCTATATTAGGAACGGTATTTTTTGTGTAATTTATTGTATGGGGATTATCTTCATACACTTTGTTCTTTAAATAACTCCATTGAAAAAGTCAAGGATGCTGAAATTGACCTTGAATTCACTTTTCCTCTACTGCGTTTCCTAAGCGCCATCTACAAATGGCTGGTTGTCGAAAAAAATGGCGCCAATATTCTAGGCATTTAAATGAATGTCACGAAATCACATTTTTAGTACACTTTTTATACTGGAATTATTTAATAAATTGAATAAGTAGTCAATATAAATCGTATAATTTTCTGCTGCGTATCTCTTACGGGATTTAGAAAAAGGAATGTTCATTTTGGATTCTCTAAGCCAAATCCTGTTTTAAACGAGTAAAGATAAATTTGATATCATTTAATAACTTTTCAATTACTAAAATAAAAAAGAGATAAAATGTAAAGAACTATACACATAAATGTGTAATTTTTAAAACTCGTATATAAAATAAAGTCTTCGTTGTCTTAAGTCTTCCTAATTTTCATAAACTAACCGTTCATATTCAAGTGAAGTTGTATATTATTTTTAGAATATAAAGCCAGCGACGCAAAAAATACTGATTGAAACAGCAGTATAAAAAGGATGGAAGGTACCACTATATATCCAACTTTATTAGTCTAAATTAGCATAAATATCTTAAATTTATTATCTCACATCAGGCCGAAAAAATTTTTTTTTTATCATGTGTCATTGAACGTTCGAACAGTGCAAAGGTTTTGATAGAATTACAGATATATGTATTCTGATTTTTTTTATATGAAGACAATATCACTAAATGAAATTTATACGATTTGAAATTATGACGAGGAATCGATCGAGAAAAGAATCCTTTCTTAAGTGTTCACCTTTTGACTTCTTATATAAATGTACGAAGAAATCTAGACATAGTATGTCATGAGATTACTTTTTATACTTTTACACGAATAATCTTTACGTACTGCGATATTTTTGATACGCTTAGCTGCCGATCTTGATTATCATAATTTAAGGGATATGACAAGGTTCGGAACTGTGATATTTGAAAAACGTATGAATGAATAATTTTTTCTCGATGTTTAGTGTCACCTGAATTAGAAAATATACACAAAACTGTTTTAAGAAAATTATTACAGAAAAGAAATACGCAAATGTGTGTACTTTTTTGGCACAAAAAATGAATACATATTCACGCATTTCCAAAATATTCTTCTTTTATGAAAACTGCTTCTATAATAATATTTTGCCCATACACACATAGCTAAAAGATTGCTGTACAGAGTCCTAACTAAGATTTTTGAAATGCGCAATGTATAATTTAGAAGGAGATTTATTCATATTTTAATACATCAGAGTACAGAAACTTACTAAATACAGGCCAAATATTACTATAGAAGCAATTTTCATAAAATAGTGTTTTGAAAATTTGTAATTCTGCGGGTTTTTTTGGCCCAAGAATTGCATTTAAATAACTTTTTTACTGTAATACTAATCTTAAAACAATTTTATAAGTATATTCTAATTCGACACTAAATGTAAAAAGACTTTGTTTATATACGCTTCAAAATCATAGACAAATGATGAAATTTTGCTTCAATTTTAGACTTCTTTGTCTTGTTCTTCAATTAAATGATCAAGTATTTTAAAAGTCACTAAGCGCGCGAGTGGTATTAATTGCCACAGGAACTCATAAATTTCCTTATTTCCAGTATAAAATCATGGTGTAAAAGCCTGTATATCTTGTAAGAAGGTATCATACTTATTAACCAATTTTTTTGGGGGTTCTTTTCTGCACTGCTGTTTCATACCTTCCAACCCCTATAAGTGTTACGCACACTCATGCGTGTGTATTATAACTACTGAACGGTTATTTTTTGCATTATATACACTCTACGTATATAGTAAATTTTATTAAAATCTGTTCTCTGTAGTTCTAGATATAATCGACCAAATCTGAAAATTCTCTTAATTTTGAATATCACGGGTGTCAAACCTAAAGGTTAACACACAAAAGTTTTGCATGCAAAATTATCTCTCATTTTGTTCTCGTTCCAGTTTTACTCTTAAAGTGACAAAAATAATGAAAAAAAAATTTAACCATTTTTATTGAAAGAAGAATCATTGCACTGTGGATCATTTCTACATCTCAGAAAATTATCAAGGAGGGCTACTTCTTCTAATTTTAGCTTTTGAGTAATATAACACAACTTTTCAAACTATCAGGTCAGTTTGTCAGGAAAAGAAGGAGAAAAAAACCCGTTTCCCCGAATTTTCCGGGAAGTATTCGCAGAGCTCCGCTAACAGAGAAGCGTTATCGCAGACTCGTGACCCGAGTTACAAAGATAGCCGAATATTGATTTATATATAATCCTCCGTAACTTTTTAATTTCATGCAATAAAATTGTTATTGCACCATAGATAGCTAAAATATTACTTCTTTAAATTTTGTCAATGATAATTCCTTTCTACTCCACTGGACAAGGGCCTCCCCATTTTCTAAATCTCAGCCCCCAGGGCAACCAATTGGAGTCTCTGTTCACATTACCCAGCAACCAATTGGAGTCTCTGTTCACATTACCCAGCAACCAATTGTTCACATTACCCAGCAACCAATCAGAGAGCAGCCTCTAAGCTCTCACCCAAGCCAAAAAACTCCAACTTTTTCGCCCAGATGAAGAACCATAGCCACGGCTTCCGGATCCCATCGTTCGACCAATCGCCGTCATGCCACTCAGCAGAATGGAAACCACCACTTTCGCCATGCCAAACATCAAAAACGTGTCCCGCTATGGGATTAAGGACTGTTTTACAGTCCAGATACTCAAAGGAAAATGCCTATTCAACGAGTTATATATACAGGTTTCTCGAAGCAACTTTATGCCAGTCAGTGCATTCCCTGTGATCCCTCCTCTAGTGTAAACAGGGAGAAAAATTCCTTTCACATGCGGGAACAAAGTCGACTGAAAAATGTATACCGAGGGAAAGGGAGCGCCGGACTCATCGGTACAATGGTTGAATCTGATAAAGCAATTAAAAGCTTTCTCTGTTTTAAAAACACAAGTAGACACGCATGAAGAGCGTAGATGTCACAATATTCCTTTAGTTGAGTCTAGTGAGGTGGTAAAAATGGGAATGGGAATCAATGATACAGTAGGGAATTCCATTGGACAACGTAAAAAGGGACACAGGCGTTTCCTATTCAAAACTAACTTCTGACTGTGTCTTTTGTTAGTTGCAGCACAAGTTGACTCGTATGAAAGGACTCTCAGAGAAGGCATTTGGGAAGGGTGATTTGAACTGCTCATCTGTGAATCCGAAGACCTGTGGCTTAATACGATGCTATTGACAACCAAGCCGAAAGGGAATTTCCAACTCTGACCAATTATTATAAACGCCTTTACTTCTGTCATTGTTATTTGCGACGTGCATAAGTCAAAGAGGAAGTTGTACAAGAATAATGAGAATTTCTGCACGTATTCAGCCAAGTTTTATACTTCTCATTTAATTTAGTTTGGAAAATTAAAAAGCTAGATATTATTTGTAATGTTAGCACTATCATTGAAAATTGCGAAGTTATTTTCACTAATAGTTCTAGTGAGGTACTACAGTAACTATATTTATTCATAGTTGAATCGAGACACTAATCTAAAATAAATTAAAACAATAGAGGGACTTATATTAATAAGATTAGAAATTGTTGAATAATATTCCAACACTGATTTTAGAAAAATTATTATCTTTGATGTGGATAAAATCAATATCATGTAAGTTTTTTCTTACCATAAAATCCGTCGTATAAGGCACACCTATACTTTCAAGTTGTATTTTTTTAGTTTTTAGGCATATTCGCCGTGTAACACGCACCTTATCTTTTTTTACGAATCCTGAAATTTACATATGCAGTACTCTTATGTTTTGAAGTCACTTATTCAAGGTACTATTGTAAGCTTTAGAAAAAAGTAGTATACCTCTTGAAATACAACCCTATAAGTCAGGGATAGGCCAACTTTTCCAGGAACTTCTAAAGTTTTTAAGGTATTGAGGTCCACCCAATGGCGTAGGTGGGGCCATTCTGTATAAAAACTGTATGTTTGCTTTCTTTAACACTTGTTTTCGACATTGTACCACTCTTTTAAAAATGGCAATTACAATTTTTACGACAAAAATACAAGTAATATAAAATTGTCAAGTTGAGAATGATTGAATTACTATGACCGATTACTAGATCTTGGAGTGTGGACGTTTTCAATGCAATGAACATACGTGAAATGATGAATCATCAACTCACACAACTATCAACTCGCACAGAGGGTGGAAGCACAGAGGGTGGAATGTCTTGTCCAATCCCATGCTATCGAGGGAAGAGTTGATCATCAACATTTACTCTCCCCTTTAGTCGGTATGTAGGGAAAAAATTTCTACGGGTGGCATCGTAAGGGTCGCTTTTTTCTTCTACAACGGTAGTGAACGTGTTAAGCGTTATCATTCGCTTCTAGTGAAGATACATGTGCCATTTACACATTTATTGAATCCAGTGGCGCAACGGAGAATATTAGCGCCCCTTGCAAAGCCAGGTTTTAGGCTCCAAGCAGAATCTTATAAAGGATTGCAATACCATAACATCAGACTTTAAGGCATCTGGAATCCTGCCCCCCTTCGAGATTTGGGGGTGCACGTTAAGCCACTGATTGAATCATTGGTTTAAGTATACAAAGTCCCATCTATTGTGAAAAGCCGATCTCCCAGTCTAGGTGGTGTCGGTGTTCCATTAATATATATTGCTTTTAATATGCGTATTAAGTTTATAAGAAATGTCATTTCTGTTAAGTAACAAGTATTTCAATCTACACTGGTGTGCAAAACTTAAGCAACAATGTAAAAATTAAGCAGATAACCATGAAATTGCAGAAAAGGAGGTCTGGAGATCAGTACAGTGAACACGTAAGTCAATAGAAACGTCATGCGTATGCAAATATTAGGAACGAAACGTGAGAAGCGACGTGAGCGTACGCAAAACGCGTGATGTCGGCGCGTGCTGTTCAACAGTAGAATAAAATGAAGGACGCAGACGCAATTCAACATATTCGCTGCAATTGCCAGTGAGTCAGTTCGTGAAATATAGCTAGAAGAAATCACCTGGACGACTTCACACGTGGAAGAATGATCGAAAAGCTGGAGGAGGGGCGTACCGTCACCAGTGTAGCTGCAGAGTTCGGAATCAACAAAAGTGTCATTTCGCGCGCTTGGAAAGCGTTCCAAACCACAGGTACAGCTGTTAGAAAGGTTGGTGGTGGCCGCCCGAGGACGGCAACTGCAGGGGATCACCGATATATCCTCCTGCAGGCGAAAAGAGGCCGACGGCAGTCAGCAAGTGTCATTGCTCAGCAACTCTCTACAGCAACGAGGCGACAAGTGTCGCGGTTTACTGTGGCCAGACGCCTTCACAAAAGTGGCCTATTCGCCCGCCGTTCTGAATGCTGTCTCCCGTTGAAAGTTGACCACCGACGCCACTCTTTACAGTGGTGCAGAGAGCACAAAAACTGGACAATTCTCAATGGAGTCGTGTCCTCTTTACAGATGAGAGTCGGTTCAGTACCAGAAGCGATTCTCAACGCATTTTGATTTGGAGAGAGATCGGGACACGGTTTTATACCAGTAACATCAAGGAAAGACACCATTACGGTGGTCCTGTAGTTCTTGTTTGGGGAGGCATTATGCTGAATGGGCGAACTGAGCTCCACATTTTCGATAGAGGGTCTGTAACCGGGGATCGCTACTGTGAGGAGGTACTTCTTCCCCATGTGCGTCTGTTCCGAGGTGCCATTGGCCCAGACTTCATTTTTATGGATGAAAATGCACGGCTACATCGGACTCTTGCTGTTGAGGAGCTGCTGGAAAGTGAAGATATCACTCGAATGGATTGGCCAGCGTACTCCCCAGATTTAAATCCCATCGAACATGTGCGGGATGCTTTGGGGAAACGTATTGCAGCACGTTTACATCATCCGGAGAACACCCAACAACTCAAACAGATGCTGATTGAAGAATGGGCACTCCTACCGCAAGAAATGTTGCACCAGCTGGTTCTGAGTATGCGGAGACGGTGGGAAGCAACCATTGCAGTGAGGGGAGGGCATGTACCATATTAAGGAACATCTGCTTGTTGTTCTTCCTGTTGGATGGACAATCATGAGTCACGATACTATGCGTTCAATAAAGCTTGTTTTTGTTTGATTCCATACCGTATGCATTGTATTCGTTTTTCAGCGCCAATGCTTTCGTCATCCTTTACGTACATAATACTCTCCCTCATTTCTGAATTTCATGTCTCTCAGATGATTTTTCGTGAAGTTATGGCAATAAACCCACCTGTAGCTTAAGTTTTGCACACCAGTGTATGTATAAGTCTAATTTTTTTCAATGCTTATCTCTTTATTTTTAAGGTTCTCATTTTCATATTTAGTAATTGGAAAAAAAAATTGTGTGAACATATCTTGAAAAACTTTTTATAGATGGATTAAAATGATTATTTTTGGGTCATGGAATAGTTACTCGTTTTTGTTGTTTGTTATATTATAACGGACCCATGACTTTTTTTTAATTTTAATTTTAATGAAAGAGGATTTTAATAAATTTTAAAAAACTACCTATACGTTCACATAAATAAGTCTTCGATTTATCTTGTTACGCATTCATTTTTAAATTAGCTTTTATGACAAGCGTATCTCTCAGAAACTTGTAAATAAGTTTCTTTTAGCGCAAAGTTTCAAAGTAACTGATTCTTTCAAGACGTTCATATGGTTTCACTGAAGCATTGATAAGGATTCAGTGAGAAAAGCCTTCCGAGACCGAGATTTGATGTAAATGATAACTCACAGGAAATGTATGCTTTAAGGGGACCTACTATCATAAAATTAACACCAGAATCTTGAGTTCTTCTCGAACATGGAGACTAGAGTCTTGTAAGGCCATGGTTCGAACCCAAGGAGTTCAGCTGTTCATTGAAGGCAGTGCTAATGCTCAGTCAAAAAAAGAAATAAAAAAAATTAAAATTTAACTGCAGCAATTAAATATTGCTGTAGAAAAAAATCTTTACTATGTGAAATGATTTTTTAACACCATTTTATAAGCTTCACTTGTATGCAACGGAATCTTTGAACTCAATTTTTACCCACTTTATAAAAAGTCAGATTAATTCGAAATTTTTCTCACTTTTCCAGGACCGATGACAATACAATACTTTAATAATACTGTTCCATTGTCTTGATCATGATCAACAGGATTAACGATTTTCCATTTTCAGATACTATCCCGCATCTCTGTGGAATAATTTCAGATTCCCCCCATTTCCAGATTTGGCGACTAAAAGATTAAAATACAATTTAGTTCAATTAACTATAAAAGGGTGTTTTTTTAGTATTTTTAAACTGTAATTTTTATTATTAGTTAAAAAATTCATTCAAAGTGCTTCTGAATATTTTGAATCTTTGTCGAAAAGGAATATCCAGGACTAAAAAATAAAAAAACAATATTACGAAGTAGGATTTTCAATGACGTAAAAAAAACAAGCACACATATAAAGCTGGGAAAGTTATAAGAGTTAGTAGTTTTATCATTTATTTCAGTCAGTAACATTGGAGTCTATAAAGATCAGCTAACTGACACATGTGCATTGCTTTAAGTCTTAAAATTTCCTAAGTATTGCAATTTTAAGTGGTTTTCTTAAAAAATATGTTTGTAAAAATCTATAATGATATATTATATATATATATATATATATATATATATATATATATATAAACCGTTTTGATTCAGATTTGGCCAAATCCCTGTCCATGATACCTCAACGGCAGGATACGGTTTTTTCTCCACAATAGTAAAGCTATTTCTGAGTGCGGTGTTTTTTCTCCATTATGTCCTTGATTTAAAAAAAGCAGCCTGCCTTGTTTTACAGCATTTGTTGATGTTTTAAGAGAGTTCTACGCCAAAAATGTCCGAGTTTAATGTTTCCCGACTTTAAAAAAACTTGAGTAGCCATGGGAGATTGACGGTTGTGGTCAGGAACTTTTTTTTGTAGCCGGCGTGTTATGAGTCCTGTTGTTGCTGTTGTTGCTCATGCCACCTGCCTGACGTAGTCAGATGGAGGCCCTCGAAATTCATCGTAGCAAGGGAATAAAAGTACGCTTGTCGTTGGCCTTGGTCTTGAGCACCATGCAGGTGACAGTACGAATTAGCTTGGCGAAATTCCCCGAAGGGACGATAGATGGCGACACCACCTATCTCCACTTCCATAATTTAGGCATGGAACTGAATGAGAGGGGAATATTCTTCAGTTCCCTGCACTCGTGATTCAGCCCACAAGACTTTCGGACCCACTGATTTGACGAGCACGTACTCCGTGTGTACTCGGAGGTATTTGGTGGCATTGAACACAGGCCTTCAGGTCTGAGTCCGATGCTCTAACCACTAGGTTACCCACGGCCCCGCGGTAATGAGTCTTAGTCTTAGGGACTGATGCGCGTTAAGGCTGTCTTCGCCTAATGGTGAAGAATAGGGACCGAATTCGGAATATTTGTTCTGATATAAAAGTACTCAAACATTAATATTATATTCTAGCTTTACTATCCTGTAGAGAATCACTTTTTTTATCATAATGCTCATTTTTATTCGAGTTTAAACATTTTTTCTTTAATAAAATGTGTTTCAAATAGAACGAATTAAATTGGCAGGTCACGTTGTCAGAATGGACGAAGATCGCACCACTAAAAATGTCTTCAATGCCCAACTAATTGGCACACGAAGAAAGGGCAGGCCAAATCTTATATGGATGAATAGACTAGAAAAAGATCTCCTTGTTTTGAGAATTAAGAATTGGATAACACAGTAACAGGAAGAAGGCTGTCCGGGAAAAGGCTTCTTGAGACGGTCAAGGCCACCCTGGGCTGTCGAGCCACTGAGGAAGGAAAGAAAATGTGTTTAGAATTTTTTTTCCTATGCCGTAATGCTAAATGAGATATCCCTTTACATGTTTAAAGGAAAAATTAATTATTTATGAAATATTTTGAAATTTTAAAAACACTATATTATAAACAAATGCATTAGTTACAATGTCACAAAATTATTAATTATTATATGCCTGAATTTATAAAAATTCAGGCATTTTTTTTTCTGTTCGAAAATGGGCTCCGCGTCAAGTTTACACTCTCGTACATATGACGAAAACAGCCTTAAATCTGCTGAGGCTCAAAGTCTTCCAATTGGCATGCTGTGGTAGTTGGGAGAGGGGGTATCAGTGCCAGTGTCGCCAGTGGCGTAACCTAGACCCCTGCACCCCCCGCATCGTAGGGGGCCAAGGATTCTAAGGAGCCCAAAGCCTGACTGACGCTAAGTACGTATTTAACCAATTTATAAAATTTTAGAGGCAAAACTTTGACTTTGCAGGGCGAGGCCTAAGATTCTACGTTACGCCACTGGGGGACTTAGGATTCTAGGGGTCCCAATATCTAACTGCCTCCACGTACAAACCCTTTGTAAGATCCATCTAGGGGTCCTAAATATGACTTTGCAGGGGTGCCCAAGGATTCCACGTTACACCACTGGGTGGGGCACAGGATTCTGGGGATCCCAATGCCTGACTAACTTCAGGCACAAACTCTTCATAAAATCTGGCTTGGGGTCTTAAACATGACTGCAGGGGGCCCTAGGGTTCTACGTTACACCACTGAGTGGGGCCCAGGATTCTAGGGGTTCCAATGCCTGACTGTGACTTCAGGTACAAACCCTTTGTAAGATCCGGATTTGTGCCCTTAACATGACTTTGCTGGGGGCCCCTAAAATTCTTCGTTACGCCACTGAGTGTCGCCTTTGTCACTTGAACGAGGCTCAAAATTATGAGTCCCGTCACCAATAACCCTCGTGGTGCGTTATAGTGCAAAGTTTATAGAACTCTCAATCAAAATTTTTTTTTCTTTTTTAAAATGAGAACCAAGACGTTACAGACTTGAATTTTTTCTGACCTGACCAGGCTTGAAATATCACCTTAAATATTAGTACAATACGAGATCGACACACTTTGCATTTAACTGTGACCACCAAGCTGTTTTGAATGGTAGATTTTACACTTATTCTGGCCCCTTTCTATTTTCTTTTAAATTCCTAATGAAAATTGAAACGAAAAAGATTTATAGGGCAAATAAAGCTATGCTTTTAAAAGGAAAGAAAAGTGAGCAGAATCGACAGATTTTTACCCCTGTAGTTAACCTTGATGGACACATTTTATGGCGATTAAAATATTGTTATCTTTTTATTATATTCATTGAAATTACATGTATTGTGTTTTACTTCGAATTTTAAAATTCATGTCGTTTTACAAGCTGTAATTAAACTCTCAGAATCTATCATTATTCGAATTTCCTGTAAATGTTTTTTTAATGATGATATCTCTAATATTTTACATTTTGTATTCTTTTAATAATATTAAAATTATTTCAAAGACGTCCTTTGAAACAACTTATTTTAAGGTATTTGACTATGTTCTGAATCGTGGTTTAAAAGAAATATATGGATGATTAGTTTTCTTGATATTCAGTGCCACTTAAATTAGAATATACATATAAAATTGTTTTAAGAATATTATTACAACAAAAACGTAAATGCAATATTTTGGCAAAAAAATGAAGAAAATTTTGAAAATATTCTTTTTTTAAAAAAGAAATGCTTCTACAATAATAATAATATTTTGGTTTTATATATAGCTAAGAATTCAGTACAGGGCCTCGACTAGGATTTCTGAAATCTATCTTTAATTTAGAGTTGGATTATTTTATATTTTAATACGTCAAGTGAGTGAATATTAATGTCACCCCATTCAGCTACTCGAGGGCTTTCCTTAATACGTCAAAGTAAAGAAATTTTAATAAAAAAAAACACCCGTCATTATTTTATTTGATAGCAATTTTGAAAACAATGCAAATGTTTCAAAAATCCTAGTTAAAGCTTGTAACGGGTCTATTCGCGAAACTCCTACTAATCCTCTTGGGGAAAACTGCTTTTTTAAATATTGTTCTATTGTTAAGTTTCTCCCGAAGAAGAAGATGCAACTTATGTAAATCAACGCTTATATTTAAGCATTAAATTTTAGATTCGATATAGAGAGAGTTAGATTAGGAATTAGATGATAGAAGTTAGTGATTATATAACGTAAAGTAGTAGAAAGCTAGTCGAGAAAGACTCAATGATTAATTGTTTAATATTTAAAATTGATAATTGACGATTTAGTCAATTAGACATTTGAATTGGAGTGGTATCGACTAGAGGGCGAATAGTTTAGAACGGAACTTCGATTATTTGGAACGTGTATTGCCAAGGCGTTCCAAGAGTAGGGGATTGAATTCATAATTAAATATTAAACATCTCGTCTACCTTACTTTTACTCCAATACTTATTGTAAAATTCGGCGTATAACGCGCACCGCCGAAGAAACCTGAAATGTATGGGTGCAATTCTCTTATGTTTTGAAGTCATTTATTCAATGAATTATCCCAAGTTTTTGAAAAAAATAGTACACTTCAAACGTTACAACTCTTTGAGTTCTTAAAGAATGTCATTTCTTTTAAATGAACGGTACTTCGATCTATATAGATGTCTATTTTTTTATACACATCACTTTTGTTATTGTTAAAGCTATCGTTTTTATACCCGTCGTATAGCACGCACCCGTAAATTTCAATCTTATTTTTTGTATTAAAAGTGTGCGTTATACGCCGGATTTTACGGTAGCTCTAGGTGCATTTCCTAGTCTGGGTTGTTGAGACTTGTTATAAGATTAATAAATTTTATTTGTTTTGATTATGGCTGATCTTCATTCTAACTCCCAAACACTAATGGATGTGATAGGACATTCATCACAAGCTCTGTAGATAGGGTTTTGATATAAATAGGCAAAATATTGATATTACAGAAGCATTTTCCATAAAAGGGAATGTTTTTTAAAATTTGTGATTCTTTCTTCCTTTTCCCCCGAAAAGATAGGATTAAAAAATTTTTTATAATAATAATATTATCTTAAAACAACTTTATATTCTAATTCAGGTGACACTAAATGTAAAAGAAACATTCATTAAAACGGTTTTACAAAATCACGGTTCCGAACTTAATCACATACTTTACAAGCTCGTTTAATTGATTAGAAATTATCACTACAAATTTCAGTGAATATTTGTATTTTTCTCTTTAAGAAATTTCAATCATACTTACGAATAATAATTACTTTGTGTAGCGTTAGATTACACAGATATCGTTAAATAATGATAAGAGCGAAGTGTCATTTTTCCTAAACATTTTCCTTTCTAAGATATCAAAAAAAAAATTCTCATATTTTGATTTTGATTTTAGTTAAAATCCAACATTTTCTAAATGTGTAATTATTTTTCTATAATAAATTTTTGTGAAATTTTTTTATTCAAATTAAGTGAATGTTTCAGAAGATAAAGAGACATGGCAGTATGAAGAAATTAATATCTTCTAAAGTTCATTCATAATCTATAGATTCTAAACGCCTCTCAACGCTTTTATTACTGATAATAATACGGAAAGAGATATAACGTTTCGTAACACAGTCATACGATTTACTGGGCTCTCAGACACAAAGAACTCGGTCAACTCTACACATTTGCCTGGAGAAAAGAAGCCATTTTTTTTCTTGTCTCTCATTAAGTATTCAAGGAAATTCTGCAGCAGGTTGACGATACAAATCTTCGAGAAGAATGCTTCTAGGAAGTCGATTTCGGCGCTTTGGAAACTAATTTAGGAACTTAAACACGTGCTTCAATTTTAATTGCACTTTCTTCTTTCTTTGCACTTACGAAATAGAACAAAGTGATACTAAATGTTTCTAATTTCGAGGACGAAGTTACATTTGGTTCTGAGATAATTAAATTCAACAGCTGTGCTACCTTCGAAATTGGACAAAAAAATGTAGATGATGCTGTAATGTAATAGAAGAAAAAGCGAACTTCGTGTATAAAGAGAGAACAAAAGTTTTTATTTTGCTTTTTTACAAGGAATAATCAAAGAATTAATTTTATATCATATTTAGTTTCAGATACAGAATCGCACAAGTTAAGTAGTTAAAGGATCTGAGTTCTTGCGAGATAGGATTTTATATAATTAATATCATCACATCACGTAGAATAATATTTTTAAATTTTTTCTTCTGTATTAAGGTATCCGACTACGTTCGAAACCGTGATTTTGCAAAAGCGTATAAATGGATAATATTTATGATATTTAGTGTCACTTAGATTAGAAAATGTACATAAAATTGTTTTAAGAATAATATTACAATAAAAGCTTATTTAAGTAAAATATTTTGACAAATAATGAACATAGAATGACCCATTTTCGAAATATTCTCCTTTTATAAAAAACCCCTTTTATTATAATAATTTTTTGCCTGTTTATGTAGCTCAGACCTCTGTACAGAGGCTCAACCAGAATTTTTGAAATATATAACTTGGAAGTGGGTTTATCGATGTTTTATGACAACAGAGGGGAGAAATTTTAAGAAAAAATCGCCGATAGTTATTTCAATTGGTGGTAACTCTGAAAATAATGTGAATTTTTCAAAAATCATAGTTGTACCTCTGTACAGAGGTCTTAGCTATATACAGGCAAAATATTGTTATAATAAAAGCATTTTTCACAAAAGGAGAACATTTTGAAAAAAGGTTATTCTAAGTTAATTTTTTGCCGAAATATTGTATTTAAATAATTTTTTTTTTGTCAAAATGTCCTTAAAACAATTTTATACACGTATTCTAATCTAAGTGACGCTAAACATCATGAAAATTATCCATTTATGCACACTTTTAAAATCACGGTTTCGAACATAGTCGGGATACCTTAAATTTAATAAAAATTATATTTTCTGGAGCAATGGTTCCTATAAACTTATTGTACCCTTGGATCGCTTTTTTTACCAAAAATAGGGCTATGATCCCATAAGTGAAATAACTCTATTTCAATACATAACAAAAAACTAACAAATTTAACTTTGGTGACCTGAAAACGGTACATGAAAATGATATTAATAAGCATTACATAATAAGATTTATTTTATAAATGAACTTTTTAACAAGCATATAACTTAGGTTTGTAAGTTTATGTCAAGATACCAATTGCAGTGAAATATGTTTAACGCATTAACTCTTAAGACCAAACATCAGTTCACACAAAATAATACAACGGACCGACAAACTGCTAAGTATTTTCATGAATTTTTCTGCTTAAGACAAAAAGATTTCCTTCTAGGGAGTGAACAATATTCGGAAAACACCATGTAATGGATGGCCGGTGCCATCCAATAGTACGAGAGGGTCGGAAGGAAGATAAGCCATAGTCAATACAAATTCTATTTATTAACAAATCCTCAACATAGACACAAATTCACCGACTCAAGTTAAGAAATGCACCAATTGATAAATATGGGGAGCAGTAGTGAGGTAGACGAAAAACAAGGATTAATAATAAATCGGATCACTTACACTTAGCACTCCAATGCAATACTCCTTCTTATATTTGAAGATGCTTTCTAAAGTAATCTAATTCAAACCGACCTGAATCCACTTTATCAACTATTTGACCAAATCATCAGTCTTAATATTAATTAAATTATCTACGAAGCGCTCTCGCCTAACTTTACGTTAATTACTACTTACAATCCTGTTAGCTTCTAACCTCTCTCTCCTCTCGAGCTTGAAAGTCATTCTTTATATAGAAGCTTTGATTTGCATAATCCCAACTTCTTCTTCGGAGGACAGTTTTCAATATAATAATATTTAAAGACGCATTACTCCCTAGAGGATTAGTTGGAAGAACGCGAATAGACCCGTTACAACCAGGCGCTCAGGCGAGATATAAGAGAGGTATGAAATGAAATAGAGGTGGTTTCACATGTTTCGTAGAAAGGAGGCTAATTTTGCTTTTAAATACCTTAGGAATAGCCTTTGCACTACTAATTTTGTTTATTTAGGCCACTTTGACCTTTCACCCCTACAAAAGTCACACAAAAACCTCATCTCTCATCAGTTGGCTTTGGAATTCGGTGATGAGTACATCGTGGTGTGAGTAAAAATCACTGAGTTTGTGGCTCACGTTTTTTTCTATTTAGGAAGCATTTTTTACAAATATAATGGCAAAGAGCTCAGGGGAAAAGCAAAATGCTATTTTGCTTAAAATGAAGATGGAACTTTTTAAGGCTGGTGATCAAAAACAGAAGAACTTGAAAGTTTTGTATTAAATTTCATTAAGTTCTTGTAAATGTTTCACTAAATGTTTCAAAAAAAATCACTCATGTATAGGGATTGCAATACCGGTATACTGGGATACCGAATACCGGTATTTTGAGCGATTTATACAATTTTGAAATACCGGTATTCACAAGTTTAAATACCGGGTTTTCGGTATTTACTAGAATTTTTTTAAAATTTTGTCTCCACTATATGTTCAGGGATCACCAACATCGCAAAATAATATACGTTTTTATTTTTGTGTTTCCCTAATCCCTAACGGGTGAAATTAATTAAACTGTGAATACAAATTTGTATCGTACAGTTAAGAGAAGTGATAAGATATGTGAATCATCCAAAGAGGAGGGCCAAAAATATCCTGTTACAGCTCAGAACGATACTGCACACGCTCAGGATTCGTAGACTGATATTCAAATATGTGAGAACAAATCGTAATTATGAAGAAAGTGCGTAATGTTTTGATATTTTTTAAATTGGTCAGTTTGTTATTCACACTGTATTTGTATATTATACTTTAAGGTTCAAAATATTTTTTATATTAATTATATATTTATACTCATGAATAATAACCCTATAATAATGAATGAAAATAACTTTAAAGAACATAAAAAATCGGTTGATAATACTTCGGTTTGGTTTCATTATTTACATGATGAAAAGAATATAGCGGCACAATGTAAAAAAAAAGCTCTAGTGTTATTAAAATGAACGGAGGAAGAACAAGTGGTACCATACTTATTTAAAAAAGGAACACGATACAAAATTTTTAAAAGGAAAGAATCTAATTGCGATGAAGATACAAATTTTAGCACACTTTCTAAGCCCAAGCCATCAGGGATTTTAGATTATTTTGAAAAAAAGATAATCCGGAGATGAGAAGAATTATTGCACACAAAATTACGTTCCTGGCTTAATGACAGTGCAATTGATGCATAGTTTTTTAAAGATCATACTTCAAAAATTGGTACTAGTATCACAGACTGAATAGAGATATTTACACTTTTTTGTGATTCAAATAAGTAAGATGTTCCTTTCCTTTTTTGTGTGCATTCTTTACATATATACTGTTATAATTTGTAAGTTACAAATTATTTTTTGTGATATTTACACTCCCTAATAAAATTGGCAAATATAAAACAAAGCAACACCTGCGTTTTCGTGCTTTTTCTAAAATTTCTAATACCGGTTTCCCGGTATTAAGATCTAAAAAAATACCGAATACCGGTATTGAATTTTTGGTTCAATATTGCAATCCCTACTCATGTATATCAATTTATGTAAATAAAATGTACTCTGCTAAGCTTAGTTTTGTTGAATATATGCCGTAAAATCCGGCGTATATAACGCGCACTTCTAACACCAAAAATAACCTCGAAATTTACGGGTGCGTGTTATACGCCGAGTATAAAAATAAGAGCTTTATAAATAAATAAAAAAAGATGAGCATAGAAAAAATTTATGACTTCTACATAGATCGAAATACTGTTTATTTAAAAGAAATGGCATTCCTTATGAACTTAAAGGATTGTAGTTCTAGAAGTATACTATTTTTTTTCTAAAGCTTGGAATAACACCTCGAATAAAAAGATAAGCATTGTACTCATACGTTTAAGGTTTCGTTGTAAAAAGGACGCGCGCGTTATGCAGCGAATATACATAAAAATTAAAAATTGTAGCTTGAAAGTGTAATTGCGCGTTTTACGCCGGATTTTACGGTATATATACTTTTGCAATATCTTTTAACATGCAATTCTTTTAACACAAACAAATATTTCAGTCCCGCAGTTCCGTGTTAAACAATTTTTACTGTACATTAAAAAATACTTGTATAATGCACTTTATCTTCTTAGCAATTTACAGAATAATACTGCCTAAGGCTCAAAACTAAGAAACATTTGCTGCACTTACTTAACATTTCATATTGTCATATTAAAACAAGTTATTGCATGTCACGTCAAAGTTGATCAATGATTACTAAATTAATAATTATACAGCACAAATTTTACGGTAACAGATATCTGTCTTTGTTACCAGAAACCTGGTTATTTCTTTATTTACCATTATATATCGTAAATATCTCCTCGAATCTATATTTTTCTTTATATTTTCTTTCATTCACTATATTTCTGTTAATGATTATGTTTGTTCCATATATATTTTTTTAAAAAATACAGACATATCTCTGAAAGTTTGCGTTTTCCAGTTTGAAGAATGGGGGATTTAGGAACTAGTTTTAAGCTTGTTTCTCAAACAGTAGATGTATACAGCCATTTTTTTTCTGCTTACGAGAGCTAACGATCCTTTCATCCATTGCCTTGATTTAATTGAATTTGAAATTCTTGTATATACAAGTGTCTGTAGGAGATTATGTTGAGGAACATTGTGTAATGGAACTCAACAAAAGTGTTTGGTTTTTTCAAACTTGTTCCAATATTTGCTTCAGTCCTGCAATTTAGAAAAGACCAGATACAGGAAAAACGCCCACTACACGAAACGTTTTAGGATTACGAAGCTTTGTAAGATTTAACTTGGAATTTTGTGAATATGAAGATTTTTTTTCTTCATATTCTATGGAATATCATCCTAGGGCCAGGGTGGGCATTAAGTCGACCGAGATCGACCGAGATCGACCGGTGGACCGCTAAGACATTTCAGGGTGACAGCCTGAAGATTAGCCGTCAGTAATTGTATACCGAAACATTGAAGATTGGCTGACAGTTAGCATACTAAGTCTTCTACTGACTATAACAACGAAAACTAACTTTAGATGAAAATGTTTTATTTTTCAATGCATTTGAATTATGTGTGATAGGAAATGCGTCATTTCATATTACTATTTTTGTGGCTATTATTATATTTGTATCTTTCATTTTGCTTTAAACGCGTTTGCTTTAAAGTGTTAGTTTTTTTTTAAAAAAAATTTTAGTTCTGTACGTAAGAACACATATTTCGTATTCATTATTTAGTTATAATAAATATTATAGACCTTTTCCTTGTCTCACCATACCTATGGCATTGGGAAGTGGTGCACACAAGAATTTTTCAAGGGAGGTGGCGAGGGTCGAAAGTCTACCATTTTGGTATCATACCCCAATACTCAACCAAACATGTATTGTATATTTATTGATTATGCAGATTATCGGGAAATAAACGGTAAAAAATAAATTACTGAATAAATAATTATCATTAATTAATAAAAAAAATATTAACCCTCTGGGTGGTTAGCTTCCTCCTGAAAAGTTATTCCGAAAGCGTTTACTCTTATTTTGCCGTTCGCTTTAAAAATGCAACAGACTTCTTTCCTTTCCCCCTTTTAAAACTTGGGAGGTCGAACGGGGACAATTTTATGACTTAGTTCGGTCCCTTTGTCAAGTAAGAACCAAGAGATTAATCGTTTACAGCTAGCTGTTAAGTTGCCTTGGGCAATCTTGTATGAAAGCTGTAGTGCAACTCTGTCGTTTCCCCTATATGTTCAGTCACAAAGGAAAAATGGAATAAATAGTGTGTTAGAAGTTGAAAAATAATTACACTTTCTTCAAACAAAATTTATTTTTCTGTCATTTTCTCAAAATTAAAAATATATATATATATATTTCTTGGTATTGCGATTTGAACCAGAAAAAAGCTTCCTGTATTTATTTTTGAATATGAGAGTAAGAAAACGCGCTCACTTTACTGTTTTTTTAAAAAAGTAATGAGGTAAAAAGAGTAAAGGCCCTATCTCTTTTTTTAAACAATAAGACAATAAATGGTGCATACGGTGATATACATTCGATGATTATCTTTATGAAATAAAACCGATCTTTCTCTATTCAATTATATTTTTAATTTAAAATAACATAAAAAAGGATTTCAATTCTTTTAATTTATTTAAATTAAAATCATATAAATGATATTTTTATGTTAACTGAATATTTTTCGGAAAAAATCTAAATTTTCATTCCTAGTGTTCTCCTATTCGAACTTCTTGTATTAAATAAAAATTACTTTTCTACATCGCCATTTGTGATGGACAAAACACACATTCAGTCAATAGTTTTTAATTTTAAGGGGGGTTATACTTCTTCAAATGCGCGTGACAGTACTTCTAACCATTTTCTACTCAAGTTTAATTTCTTATCTTTCCGTTTCTTTTATTACAAGGAAAAATGTCACACATCGATAACTACATTTTCACACAATTCAGTCATTACAAATTCTATTGTGAGAAAAGTACTCGCTAATTAATTTTGTCTTTCGAAACAGTACACTTAAAACAATTTTGTTCAGTGAAGTTAACCGACAGTTCCACAATGTATCCATACCAAATTTTAAAAGCAATTTTAACATTTGGAAATGTATCCTTATTAATTTTTTTTAGTATACACAAATATTTCCTGCTGTATGGAAGACATAGTATGAGATGTGGTGTGTGGTTTTAAAAGAATGTTTTCGTACGTGTAGACTATTTTTGAAAATTTAAATACCACTGAAGCTGATCATATAACTGCAAATGAGCCTTATTTTAATGTGTGCTGGTATAAAAATAAAACACTTTACTATTAAACAGCCTATGAGTTTATATTCAATATCAAACTATTCGCAAAATGACTTACACAACTTCTATTCAATTTGTAAAGAAACTGAAATATAAATATATATTACTGCAGTCAAAAATATTCATAATATGTAAATATCCTATTCCTCCACTTATTTCAGTACTTTTTAAAAACTGTAGCAGAAAGCAATTTTTTATATTTATAAACGAGGCATAAAAGCTCACACAGTTATAAAAATGTCTTTATCATTTTTAAATATACTACTATAAAACGTATATGGATTGTAAGATCAATTCTAAAATCCTAAAAGCTTTTAGAGGAGCAAAAAACGTGTAATTTTTGACTGATCAAAATTTTAATATAATACACAAATATACATGTTATTAAGCAAATACATTTGAAAAATCAAAGTTCCTTCTGAAATAAACGTAATTGAAAGAAAAATGTTTAATTGCAACTGAGTGGAAATACATGTTTATCTAAGGGGTATCCCCAAAGTGAGGCAATCATCAAACTTAAAACTCAAACTCAGTGGCACAACAATCCATGAGGGCCAGGAACTACTATGCCCATCCCAATATACGTGGCCATTGGCCGCTGAGGTGCATGAACAGATGTCCCGATTTGGTGGTCTGTCTGAAGAGAGACCTTCAGCGTTTAAGACCCCAAGCAAGCTTGGTACTCATTTATCGACCCAATGTAGCGGGGATGAAAGGTAGAGTCGACCTTGCCCAGCCCGTTAATGGAACCCAAGACCTGTGGCGTGGAAGCACAATACACTACCACTCGACCCTATTCGGTGAAAAATAAAACTTAATGTTGGAATCTTGTATAATTCCCTAATGAATGAGGGAGTCCAAACTTTTTTTCATGTAAACTGTTTAGACGGAAATGGTTAAATATGAAAATTTCACAAGTTGCATAAATTAAAATTAACAGTTATAGTTTACATAAATTTTTAAGAATGCAAAAGGTGTATTTTGGCTGCACGAATTAATTTTAAAAGGAATACGGTTATGAAAAAGTAGTACAAATCTATCTAAAGTAGGGTTGGTTACCTTAGATATAGTCAAACACAATAATGTATTGGAAGCCAATTCCACAATTCGTTGCAAAAAAAATGTATGGAAAATTACAAAACTTATTTTTGCATTAGTAATTTTTATATTTTTTTCCTGAGAACTTTAAAAGCTACAGCGGCATCCATCAAAACCGCGAGTCTCTCTCTGTTTTCCCAGATCGCCCCTGACTAAGCCAGCTCTGTCATAGTAAGTGAAAATGCCGTATTTTGTTTGTTAAGATCATTTTATAGCAGACTGCATTTTTCATGTATTTTAGATGGTCGTTTTATATTTTCTACATCAATATCTTAATGTCTGAATTTAAAATTACATAAAATTCTTGACATTCGCATCAATGACTATTATAACTTTTATTAGTATATGAATTCTTCGTCAAATGATTACATGACTATTATTAACATATTATTTTAACCATTTAATTAATATTACGTATAACATAACGCACACAAATTTTCTGAACTTTAAAATAAATATTTCGAAAACTACTTCAGATATACTCATTATTTTTCATTCCTACGGTTTAGCTTCTCCGTTTTGCTTCTATGTAAAAGTTTATTGTATATTGATAAATTTTTTAGTATATTTTTTGCTCTTAACATGCAGTTTTCAACCGAATTGTATGAAATTTTCGAAATATATTTAAAAAATACTAAAGAAGCTATATAATAAAAAATTTGAAATTTATATTATACTCAAAGAATTACTAGAACTTATGGTAAATAATTTTAACTGCGCGATGCATTTTTTTTTCGAAATTTCAAATGAAATTTCTAACATAAAATTTCTAGCTTTATGCGGTCGAGATTTTAAAAAATATCCAGATTATAATTACTTATTCAGTTAGCCTTTAAAAAAAGATAAATGTTGAGGTATTTTGCATAAATAGATATTTTTGAATAATAATTCAAATGTTTTTGAATAGCTCGAATTTAAAATTAATCTTTATGTTTATTTATATGCATAAATGTCTTCTGTAAATTTTTCCGTATATTTTTGATTACCATTTATTCAAACATTCAAGTTATAAAAAAAATGTGGGAAAATCTTCATTCATGTTGTCTTTGATGTAAACTGAAGTTCAAGCACTTAAAATTCATGCATAATTCGGTGTATTTTAACAATATATAACTAGGCACTGTACGTAAACTTCCCTGAACACTTGGGTTTTGAAATTAAAAAAAACTAATAGATCTTAATTAGTTTTTTTTCTCGTTATTATTCTTATCAAAGTGTAAGAAAATGTTTCAAATTATTTGATGAAGTTTATTATTATTTGATTTTATTCATTTTTAATGGTTGGAAAGTTCAAAAGGTTTGAAATTTTAAAGTGTTTGGTGTTTTATTAATTTTTTTTGGCACCTTATAATGAAATAATCATGCTTCAAAAACTGAAAGCATTGATTAAGATAAGAAAAATGAAGCGAAAGAATATACTTAAAAAGGTATAATTTGTCTAACTATATAAAATAGCAGATTGCCCTGACACGCCCCAACTTGTTACAGTTTCAAATTAATATGAAACCAAAAGGGAATTGTAACATATTTTACGTATGCGTTGGGGCTTTTCAAAACTTTAAAAATACAAGCTAACAAACAAACACTTCCTGGGGTCTAAAGAAATTCTTCCCCAATTTTTTACGATTGCTCCAGGGTCAAACACGGGGTTCCCTGCGAGCCATAAAACTTCCTATCAGTGTCCTGATGTGTGGCTTCCACCATTCCTAATTATCTTTCAAGATGTTAAACCTTTAAAAGGGGGAAAGGATTTCAGAAAAGTACGGCTCAACCGCTTTTGAGACTGTTACTTGAAGGCAAAAAAACCCGTGCAGTGCATTTTCGAAGCCTCTTTACAAAGACGGAATTTTCCGCGTGGAAAGGTTGGAGGGTTAATTACAAACAGTTCATTAAATTTTAGTTACTATGTATACATGGGTTTACAATTAATCGGGAAAAAAATCAAGAGCAATGGGGAAGGGTGCGGATCCGTGGACCTCCCCCCATTGTTCGTCACTGACAGATCCCAACACCTTGAAAAATTAGAAGTAGTCCGTACCCTGGAAAAGTCTGCCCACCCCTGTCCTAAGCAATTGACCGTGGTTCTTAAAATTGCTCAGGGTTTATTCAATAGTTATATTCATAGTAAGACATATACACTAATGAACCAAAACATAATGACCATCCCTATATTTTCCATTGAAGTCTGGATGACGTGGAGGGCACGTGATTAAATGGGAATGGTATTTAACAGCTGTTGGAGAAGGTAAGGAATCATACTGGAACTCTTGATTTTGCGAGGGATGAGAGTGGCTGCTAATCTAAGTGATTTAATTGTAATGGCCCCAAGACTCAGAATAAGTATATCCAAATCTATCTGATTGGTGACTTGCACGCTGTATTTTGTTATTATCAGTTATACAAAGTGGATAAATGAAACAGTGACACTAGAAGTAGGTACCAAGCTGTTGGGCATCCATCTGTCATCGAAGAAAAGGACGCTGGTAACGGTTCAGCTAAATAAAGTAAAATCAGCTTCAGAAAATGGCTCTTCTGTGACAGCCTAATACAATACTAGTTAAAGTGCAAGTGTTTCGGAACACACAGTTCAGCGGACACTGTTGGATTTGGGACTGCACAGCAAACGTCTCACTCGTATGCTTTTGTTGATCGAGCGTCATTGTCAACTACGCTTACAGTGAACCCGAGAACTTTGAGACTAGATGATGAATAAAGAGAAACGAGCCTCGTCGGATATTGTTGTTGTTTCAAATCCCCTTGGAGCATCGATACTCAGCCTGCAGCCCACTAGGCCTTTTTATGTGGCCCGTTCAGTGCCCATTGCTCGAAACAATTCATTTATTTATTAATATTTGGTGGGAAATTCTTTGTCAAAAAATTAAATATATCAATTTTGATTTTGGCTGTCGATGTCGTATGGGTGCGATTTGATATTTTTCTTCTGATTAGTGATAATAGACAACAGTGGAGTAGCAGCCATTTTATGAGTGGAACTAATTTTAAACTATCTTTCATATCTTACAAGTGAAAAATATTCGAAGAAAATAGGTTTTTTCAAGATGATTGGGAAGTTGCCTATTTTGTAGTGAAAAGCAAGCATGTGTGGATCAGTAATCGTTTGATTTGTCACGACAGTGTTGTATTTAAAAAATTCCAATAAATAGGAATCGTACAATGACATTTTTTCTTGAAGATCTGATACAAGAGGGGATTAATAAATAGGCTTATACTTGAATAATCTTTACAACAGCAAAAAAGTGTTTGTCAGTGGTAATGTCTTAGTGGTAACAAAGGCACCAAATGAAATTTATGTTTTTTTGGTAATCATATGAAACCGTTTACTGATGCAGAAATTGTGAAGAAGTGATTCTCAAATGTTCCCAATTTAGAGAAATTTAGTGAATATATATATATATATATATAATAACAATTAAAAAAGCAAAATAGTAATTTTAATATTTTGATCAATATTTTCCACATTTTAAACTTTCTATATTATCTTGGTCTTAAAGCATTTCTCTCCCCCCTCCTCCATTAATCCTCACGTTGCGGCCCGCGTGAAAAAGCTAACATATGTATGTGGCCCAGCAGATAAAAGGTTTTGTATCCCTGAAATGGAGGAAGAAAGCCTATACCAAGTCCGTTTGACCTTTTTGCATAGGAATATCCTAAGCCAAATCTTGACCTCCGAACAACTGTCACAAGGAAATTCCCCAGCAGTCCAGAAGGATTAGGAACAGGTAAAAAAAGACTTTACCGCCTGCACAAAGGTCATACTAAGCAGGTGACCGCTTCTAAAGCTTTCTAAAGCCGTCTGAGACAGCCGAAAAGTTGTTATTGAGTCTCATCGAATGAATCACGATTTCTCCATCACGTCGATGATCGTATTACGGTGCTCCGTCCTCCATGCTAACAGTTGCTCCCCCTTTGTACAGGAGATCATACCAAGACTGGTGGGGTGATATTATGGTTTGGGGAGTTCTCATGGGCAACTCTGTGATTCTTAGTTGTGGAAGAACAAATCATGAAAGCGGTCGATTATCGGAACATATTGCAAATTAGTTGTACCCTTACATGGCGCGTCTGCCTCTTCCCCACTGGTAACAAAATCTCCCAGCATGATAACGCTTCTAGTCACAATGCTCGATTTGCGTTTGAATAGCTCCAGGAGCATAATGATGAATTCCAATTAATATCCTGGCATTTAACTCACCAGAATTTGATTTGATAAAGCATGCTTAGGCATTCAAAAAAAGACAGCTCAGAGATTAAACATGTCGGATTACCTCGACCTAGCTTGATCATTGCTTAGATATTTGGTACACAATTAGTCTCAAGACACCTATCAATAACTTGTGGTATCCATAGCAAGGTGAGTTGCAGCTGTTTTACAGGACAAAGGCGCTACACGTTTTTGAGTAGGTGCTCATATTGTTTTGGCTCTTTCCTGAGCAGCAAGAAAACTGTTCTAGATGACATACGATTGATTAAAGTTGCCATAAAGTTGACCATATACTAACTTTACAAAAAACATATACCGTAAAATCCGACGTATAACGCGCACCTTCAACCCAAAAAATAAGATCGAAATTTAAGGGAGCGTGTTATACGCCGGGTATAAAGATGAGAACATTAAAAAAAAAAGATGAGCATAAAAAAAATTAGATTTCTACATAGATAGGAATACTGTTTATTTACATGAAATGACAATCCTTATGAACTTAATGAGTTTTAGCTCTAGAGTATACTATTTTTTTCAAAAGCCTGAAATAATACCACGACTAAATGACTTCAAAACATAAGAGAATTGCGCACGTACACATTTCAAGTTCCTTCAAAAAAATGGGGTGTGCGTTATACGGTGAATATATCTGAAAACTAAAAAATGCTACTTAAAAGAATAGCTGTGCGTTATATTTCGGTGCGCGTTTTACGTTGCTTCAGAAGAGAACAGGATGCGTTTTGTAATGTCCCACTACAAATTGTTCCCTGTTTTCTGAAATTTTACGGAAAATAATTTAATCAATTCTTCAGTTTTTGGATACAAACTATTTTTAATTTATAATTCCTTTTGTAGATTTCAGTACTTTCAAATTATATTTTATATATATCATATAATGTGATATAAAAAGGAATTCCTAAGATAAGATGTTCTACCTTTGAAAAAAAAAAGATCCATATTTGCATCATCTCATTTTCAAAAAAATGGTCTTAAAATCAAATTTATTTAAGGTAATAAAGATAAAGGAATGTCTTTTTATAAATTAATCTCAATCCCATAAATATTATTTTAACTTAACACTACTAGAAAAAAAATGGCCATATAAAGGTTTAACTGGAACGTCACTGGTGCTGTAATGACAAACATAGATGTTATTGATATAAATATCAGGCTAGTTGTTATCACAGCGTATCAGTCGGTGGAAATAACCTACAGTTAAATTGTTGTCAGTTAAGAAGTCATTAACTCTGTATCGGTTGTCATTTTTTATAATTTCTTAAATAAATTTAGAATAAAATTGTAAATATTATATTGTTGTCATAAATTTTGCGTCGTATATACAGTAATACTAAAAAAGAATATTGTGTCATTCAAGTAAAATTACACTTCTACTGTTATTTTTAACTCAAAGTTATTATCTACTTTTGTGATATTTTATCATGGTACTGACAATGGCTTTATTACGCGAAAAAAAAATGACTTTTATGGTAAAAATTCGAACTTCCAGAAAGCTGGTTAAAATTCGAAAACGTCATGTAAAGATAAATATGAATGCCGAACTTTTCTAGTAAATATAAAAACTTTTATTTTTCTTGGCAAAGGTTGGGTAACAAATAAAATATGAACGCATTGAATGAATCATAGACTTATGAACTTCCCTGTCATTTATTGTCAAACTAATTTGAGACACCTTGATGCAGACGCATTTCAAATCTTCTTAAACGTGTGCTTATCACGAAGAGGAAAATATATTGACATTTCATTGGAAATTGATGAATCATTAATACCCCTTTCCCCTTCTTATTGTCAAGTATAATTTTGCGTTTATCAATACAGGATCCTTTTGTATATTGTAAAACATAGTTAAAATTTTGACAACTCGAAATTTAAAAAAAATTATCCTTGTATAATTATGAGTTATACTCTATCAAATGATATTACGACGCAGTTATACTACAGTAAAATTTCCGCTTGCAATACATCCAATTAATCCTTATGTTATATACACCGATGAAAATAAAAATTAAATTCCATCATTAAGGAGTTGTACTAGATCAATGAAATTTTGTAGAAGTGTTCATACATCTGAAAGATGACTATGATTCGAATTTTGCGTTTGATGCATTAGTGTGGCGCTAGAAGCGCCGCTTTGAGCATGCGAATTAGGTGTAATATTGTTCGAATTAGTTAGGACAAGTGATAAAAAATGAATTTTTTTTCTAAACCCCATTAAGTATACAGAAAAATCTCTTTTTATTAGTTTGAAATATGTCCTTCTGTAACAGAATGACTTCTTCAACTCATCTTGGTATCAACTCCACTATGCATCCGCGCACATGTTCTCAACTTCATCATCGTAGAACCACACTTGTGTAGAATTGTTCATCATTTGTTCTGTTGCCGTGCAACTCATCTTAGCTAAATGAATCTTGCAAATATGTCATAAATCCTCAATAGGATTTAGGTCTGGTTAATTACCTGGCCAATTAAGCGCTTTTATTTTTTCCCGCATAAAAGGATGGATCAATATAGAATTGTGACAAGAAGTCAAATCATGTTGAAATGTTCCATCAAATCTTTCCATGAATGGAACAATTCTACTGAGTAATGTTTATATGTGTTTGACATAATTCATCAAGCCATTAAAAGGAACTAAGCTTACAGAGCCATTGGTTGTGAAAACCCCCCCAAAAATCTGTTTAGAAGGGTGTTTTTCACTCTGTTGGTATGATCTGGCAGCAGAGTTTCAACTTCACTTCGTCTAACTGCACTTGATTTATATCCCAGCACAAATAAATGCGTTTCATCACTAAAAATCATCTTCTTGTCGTTAACAGTCCAGGATTGGTAATTTTTTGAGTTAGAAATTGCTTTTTCCTCGATCTTGATGCCTTACGGCTAACTTCCAGAACCCTTTTCTGTACATTTGAAGCACTCACTTCAACACCCTAACCCCTTCGAAGGTCTTTGTTTATTCTTTTTGGACATATTTTTCTATTTCTTATTAAAACTTAATCAAATCTTGGAGAAGTTTTGCGTTAGAGCCCACATTTTCCTTTTCTTTTTGGAGAAAATGTTCCGGAATCTTGAAATGTTCCTAAAATTCTTGAAACACTTGATTTGCCCACACCAACTACCGTAGCTATATCTCTCAAAGTCATACAACTGAATTTATTAAGAGAGGTTATTTTAGAATGCCTCCTAGGAGTAATATCCATCTCTGAACAAGCAAAAGTAACAAGTGTCACATAAAAATGCAAAATTATAACCATCAGCTACCACACTGAAAGACTCACAACGGAACTACTAATGTACTATAACTAATCAAACGAGTAAATTACAGTCAAGGTCGATCCGTTTTTTTGCTTCTGGCCAGATATAACTAGTCTGAGGTAGTTTGGGACATAACTGGTAATCCCATACTAACTTAGACAAGAAAAAAAAATGTTTGTTCCAATTACTTCAAACAGTATAGTGGTTTAAATACTCGCTGTATGGTTAATGAGCGTCATTTACTTTTCAAATTTGACGTAGTGCATTGATGTTAGCTAAGAATGTTTTTAAGAACACGAACGCGTCTTTAGCAACAGTTCCATCAGATTAAACATGGTTGGTTGGTTCACAAGATGATAGCTCAGTTTACTCAAAAAAAATTACTCAAGAAAGAGTCTTACTCAGTTGCAGTGGACTGTTGTTTATTTACTCTCTGTTGTTCAGCACGCTTGTTCAACTCTTTACTCTTTTGAGTCTTAGGTTACACTGACACCATGGCACCATGAGAGCTAGAGGGCGCTTTACATTCACATACACTGAACAGTGGTCGTATAATAAAGCTAAGAAAAGGTGATTTTTCTTGGTAGGAATGTATCCACGGTGAATGATTTTTGAAAGAAGTGATCTTGGAAAGGCACTATCTCACATTTACCGGAGCTTAACCACGCACGGGTCACCCCAGACAGAAGATCACCGTATTCGCCTCATGGATGTGGAGCACCCTAGTTCATCCACAGTTTTTGTCATCACCAAGGTGATACAATGTCGAATCGATAGTTTGAGAAATAGCACTGAGTCGAACACCCTATACCATTCATACCATTAGCTCCAAATCACTGCTACTTCAACGATCTCCGGCTAGAGATCATTGGAGGTAGGAGAGGCGATTTGTTGTTTTTTCCGATGAGAGCTGTTTCTGTCTTGGTACCAGTGATGGTTATATATTGATCAGAAGAGAATGCTTGTAAACAACTATTTTGTCGCCTAGATATATTAGACTTGCACATGATGTTAGGGCCTGGGGATCAAGTTTCATTAAAAACAGGAGCAATCTCGTGGTTAGTCATTGCAGCCTGACTACAAATTCGTATGCCAGTCTGGTGATTCAAATTGTTACGCTGCCATTCATGAATATTATTCAAGGGGTGTTTTTCCCATTAAGATAATTGCACCTTCATACCACTGTTGTAACCTAACATGCTCTGGAGAGTGTCGACCTACCAAATGCAATAGGCAAATAATTGCACCCCCAAACTTATATCTGGTACCTTACGACGCATTGCATGCTTGCATTCAAATTTTGGTGGTTACACCGCTTATTCATGTACCATTATTATTTAACATTTGAAACAGCTCTTTTCGAGTTTACATAAGCCTGTGTGTGTATGATCTTCAAATTTTGATCTATTAAATATGACCAAATTAATGTATTGCCTTTCATTAGTCTACATAATTTTTCCTTGGTGTTGTAGTTTTTTCTCATCGGTGTATATTAATGGTAATAAATATAAAGTACACAGTAAAAGACACAATCGCTGATTCTAGTCCATGTTTAGCGAAATTAAACCAATTATCCAAATGTGGTCCTATTACCATAAGCAATCACAAATGTAAGACTTTTGATAGCAAGGATAGGTGTTTATGAGGAAATTTTACCAAGGTTTCCTTAAACAATGAATTGGGTAATTGGCGGAACAGTTTGTTGATTCAAAACGTCGAGTTTTACGTAGTAATTAGTTAGTTTTCTATTTATCTTTTTCTCCTCACAAATGTGATTCAAATTAAAATGCAAGTTAATATTTTTCGTTTTGTTTTCATAATTGGACACTTTATTATAGCTGAAAAAGTATATAAATTCAGGTAAAGTGTTTATATATGACTATAGCATGCAATATTATTAAAAAATTATTACATTATTTTCTAAGTAAGAATTTAAGTAAGGCTATTTTTTAATTCCTACTATTATATATAGTTCACACTCTCTATATATTTATTTATTTATTTATCTTCGTGGAATTTTCAATCGTTAATAAAATACATTTTAAAACGCTCAATAGAGCTGAAATTTTATAAACGTAATTATTTTGAATGGCAATACAGTAATTTAATTATAATTAATAAAAATTAATTGATTAAAACTAATTATTCAAAGAATTACAAATACAGCCACGTTGGCATCATTTTTTGGCGACTTAGCGATTATTTTGGCGTGTCTAATCTTGAAAAGGTTTTATTCTCACATTTTACAGCGCTCGTTTGAGCTGCTATTTTCTATACACTATTGTTTTGGGTAAATATATAATAATTTAATTATATTAATTAAAATTAATTGACTGGAACTAATTATTTGAAGAATTACAGATACAGCCCCGTTGGTTGCATTTTTAGAGACTTGGGTCAAAACTTTAAAAGATTTTTTTCACGTTTTAAAGCATTCAGTTGAACTGAAATTTTATGTATACGATTGATTTGGATGACAATACGATACTTTAATGATAATTAATAAAAATTAATTACCACTTAATGTTGTGATTCTGTCATCTGTATATACATATTTTCAGTGGTACACACAGGAATTTTTCAAGTGGGGGAGTCCGGGGTCGAAAGTTCACCATTCTTGTATCATGCTCCTTTTGATTTTGTCGATTTTCGGGAACAAAACGCAGTAAAAAACTAATTATTGAATAAATAATTAGCATTAATTAATAAAATTAATCATTAATAGCAAATACTTAATTAAATTTTACGTACTGTGTACTTGGAATTATAATGAATCGGGAAAAAAAATAAAGGGCTTTTGGGGGGTCCGGACCCCAGAACCCCACCCCTTGTGTGCGCCACTGCATATTTTTTATTAATTGTAACTATTTAATAAAAAGTGGCTAAAATAAAATTTTTCTTTGTTGAGCTAATAGGAATTGTGTGTGTGTGTGACTTAAAATTTTTGCTTATATTACTTGCTATGTTATGTTAAATAAGCCACACAACAAGACTAGTTTGTCAAATAACAGACTCATAACCACAAGATGGCGGATTTGGGTCTCTCCTTTTTTGAATGTTAAATCTGTCAATGCATAAATTGCCCACGTTCACATGATGTTGAAACTGGGAGGGTGGAGTGCAAATTGAGGCGTCAATTTCGTCTCCTGTCCTTGAGACAAAATTATGAAATTTTTGCCGATGTTTCTAATTGCTTTTGAGGCAACGTTAATAAATAATTAATCAATCTCTTTATGACTACGACCAAATTACGAGACAAATTATGAGTAGCACAATCAATTACATTGCTCTTCAATCGGTTATCTTAAATATAAACTTTGATTATATATTTATACTACATTCTAGTTTTATAATTAAGCCCAAATAGGGTTAAAATATTTCCAAGTACTAGAAAGTATTACGAGTCTGAGCTCTGATGCTTAACACGTCTGTGGGCAAAGTGACCTATACCGATATACTTGGTAAGTACTAGATGTACTTAGTGTACTAGGGTAAACTAGTATTTTTCCACGATCATATTAGCGTATAGTGATTGATTTTAGCTCGAGTCGTACTGGTACACGAACACTGCATTAAAATTTTGCGTGTGTGAGGGAGTGCTTCTTAATGTCACTCTATAAAGTAACACGAGAGCTATTGACGACAGGACCTGACAATTTTGAACTATGGTCAAGTAAGGAGGACCCCTGTGCTGGCAGTTATCTCTGCAAACAACCACACCACGTCACATGAATACTTCGAGCCATGACAGATGTAACATGCATTATCCCCTCTAAACGGTGGGGTAACACGAGGGCCACTGGCGACACACCTCAGAATTTTGAGCCTCGATCAAGTAAGGAAAATGATACCTGAGCTGGAGCCACTCTCCAAACTACCACATCATGTCAACGGAAGGACTTTGAGCATCAACAGATTGAACGGAGATCCCCCTGCAACACGGAGGGCTTTTAGTGACCCTAGGGTTCGAACTTAAGACATGCTGGCCACGAATCTTGACCATAATAACTAGGCTACAGCCCACAACCACGTATGATGTGTACAGTGATTCCCTAAGTGGTCTATATCGACATCGAGGGGTCTCTGATGACCTGCCAGGAGTCTACGTCAGCGAAAAAGTAATTGGAGGGTTCATGAGGTGTAAATGGGAGTCTACAATAGTGGCTCTCATTAAGCGAGATTGTAACTTTAATTTAAAATAAAATTTTATCAAATATTGAAACCAGAATTTACTTATTTAACAGATTTATTTATTGAATTTAATGAGGTTAATTTTCAGTTACAAGGTTACAGCATGAATTTTATTTTAAGGGGACATATTACGATTCAATTGACAAAAAAAATCGGTCAAAAAATCTAATTTAATTTTTTTTAGTTTAAATTATTTTTTATATACTTTTCTACAAACTCACAAAATTTGAAAGATCTAAGTTTTAAAAACGCAGAGTTTTGACAACTTTTACATTTGTTTTTATTCACATTCCAATGGCAAATCAAAACTTTAAACTGACTCATCTCTCAGAAAGATAAAATAATTTGTTTGTTTTCATTTAAAATGCTAAGGCTTTTTTTCGATTGCGCTTAATACTGGGAAATGAAAAGTTTTTCACTTGTTGCTAATAGTAGATGCAACAAAAGTTGGTATGCATTTTTCAATCAAAGCAATACTAATTTTTTTTAAAAATTTGAATTTATAGAATTTACACATTTTCTTAAGGAATTTTCTATAAGCATTCATTAAAAGAATTATTGTACTAATGCCAATCTTGTTATCAAAAACCCATAACAACTTTTGTTAGACATGTCTTAACATACTTGTAAATCAAATTTCATACATGTACGTCAATTTTTGTAGGAGGAGAGAGTAGTATTTTAAAATCATTTCATAAGTCACAAGTTTCTCCCTTAAAAAATTAAATGGTTAGCGTTTTATGAGATTTTGAGCACAAAATCTGCTTTACATCATACATACACATAGGAGGCAACCAAAAAATTATGAAAATCCTTAAATTAAAAAAAATTGTGTAAATTGGGCCACGTCTCCTTAACAAGGAACATCATTTCAGCATTTCTAACCAGAATTAAGCTAAAGGAGTCTAATATTGAACATCGCGAATTTTCTCAGTTTCTCAATTGACCACAGACAATCTGCCAGGAAAATGACGTTTTAACCTACGCTCAACATTACCCTACAGCTTTTTATTTAGATTTTGAAACTAGGTTTGAGAATTCTTTGACTATGGTAGTTAACACAGTAGGCAATGAATTCATATGGTCACTTTGAAAAAAAAAATATCATATTACAAGAGGAACTGATCGGAGAATAGGCAGTAACGTAGATCTTAAAGTAAAGTTTAGGAACGGATGTCAACAATTTTGGCTTTAAAAAGACATACCTGAAATTTATCCCAAATTATGGAGCATTGTGAGAACGTTTTTAATTGCTTTTCCTAGTGAGGAGTTGCAGGATATTTGCCAATCTCCAAATTTGAAAGAAAGAAAATAAAGAGACTGGACACTACTAACCGAGGAGATTTAGGGTTAAACCTGACAAGATTGATGCTAACTGTTGAAAATTTGTTATTGAAGCACCAGATTCCTCCCTCCCTTTATAAAAATTTGTTTGTTGTGATCAGTTATTTTATATATATTAATTAAATTTTAATTTAATTAACATGTGTTTCGGAAGTTTTAAACACTATACTTCACTACGGTTAAAAATTTAAATATTTTAAGTAGCTCTATACCAGCTGTCAAAAAGATATTTAAGCTGATAAATTTGCAAAAATTTAATATTAGGTATAAGAAAGGGTCTACCCCAAACCGAAAAACATGGCAAGAAGTCTATGAGAAAAAAAGTTTGGAAATGTCTGATGTGATACAATCATGTTTAATGCTTCTATTTTTCCACTTTGAAATAATCCCAGTGCGACAACCCTGTTGAAATATAACCCCTGTCCCTTATCTCGAATAAATACCTTCCCGAGACTGCTGCTAGGTCAACAATCAGGCACAACGAATATATATACAATCTTTATCAAATATAATATTTCAGTAATATCACGAAAAGAAAATTCTCGTAAAACTCTCTTATATAAGTCTCCTTATTTAAATTCTATAAGCTGATATATATATTACTAAGTCTTCTTTAAGACAGTCTTAACTTAAAATTGTCTCAAAACTAAATCCGAACAATAAATCACGCTCATGAAGCGTGAATCGCATATTTAAAGCAAATGTGATTTGCATGTTCATAGAGAAGCTTCTGGCTCAAAATTTGAACAAACGTCATACTTTAAATGTGCAAACATTCCTTCCAAATTTCATTCAGCACAACTCCTTCGTGATGTTAGGATTTTACTTTCCGATAGCATAGAAATATGTACACATTGGTGTGCAAAAGTTAAGGTATAAACATGTTTCGCAGCTTTTTCAAAAACTACAGAATCATTTTTAATAAAAAAATTGGTAAACATAACAAAAAGGAGCTTAGCTTGATTTGATTTTTTTATTTATGCAAAATAAGAAAACTGATTAACACATACTTAAAACGCTGCTCTGTGTGGTTTCTGTTTTGCTAGTTTCTCAGCTTAAGATTATTTTTAAAACAAATAACCGAAAGACAAAGCTGAAATGATGGTTCATAATGGCAAGTAGTCGAGAGGTTGAACAGAGTCCAATCCAAGCTGGGGTAGCAAGATGGTTCAATGTGTCCCATTTGTGGTATCCAGATTACGGAAACACTTCTAGGAGACGGTGGGAGTAACTGGAAGAGGACTTACTAGACACTTAAACTCCCACAAGTTGAACGGCACTTGACTTTAACTACGAAGCACTACAGGGGCAGGACATTTGCAATTCAATTCTCAAATGAGGTAGATCTCCTCAGCTTTTGGTACCTTAGCTTCGAGGTATATTTGGTTTACCGAAGACTTAATAAGGAATGCCAAGAGACCAATGATTCCCGAGCCATTCACTTTAAATCACATAAGAATGTACCAGTCATGGTGCAGACAACATCATTCTTGAACAAGAGAGTAGTAGTTCTGTGTTCCATTCACTGATCAGACTACATTTAGTCTGAGCTTCGATTCTCTACGCATACAGATAAAGATCCCCAATTTCATGTAAATGGGCTACTATGCAGGTTGTGTTGTTTGAAAAGTGAAGATAGCTGCACTTTGATTGCTTCGAATTATAGATATTAGAGCTTTGTGTGAGACTTTTTTAGAGAGGCAGTCGACATCAATTCATTTTTATGGACGTTAATGCTCATTTAAACAGGGGCTCTGTAGATCCCCAAATGCCTCGTCTAACTCCTCAAAAAATATCCTTTTAAGACCCAGCCTGCACGTTCGGGCTGGTTACTCTGAGTTTTGGGGGAGGGCTGGCAAAAAAATTTTTTATTATTTTTTCCAGTGTCGTTGGGGTAAATAACAGGAAAAATGCTGTTTAAAGATAAAAAATATTACGGGTTTTAAAAGGATGAGAATGTCTCTAACCCGCCCAAACCCGCACAGTCTTGTGGGCTGGTTCTTAGAGAGATATTGTGACCTACTGGATTTCATACAGCATGCCCAGGATGATCCTGGCACAGAAACTGTGGCTCGCCAGTAACGAAGCTAAGTAGTATCTAGCTGGAGTAGTAGGATTCATTGCTCCAAAAGTTTACAAGCAGCGTTGAAGCATATTTTTACTACCATTTAATACAAAAGTGTATATATTAGGGGGACGAGTAAATGGTTTTAATTTAAGTCGTTTAATTGTAGTCGTTGGTGTAAAGCTGTTATTGTAATCAACACTTTTTTTAAAATTTTAATAAAAATTTACTTTTTATTTGTAATTATAAATCTTTCAATTTATTTTTAGGCCAACGCTGCTATTAATAGCACAATGGTGTAAGCCAGGAGTGGGCAGACCTTTCCAGGGTATGGGCTATTTCGAATTTTTCAAGGTGTTGTGGTCCACCCAGTGACGTAGGTGTGGAAAATGGTCTACAATACTTTTTTATTATAACTGTAACCCCCCGTAGTTTAAACTCTTCTCATATGAACAGTAGAAAGACTATCGCGCCCTCTAGCGGCTAGAACAATCTTCAGTAATGGCCAAGCTTCGGAACTGTAAGGACATACGAGCATGCGCTCCGATCCCTTTCAATTCTATTGTAACTGTTAGTTCTCTAGTTATGTATGTAAATGTTTGTTTTGTCTAATAAACGTGTTTAATTAACTAGTGGACTTAATTAAGAACCCCTTCCCCGCGTGTCCCTTTATTACATTGGGTCACATCCCTTATATAACTTAATAATAAATACGGAATATGTACTTACCTACATAACTAAATTAAAAAAAACCTCACATTTTTAAAACCGCGTTTAAAGCAAAACGCAAGATAAAAACGTAATAATAATAGCCACAAACATATCAATATCAAATGATGCTGTTCAGTGTTGAACAAATGGTTTTTGTGACGCCCACAACAACAGGTGCATATTTGTCGCGAGAGGGCGCTAGTGTGTAAAAAAACTGTGTAAACAGTGTATGTGTAGAGTGAGAAGAGAGCGTATGGAGAACGCTCGAATAAAATTCCTTTTATCTTAGTCTCGCCATTTTGTGTGTGGTGTAATCTTTTAGAGATTTTAAATTAATGTGTAATGAATCGGTGCAAACTAAACAATGGTCCGTCAGAGCCTGAAATGGCCGGGACTGAAAACAAGGAATTGTAGTGTACTCAACGATCACGAATGAAAAGAAAGGAAGAGTCCTTTTAGTGGAGAGAAAGTTATCACTTGGTGAGAGGTCAGTCTTCAATTTTCCTATATTTTGTGTTTTGAGAAAAATCATATGTGTTTCATAAGCGGTTAAAATAACTTTAATTTGTGATTGAGATAGTTATTTTGTGACTTATATGTGTTTCATTTGTGGTTGAGTTAACTATATTTTGTGTTTGAGAAAAATATGTGTTTCATAAGTGGTTAAGATAACTTTAATTTGTGATTGAGATAGTTATTTTGTGACTTATATGTGTTTCATTTGTGGTTGAGTTAACTATATTTTGTGTTTTGAGAAAAATATATGTGTTTCATAAGTGGTTAAAATAACTTTAATTTGTGATTGAGATAGTTATTTTGTGATTTATAGGTGTCTAAATTGTGATTGAGATAGTTATTTTGTGATTTATAGGTGTCTAATTTGTGTTTGAGATAGTTTTTATGATTTATAAGTGTTAAATTGAGGTTGAGTTAACTTTAATTGTGTTTTAAGATAATTATTGTGATTATATGTGTCTCATGTGTGGTTAAGATAACTTTAATTTGAGGTTCAGTTAACTTTGATTTGTGGCTTAGATAATTAAATTGTGGTTTATTTGTTTTCATTGGTGATTGAGATAACCTTACTTTGTGAAAATGAGTATAGGTAAATTTAAAAAGGATGAACTTAGGAGTATTGCGGATGAATTAAAATTAGTTGTTCCAGACAATGCTAAAGTTCTAGATTTAAGAGAATTAATACAGGAGAGTGAGATTTATAAAAATGATAAGGAAACGTATCAGGCTATTGTTGATTGTGTGTTGGAGGAGATAAATGATAGGAGAAATGAAGACGAAAATAGAAGAAATGAAAACGAAAATAGACTAGAAATTGAAAAAATTAAACTGTCACAGTTAGAGAAGGAGTTAGAAATAGCGAAATTACATAATCAATCGGGCAAAGGTTTACCTTTACAAAATGAAAATCAATTAATTACAACCGAGTGTAATATTGAAAGTTTGATTAAAAGTATCAAAACCTTAACAATCCCGGTACCACTAAGAGCAGAGTCATTTAATTTATTTTTCAATCTATAGAAAAGGCATTTAAAACTAAAAATGTTCCTGAAAAATTAAAACCCGAAATTCTTTTGAATATTTTAGGAGAAAAGGCAAATAACTTAATGATTTATCTTCGAGATGAAGATTTAAGTGACTATAATAAGTTGAAGGCAATTGTGTTAAAAGAATTTCAACCGACCCCTATGAATGTTTAAATCAATTTAAAAAAGGCCCAAAAATTTCCTAGCGAGAGTTATGTTCAATTCGCGTCTAGATTAAGTGCGAATTTTAATTACTATTGCCAATTACGGGAGGTCAATGATTTCAAGTCAGTTTGTGAGTTAGTAATCTCAGATAAGATAATAGAGACATTAGACCGAGAATTAAATACGCATATTAGCATTAAGCAGGGCGAAATGTGGTTTAAGCCACAAGATCTAGCTCGCGAGTGTGATATTTTTATATCATCCAAGGGAAAAATTAGAGAACAGAATTTATTTCTAAGTTTAAACGTAATGAGACCTATAATCATCGTGGAGCAAAAAATATTTCAAGCGTAAATCTGTCTTCTGTTAAAAATGTGAAATGTTTTTGTTGCAAATCACGAGAATTCCACCCACTGTATTCATGCTCAAAATTTAAATCTCTCAGCGTCAGTGAAAGAGTGGATTTCGTAAAGGCTAATCATTTGTGTTTCAAGTGCTTTTCCCTAACTGTAGTGTGAAAACATGCTGTGCGAAAAATTGTTTTTGTGGGAAACCGCACCATCGCTTGATTCATTTTCTAAAGCGGGACAACCAAACAGTTCAAAGGTCAGTTCTCAACCCGCTCGCAGATGTATTCGGGGGACCGGGAGGATCGAATTGCGTCGTTCCACCCCAAGGTGAAAATGAAGAAAACAAGTCGTTCGTAGCAACCAGCTTTTTAAAGAATAAAAACGCGAACCGTTTTACTGAGTAGCGTCCAGTGCTTCTTAAGGGACAAATATGGCCTTTTACATGAGGTAAGAGCGCTTTTGGACGTAGGGAGTCAGTCACACTTCATTACGAAAGACTGTGCAGATAGATTACAATTAAAAAAAAGAAAAATTAATTTGCTAGTATCTTGTTTAAATGAGTCAACAATGACAATAAATGGAGGAGTTACGACCTCCATATTTAACGGTGATTTAAGTTTCAAAAAAGGAGCTAAATTTATTAGTTGTAAGAAGGATAACCGATTTGACTCCGTCACAAATAATAAATGTGTCGCTAGATATGCCAAACGAAATTAAACTAGCCGATTATAAATTTAATATTCCTGGTAAAATTGATGTGTTGTTAGGCGCGGAAATATTTTACGAATTACTGAGACCAGGCCAAATTTATTGTGGAGATTCAAGACTACTTTTACAAAATACTGTTTTTGGATATGTAGTTAGCGGAAGTGTAGGAGATGAGGTGAGGGATAACAATATTCATTGTGGATTAATTAGAGATGGTGATTTAAATACAACATTAAGGTCTTTTTGGGAGTTAGAATCGATTGGTGTCAAAAACGAGAATTGTAGTGAGGGAGGACGTTAGCTTTGAAATGTTTAAGCAGAGAGTACATTTTAAAAATGGTAGATATGAGGTAGAACTCCCGTGGAAAAGAGATAGTAATGAGTTAAGTGATAATTTTAGTTTAGCGAAAAGACGACTTGGAAGTCTTATGAGGAAAATGCAAAGGGATAAGGTGTTGTATTCTGAGTATTGTAAGGTCTTAAAGAATTATTTGGATGAGGGGAATAATTGAGAAGGTAACAAATCCCTTTATTCCAACGAATAACCCTGTGTTTTATCTTCCTCACCAAGTGATAATTAAAAACGAATCTCACAACGAAACTGCGACTAGTGTTTGACGCTAGTGCTCATGCAGAAAAACAACTTTCATTAAATGACTGCCTTTCCCATGGAGTCAATTTGAACTCTAATATTTTAGACCTATTGATCTCCTTCCGTTCGAACAAAATAGCTGTTTTAGCTGATGTGGAAAAAGCGTTTCTTCAAATTTCCTTGGCTCCAAAGGATAGAGATGTAGTACGGTTCCTTATAGATGACGGCGAAAATGGTGTGCAGGTGTACAGATTTAATCGAGTTCTTTTTGGCGTGAACGCGTCTCCGTTTCTTTTGGCTGCAACGATTAAGACGCATATAGGGAAGTACATGGAAAAAGGTATCCTGATACTGTGCGGACACTTGATCATTGCTTTTATGTGGACGATCTCGTCACTGGTGAAGATGATGCAAAATCAGCATTCGATTTGTCGAGCAAGGCGGCAAAAATCATGAGTGAAGCAGGAATGAACCTGCGGAAGTGGATTTCAAATGACTGTGAGTTAATGAAGCAATGGCAGTTGGAACATTTTGATCATTTAAATATGAACGATTTCGTGAACCATCCACATCGTGTTTTGGGGCTTTTATGGCATCCTCAAAAAGACTATCTCAGTCTTCGTCTGACCAGTCTCTTAGACTTCCTTCAAAAAAGAAAAGAACACTAAACGATTTTTGTTGATGGCTGCAGGCAGGATATTTGATCCCTTGGGATTTGCGTCCCCCTTCACCATAAGATTTAAAATTTTGTTCCAAGAAATATGGCAGAGAAAAACGGACTGGGACGAAGAGTTGCTGCCTGATATTAGAGAGAAGTTTGAACAATGGTGTTCGGAAGCGTCTTTCTTATGTGAACTTCAGATTCCTCGATATGCCCTGCAATGTGATAGTGTGAACTGTCCGGAGTGTGAAATACATACGTTCTCAGATGCTAGTATTAAGGCATATGGAGCTGTTTCGTATGTTAGATTGAGAACCTTTGACAAAATCTCTGTACATCTTTTAGCTTCCAAAAGCCGTGTGGCTCCTCTAAAGGTATTAACCCTTCCACGTTTGGAGCTAATGGGAGCGTTGCTTGCTGCGAGGTTGGCGAAAGAAATCTCACGTGTTCTCAATGAGAAAATATCTACAACCAACTACTTTTGGACAGATTCGACTATAGCCTTGAGTTGGATTCAAGGTCCCAGCAACAGATGGAAGGTTTTCGTCGCCAACCGAGTGAAAGAGATACGATCTTTAACAGACAAAGATTCATGGCGTCATTGTCCTGGAAAGGACAATCCATCAGATCTTCTAACGAGAGGCATCAGTGCTGATTCACTGATAAACTGTGAAAAGTGGTGGAAAGGACCGAGTTTCCTACAAGAAGGAAATACTGTTCCTTTGAGCAACAATGTGCTACTTAGTGATGAAAGTGCCTATTTGGAGGAATTAAAACCTACTGAGAGAAAAACTTTGACTGTGATTTTAGACAACAACCTTTTGAACCATATCCTCTCTGTATCTAATAATTTTCAGAAAAAATTGTGTATTTTCAGTTATATTTACAGGTTCATCAATAATTGCAAAAAGGCCCTCCAACAAACAAATTGGGCCACTAAGGATGTGTGAAATTCAACGAGCTGAAATTACCCTTGTGAAGCTGGTCCAGCAAATGGAATTCAACTCGGAAATAAAAGATTTGTCCTGTAAGGGTATGGTTAACCCTCAAAGTAAGATTAGAAATCTCTCACCATTCTTAGATTCCGAAAATGTGCTCCGAGTAGGAGGTAGACTGGCCCACAGTAAATTGTGTTTTTGATAAAAAACACCAGATAATTCTTCCTAATAATCACAGATTAACAAATTTAATTCTTGAAATGACTCACAAGAGACATTTGCACGTTGGTCCACAAACCTTACTGTCTATTGTTAGACAAAGGTTCTGGCCATTAAATGGTCGTAATATGTGTAGAAAACTTGTGAATAACTGTATAATTTGTTTTAAGGCAAAACCCGTTACTTGTTCACAAAATTATGGGTCAATTACCAGCCGAGAGAATTTCTCAGAGTTTTCCCTTTAACAAGGTGGGAATAGATTTTTGTGGACATTTCTGGATTAAATATCCTAATCAAAGAAAGGGAGTTTTAAATAAAGTCTATGTGTGCATTTTTGTGTGTATGGTGACAAAGGCGTGTCACCTCGAAATAGTTACTGATTTATCTAGTGAGGCTTTTATTGCAGCGTTAAAGCGATTTTTAGCAGACGAGGAAAATCGGAGCGTATATTTTCAGACAACGCTACCAATTTTGTTGGCACACAGTTAGAGTTAAAAAGACTTAGAGAAATTATGAGTAATTGTGTTAGTAATTTGAGTAAATTTTTGTGTGAAGAACGTGTTGAGTGGAGCTTTATTCCCCCAAGAGCTCCAAATCACGGAGGCCTGTGGGAGGCTGGAGTGAAAGCCGTCAGATATCACCTCATGCGTGTAATGGGTAATTTAAGATTTACATACGAAGAATTTCTAACCATTCTTAACCAAATTGAGGGAGTTCTCAATTCACGTCCCCTCTACCCCTTGTCGTGTGACCCTGGCGATTTTGACGCTTTGACTCCTGGTCATTTCCTAGTTGGTCGTCCCATCACAGCCATTGCGGAGCCAAGTTTAACTGAAGTGTCTGATAATAGGTTAAAAGTGTGGCAAAAACAAACAAAAATTGTGCAACATATTTGGAAACGTTGGTCAAATAATTATTTGAGTACACTTCAGAATCGAAATAAATGGTATTTTGAAAAGAATAATGTAAAAATACATGATATGGTAATTCTGAAAGAGGATAATTTACCCGTGTGTAATTGGCCTCTTGGTAGAATTCTTGAAGTGTATCATGGTAAAGATAATAAAATTCGAGTAGTGTTAGTGAAAACTAAAAATGGAATTTTTAAACGTCCAATAACTAAACTTTGTATTTTACCTTTTTCAAGTGAATAATGTATGTGAAAATTTCAAATTTGTGTATTTTTCAATTCAATTTTGTGTGTTTGAGTACTTTATCTTTTGTGTATTGAACGATATTACTTTTATTGAGTATTAGTGTTTTCTGTATTGAGTATTATTGTCTTTGTAATATGTGTATCATTGGTTTTGTGCATTATTGTGTTATGTGAAAGTTGTTGAATGTGTCATTCAACCCGGGGGTGGATGTTCAGTGTTGAACAAATGGTTTTTGTGACGCCCACAACAACAGGTGCATATTTGTCGCGAGAGGGCGCTAGTGTGTGAAAAAACAGTGTGTAAACAGTGTATGTGTAGAGTGAGAAGAGAGCGTATGGAGAACGCTCGAATAAAATTCCTTTTATCTTAGTCTCGCCATTTTGTGTGTGGTGTAATCTTTTAGAGATTTTAAATTAATGTGTAATGAATCGGTGCAAACTAAACAGATGCATTTACTATCAAACAATTCAAAATGCATTAAAAATATTTTCATATGAAGTTAGTTCTCGTAGTTATAGCTTGAAAAAGACTTAGTCTGCATACTGTTAGCCTATGTTGAGTATTTCGGTACATAGTTACTAACGGCTAATCTTCAGGAGGTCACCCCAAAATGTCTTGGCGGTGCACCGGTCGATCGCGATAGACTTAATGCCCTTCCCCGGTATAAGCTATAAGTAATATTATTCCAAATTTAAATTTCATTACACTATTAGTGCTATGAAGCTTTGGTTCTTTTTATTAGCAAAATTAAAATTGTGATTTTAACATTCGTAAAACTCCTATTTCCCCAATCAAAATCCTCCCGTTGGTGTAGTGTGGTAGTTAGGGGGGTGGGGAGTGCCAGCTCAGGTGTCGTCCACGCCACTTGACCATGGTTCAAAATTTTGTGGTCCGTCGCGAAAAGCCCTCGTATAGCTGAACAGTGCGACGTTAATATTCAATCAATCAATCCCCAATAAAAAAAATACGTCAAAGCTTAAGAGTTGTTCGAATTCGTAAATGTATGGAGGTTTATGCTCTTAAAGTTATAAATTGAGTCAAAAATCGATTTTAAATTGCGATTCCTGTTTTATTTGCTTATTATTCTTTAAGTCAAATTGGCTCAGTGCCTTAACATGCTTTTAACGTCACAATTTTATTGTTAACAGCATATTTTCTTATAAAAAAATTCTCAAATCTTTTAAGAAACTCTGGTACAGGCATTTAATAAATATATGAGAAGTGAAAGACAGCAAAGATCATGTATAAAATAGATATTCTGTTAAATGAACTTAAATAGATATTTGGCTGTTGTGAACAAAAACGTCCAGTTTAATTGAATTATAAATCAAACACTACGTTTAAAGATGATCATGAAGAGAATCCTGCCCCCCCCCACCGTTCAATGAGGGGGTTGCGGGGTGTACGTTACGCCTCTGAGTACACATATGTTGTAACGTCACGTCTCGAAAACAACAACAACATCTGGTGTCGGTTTCTTTGTAGATTCGACGCCCACACGTGCAATTTCCGATCCAGCGCAACCCCTGTTTGACCCCCCGAGGAATCTAGCGACCCGACCGGAAGATGAGAGAGGAGAGATGCTTTGAACTTGCACGGGAGCGGTAACCAACAAACCTCCTCTCACAAAATAGTGGACTCTAACAATCTAATTAATTTTAATAACTTTAATGTATCATTTGTAAATAATTTTCAATAGTTGTGACGTAATAAATTCCATATTTTAATTCACCAAGAATACGCTACCGTGCTATTCTTTCAAACGTTACAGCTTAGAGTTTTGGTGGCAGCGCTTTTGGGATAAAAGTTAGCATTCAGGACCGTGAGAGGGAGAAAATTTTTGGATTTTTACGGACGGACCGCAACGCAGGGAGAAAAGAGATCTTCGGAAGCCGTGCTGCAAGTAAATTCAGCTTCGGAGAAAGAGAGCGTCCTGCTCATAAAAAAGATCAAACTGATCTATAGTGTTAACGGCTAGTGTCGAAGGGAAAGCGATTTTCGTGCTGCAAATAAATTCAGCTTCGGAGAAAGAGAGGCGTCCCTGCTCATAAAAGATCAAACTGATCTATAGTGTTAACGGCTAGTGTCCGAAGGGAAAGCGATTTTCGGAAGCCGTGCTGCAAGTAAATTCAGCTTCGGAGAAAAAGAGCGTCCTGCTCAAAGATCAAACTGATCTATAGTGTTAACGGCGAGTGTCCGAAGGAAAGCGATTTTCGGAAGCCGTGCTGCAAGTAAATTCAGCTTCGGAGAAAGGGGAGCGTCCTGCTCATAGAAGATCAAACTGATCTACATCTACAGTGTTAACGGCGAGAGTGTCCGAAGGAAAAGCGATTTTCGGAAGCCGTACCACTAGTGCACATAATTTGCTTCTGACAGCAAGCTGAGTACTTCAAGGGGTGAGTACTGTTATATTTTTGAGTTGCAAACTGCATATTGTATTAGGAATTTTGGTTAAAGTGTTCTTTAGAAATTTTGAAATACTTAGTGTTTTTCTTGCATGGGAACAGTGTTATTTTGTTTCTAGAGAATTGTAATTGTATTTCAAGCATTGTGTGCAATTTTAGCTTAAGATTTATTGTGTTTTTAGTCTCTTGAATGATTTTGATTATTTTTAGTGTTAAGTTTTTCTTTGTGTATTTCTGTGTATGCATGGGACCAGTGTTATTGTATTAATAGAGAATAGTAACAATAGTGCAAAATTTAGCGTGACATTTATTTGATATTGTTTAAAAAATGGCTTTCCTTGGTAAAGGAAAAAGCAAGACATGTTGCAACTTGCTGAGGAATTAGGAATAAATGCCACTTTAAATATGACTGTCCCTAGCATAAAAATTGCAATCACTAACAGTGAAGGTTATGAAGAGGAATTTGTTAAAAATCTGTATGAGACTATCATTGCAAACGGAAAAAGATTGGAAAGAGTTAGAAAGGGCTGAAAAATGAGATTGGAAGAGTTAGAAAGGGCTGAAAAATGAGATTGGAGGAGTTAGTAAAGGAGCAGGCATTAAAGAGAAAAAAATTACAGCTGAAATTTGATTTAGAAAGGTTTAAAATAGAATCCGGATTTAGGGTAAACGATGAATCAAACGATTCTACAAATGCATGTTCTGTAACCTCTAATTTAAACTTAAAAATTGATCCCAGATTTCGATCCTAAGCTTGTCAGATATTAGTTTATATCTAGTGATCTTTGAACGCCAGGCTAAAAGGGCGTCAATAGAAAGAAAGAGTGGGTGGGGCAATTATTGGGTTTGTTACCCCTAGAGATCGTGCAATTTATTGCTCGCGAACCGGAGGAACAAGCCGAAAATTACGATTATGTAAAGAAATTATTACTTAAAGATTCAAGTTAAGTCCGGAGGTCTTTCGGCAAAAATTTGTCAACACCAGAAAAATCCGATAGCACCTGGAAGGATTTCACTTTTGAAATTACGAATTATCTAGATGAGTGGCTGATTGGCTTAGAAATAAATACCTTTCAAGATCTTAAAGATCTAATGGTGGTAGATCAATTAAAAAAACGCGCCAATGCTAGTATGAAAGATCATTTTTAGATAATTGGGCAAACCTTAAATCAGCTACTCAAATAGCAGAACTCTTTGATAATTATGAGGACGTCGAAAGGTAAATTCGAAACCCATGGATAGGTGGGGCAGAAATGATAAAATTTTGACATACTCAGGGATCAAGGAAAAAGAAAATAGATTTGGGAAAACTTCCCCCAGATTAGGAGCTTCTGTTCCGGAGAGTACTAGAGAGAGAACTTTTGAAAAACGCGTGATACAAAGATGTTATCATTGCAATATGCCTGGACATATAAAAGCCGGTTGCCCTAAATTAATAAAAAACAAAACGACGGAAACTCTCAATAATATTGAAGGAAATGAAAACCCGGATTTTCTTAATTCATATACAACAAAAGGGCTCTGTGAATGGTCACGAGATAGACATTCTTAGAATACGGGAGCGACAATAGATTTAGTATGTGCAAAAATACATAAATCCTTCTTCTTTCTCTGGTGAAAATGTTTGGGTAAAACAACCGTTAAGCCCAGAATTAGTTTGTTTACCTTTGGCGGTCGTGGAAATTTCCGGAAACTTTGGAACGGTGCAGACTAAGGCAGCGGTTTGTGGAAATCACTTAAATCAACACGGTCGATATTTGCTTGGAAATAAAACGGCCGAGCTAATAAAAGGAAATTTAGGCTATAATTTCCTGCCAGTCGAAATATTGAATGCAGTCAAACAAGGTCTCAAGTCAAAGCGGCTAGAGAAGAAGGGGAATAGATAGTGGTGATGCTAAAAAAAGGGGAAGATGAGGTTATAATTGTTTCTTCGGATGCAGAGGACGAAATTTTAATACCTGCACTCAGGAATATGTTCCGGAATTAGCGCTGCTAAGGGTTACGCGAGAAAATTTAATCAATGCTCAAAAAAAGCGAGGAGATTAAACCCTTATATACGAACAGGCAGCCAGTCAGGGTGCAGGTTACCAATCAGGTTTATTCGCTAGAGGAAATTATTGGTCAAAATCGTGAAGATAAGTTAGGTAACGTGGTGAAGTCAATTCTTTTAGCGTTACGAACTGTATCGCACGAAAGTACAGGGTATACACCGTCAGAGTTGGTGTATGGGAAAAATTTGCGAACCCCAGAGACGTTAGTAATGGAACATTGGATGGAACCGGAAGAAGAGGGTGATCTCGTCACTGAATATATGTTTAAGTTAATAAATAGATTAAAAGATGTCAAAGTAGCTATAAATAAAATGGAGGAAATGCAAGTTAAGCGGAAAACTTGGTATGACAAAAACGCAGTAAAACGTGAATTTAAGGATGGAGATTTAGTCCTAGTGTTAGCTACATCCAGAGCAAATAAATTAGCAGTGCAGTGGATAGGTCCTGGGACAATTTTAAATAAAATTTCGGAAACGAACTATTTAGTCGAAATCCCCGGCAGACGCGAAACATCTCAAATCTATCATATAAATATGCTAAAACCATATTACAAAAAAGGCCAGAACACGTTAACGTAATTATTAATGATGAAACAAAAAACTCTCTCGCAGACCAGGAGTTAGAAATCCCATACTTAGAAAACAATTCTCTCATTTATGATTTCGAGGACGTAATCCAGGCTAGCGAGTTGAACAAACACCTTCACGACAAACAAATGGATCGACTGCGCGAATTATTAAATAAATACTCTAAATGTTTTTCAAACAATCCCGGTTTAACTAATCTGGTTGAACACGAAATCCAGTTAGTTAGCGATCAACCAGTTAGGACGAAGCCCTATCGAATGTCGCACCGACAAAATGAAATCTTAAAAACGAAATTAACCGAATGTTAAAATTAGGGATCATTGAGGTAGGAGAATCGGATTACATGTCTCCTATGATTTTAGTTGAGATAGCTGGGAAAGAACCTCGTCCATGTATAGATTACAGGAAATTAAACGGGATCATTAGAACGGAATATTTTCCTCTTCCGAATATCGAAGAACGCGTAGAAAAAGTATCGGCGGCTAAATTTATTACCGTCTTTGACTTATCTAAAGGATATTGGCAAATACCTTTGAGTAAAACAGCACAGCGATACGCAGCCTTCTGTACTAGCTTTGGTACATACCGACCCCTAAGGATGAGTTTCGGATTAAAGAATGCTCCATATTTCTTTAGTAAACTCATGGCTGAATTACTTAACGGACTAGAGGATTTCGTTGTCCCGTATCTGACGATATTGCAATTTTCTCAGATACTTGGGAGTCGCATATTAAACATATGGAAACGGTTCTGCAGAGAATAAAGAGAGCTAAGTTAACGATAAAACCTTCAAAGTGTAAGTTTGCGCAACAAAATGTCAAATTTTTGGGTCACATTGTGGGTCAGGGTTTTCGCACTCCTTCCGAGATCAAAGTTCAGGCTGTTCTAGAGTTCCCTACCCCTCGCACGAAAACCCAAATACGTGCTTTCTTAGGTATAGCGGGTTATTACAAAAATATATAAATCTGTTCTCGGTAATTGCCGCTCCGTTGACGGATGCGTTGAAGGGAAGAGCAAAAGAAGGGAGAAATTAAGTGGACGACCGAGTGTGAAAACGCATTTCGAGAACTAAAGGGAAACTAATTGATAAGCCCGTCTTGTACGCGCCAAATTTTGAACGAGAATTCATTGCTCAAACGGACGCTTCGAACGCAGGTATGGGAGCAGTTTTAACCCAATTAACTGAACAAGGTGAGGAGCATCCAATCCTTTACCTGAGTAAGAAATTTTCAGAGGTAGAAAGCGTTATTTGCGACGGAGAAGGAATGTGCTAGTATTGTTTTCGCAATTAAAAGGTTACATTATTACTTAAGATGGAAATTCATTTTTAGTTATGACCGATCACAACCCGTTGGTGTGGTTGAATAGAAATGTTAGTTCTAACCCTAGATTGATGCGATGGGCTTTGGCTTTGCAACCATATAATTTTAGAATTGTACATCGGTCGGGTAAAAGTCACAAAAATGCAGATAGTCTCAGCAGATCGGTGATAGATAATTAGGGATTGTTAATAATGTTCTCTTGCTCATGAATAATAATTGTTGCTTATGTTTTTAGTTAAGGTTAGTTCTCGTAGTTATATTTTATTTATTTACTAGTACTGTATATCATATCGAATTGCAATGCGTGTCAAAAGATAAAGCCATGAAAAGCAAATGTATTAATATCACTTAATTTTGTGTACAGGGTTTTAAAATATACATGAGTATTTAATGCCCTTCCCGGTATAAGCATATTGTAAAAATATTTTGTGTGTAATTGTACACTTCGCATATCATATCAACATGTCGTTAGTATAATTTTTCTTTTTAAGTATTGTAAGAATATTTTTATGTTCGCAAGGTCTTTTCACTAGCATTTGATATAACATGTTAGTATAATTGATACTAGGCATTGTGATAGGGTGTTTGTATTTTTATTTAATGTATAGTATGTTTTCTTACATTGATTACATTGCTATTTCGTGATATAGATTTGTGTAAGTTCGTATAGCTGAACACTCACTTACTAAATAAGTAATTCCAAATTTAAAATCAGCGTTTTCTTTAGTAGTTGTTCGATTGCAGCTCAAAATATAGTGGTGCTGATGAAGGGATTATGCTCTCTGTCAGTTATCTCAATCATCCCATTAAACTTTTTCAATTTGAAATTCCATTTTATTTGCTTATTATTCTTTAACGTCACGTTGGCTCGAAAACAACATGCTTTTAACATCTGGTGTTTTCTTTGTAGATTCGACGCCCATATTTTCTTATTTCTCAGCGCAACCCCTTTTGACCCCCCGAAATCTGCGACCCGACCGGCAAGATGAGAAAGACATGAGAACTTGCACGGGAGCGGTAACCAGATCATCTCACAAAATAGTGGACTCTAACAAAATGAATTTTAATAACTTTAATGTATCATTTTGTAAATAAAAATAGTTGTGACGTAATAAATTCCATATTTTAATTCACCAAGAATACGCTACCGTTATTCTTTCAAACGTTACAATGTACATCTTGGGTCTGAAGAAGTTAGCTGTTAAAGTTGAAATTCTTAGGATGGTAAAATTTAGAAATATAAGAAATATATAAATTCGATTGTATTGATTCCACAAATGATCATCATGTAAATCAGTGATACTGAACCTGCGGCCTACCAAGCCTTTTTATGTGGCCCGATCATGGCCCTGCTCTCAGAAATTTATTTAAGAACATTCCATTAAAAATTTAGTGGTAAATTCTTTGTCAAAAAATCGAATATAATATCAATTTTGCTTTTTGCTGTCGATGTCGTACGGGTGCGAATTCATATTCTTTTTTCCATTTGGAGCGGTTACGGTTAGTGATATCAGACAACAGTAGAGTAGCGACAATTTTATGGGAGGAACTATTTTTTAACTATCTTTCATATCTTACAAGTGAAAAATATTCCAAAAAAAAATCGTTTCAAGACGATTGGGAGGTTGACTATTTTGTAGTGAAAAACTAATATGGGGGGATCAGCAATTGTTAGATTTGTCAAAAAAGTGCTGTATTTAAAAAATACCAATAAACTGGAATCATTCAATAACACTTTTCCCTGAAGATCTCTTTCAAGAGGTGATAAATAGGCTTTCTTGAATAATCTTTGCAACAACAACAACAAAGTGTTTTGTCAGTGGTAATATCACTGCGGTAATAAAGACATATCCTACGAAGTGTGTTATATTATTGGTAATAATATGAAACCTTCTACTGAGATGCAGAAATTGTGAAGGAGTGTTTTTTAATTGCTTCCAGTTTTATGTTAGAGACAAAAATAAAAAATATATAAAAATAATAACAAAATTAAAAAAAAACAGGAGTTATAATATTTGGATCAATTTTACACATTTTAAATTTCCAATGTTATCTTGGTCCCATTTATCCTCATGTCGCGCCCCACGTGAAATAACTAACATATATATGCGGCCCGCGGGAAACAGCTGACAAATGTATGCGGCCCAGCAGAAAAAAAGGTTGAGTACCCATGATTTAAAAGGTTTATGTCAGTCATAGGCACTAATCATTTGAATAATTTGAAAAGCAGAACTGAGAGAAATGTATACCTAAATCTGCAAAAAATCTCGGTGGGCAAAATTCTTGACGGTTACGTGATAGATGCAATTAAGAATTCTCTATTAAACTTGACATTTGACTCGTATTTGTTGTTATACATATAAGACTTAGATTACATTTCAAATTTAATAATTAGGCAAAAATGTTCAAACATTAATATTTTTCATAAGGTTTTAAAAATTAAAAAAAAAGTGTGTGTGCTTAAATGACCACAGGATAGAAGTGATAATTTCAAATTTTGTGTAATGTTATTTCAGGGATTAGTTTGGTGAATAAAAAACAAGGGGATATTAGTGTTGTCCTATAAAATTATTTATTCATATGTCTGTACTCATAAAGTAATATTTTTGTGCGAAATATAGAATCAAATTTCGGAATTAATTGTATTCTAAGAAGAAAACAATAGGTTTATGATAGCTGAAATAGGTTATAAATCCCTTAGATTCAAAATTTTATTTAAATATCTATAAAAAAAACTCCGTCAAGCGTTGTTCCATACTTCCTCGTACTTCATCTGGATCATTTGACATAATTAAATTGAATTTTGATTTTAAAAAAGCAACTAAAGGTTTTGATTTGTGTTTTGAAAAATCTCCTTTAAAATTTCCACTTAAAATCATACGTAATTTGTTCAGAAGACCCGATCTGGCTTTGTGAATTTTGGTTGTAATTTAACAATATTCAATTGTATCCATGAGTTAATTTAAGCAAAGGGATAGTAAGACAGGTAGTTGATTGAGAAGAGAGAAATCTAGGTAAAAACCTTTAAAAAGGGATTTAATCAGAAGATTTATATTACCTAATCTCTGGCTTATACTAGCTCTTTTGTCATTGTATGGCAGTTTTGTACAAATATATCCTGTGCTGCTGCAAGAAAAGTCTTCTTAATTATATTTAGTTTTCTGGTATTTAAATTATTTAATGTAACTTTTTCTTAATACCTGTATACTTCATTTTGTTATTTTAAATTTTTAATTGTTTTAATTTTCTTTTTAGACTCCAAGTATATTTAAGTAATGTGATTAATAGAACTGTTTGCTCATTGCATATTCGATTCGCTTGCAAAAATAGATTTTTATTCTTAAAATCACTACAATACTGCTAATGATAATTATACTATTTACTTAGTTCTATAAAAATTTGTCCTACATTTTATGTTTAATTTTAGTGCAGGATTTCTCTTTCTCTCTAAGCATATTTTTTAAAAAATATTACCTTTCATTTTCATGCGGCAACTAAGATTAGAACTCGCATTCATTTCAGTAGAAAGGGGAATGGGGGCCCCACTTTTACTTTTAGGGCGTATTGGTGGGGGTCAAACTGCAGCATTTCTTAGTGGCAGGGGAAAACGTCCTTCCTTTCCTTTTTAATTGTGTGTATGTCCGACTAAAGGCGAAAATAGCCGATTGATTGATTGAATATTAACGTCGCACTGTTCAGCTACACGAGGGCTTTTCGCGACGGACCACGTAATTTTGAACCATGGTCAAGTGACGTGGATGACACATGAGCTGGCACCCCCCTCTTAACTACCACACCACTCCAACGGGAGGACATTTCAGCTCTCGACAGATTTAACGTGCATCGCTGCCCTACACGGCGGGTCTTTGGTGGTACAGGGCTCGAATTCGTGACAAGGCAAGCCACGATCCGATACCTATACCACTCGGCTACCGCGGCCACGCGAAAATAGCCGAATAAGCGTTACATTCCCGAGCGTGACGTTGATTCAAGTTCACTCTTTAGCAAAACGCGCCAATAGAAGTTATCACTTCAAAAAATCTTATATTATACGTGTACTTTTCAATCAAATGATTTTTTAATACTCATGTGAGTTATTATTGTTGACAGATAAGTACTTTTTAAAAGAATTTTCTGTTCAAAGAAAAAGTTGGCAACAGGGAAACGTATGAACTGAATGATTTTAAACACGTGATTGTATTTATAATTGGACTATGGCGTAGCATGATTTTATGAAGTGATTGGCTGGAAACACATGATTACATTATCATGCGAGTATAACGTCTCATGAATTAGAGTATTGTGTATATGTCAAAATATACACTGCTGGACAATTGCTAAGGACGGATCACAAATTGCTATGTTTCATAACATTAAGCGAGACGTGAGGTCTAGTAGGATAAAATATAGTTGCCACACTGTTCAGACATTAGAATAAAGAATATTTATTGTTCTGGAAAGTACAAAAGCTGTGAAACATCTGAAAGAAAAAAAAATGTTCATTTGATCTGCGTACGGAGAAATGCAACAATGCATCTAAAAGTCCACAGGCACCTTAAAGAAAGGTATCAGTACAGGATATGTCCACCGTGGAGTGTGATGCATCATTCCACACGTCGTACCATACTTTGCACAACATTATCCAGCAGTTGTTGAGGCAATTTATCCCATTCCTCTGTGAGTGCACGGATGAGGATGTTCTTGTTTGTCGGAGGATAGTTTCGACCAGCAACTTGCCTCCCCAAAGCATCCCACACATTTTCAATGGGGTTTAGATCTGGAGAACGCGCTGGCCATACGAGACGTTGAATACCCTCGCTGTCTAGACAATCCTGAACAGTGAGTGTTCGATGACATGTTGCGTTGTCGTCCATAAAAACAAATTTATCACCGACAGCACCACGGAAAAGACGAACATAAGGAAGTAGAACTTCATCAATGTATCGTTGGCCCGTCAGAGTCCCATCCGCAACCACATGTAGGCGCGTGCGGCCATTGATCATGATGCCGGCCCACACCATGATACTGCATGTCGGATATCGGTCCTTTTCCTGGATATTTTCTGGACGATAAGCAGTACCACTCTCGCGCCAGATTAGTTGGCGTCTACAATCCGATGACAGACTGAACCTATTCTCATCTGAGAATAGTACGCATGCCCAGTCCTTTTCAGTCCAAATGTGATGCTCACGACACCATTGCAAACGGGCAGTACGGTGCTGTCTGGTCAATGGGACACACACAACAGGTCTGCGTGCGTATAGTCCTCCTCCCCTCAAACGTCTGGCAACAGTTTTTCGGGAGATCTGCTTTCCTGAGGCAGCAAGAAACTGATTTGCCACCTGCTGAGCTGTGGTGCGCCTTTTTGCTGATAGGATGATATATCTGTCTTCCGCAGGCGTCGAAATTCTAACACGACCTCCCCCGTCCCGTCTACTACACACTCTAGTAGTTTTAAATGACTTCCACAGCCGTGAAACAACGCTGTGAGCGATGTCGAACTCCCTGGCAACATCTGTTATTTTTCGCCCTTCTTCGATCTTTCCAATAATTCGGCCACGCATGAAATCATCTATGTGATGTCGGGAAGACATGCCAAAAATTTTAAGTTCGTCTATTAAATCTTTCCTGTAAAACTTTGACTTGAAACAGCAACTGTCCACACGCGTCAAATCCTTTAAAGCTCTTATGAACGCTATCACGTGATGAACACAGACGTGGAAAAAAATTTGCATACTCATACTTCTTCTTACTAATATCCCGCACTTATTCTAATTTTCCACATTTTGCTTCCTTTCATTTTGTGGTTGCTATGGATGATAGTGTTATCCGTCCTTAGAAATTGTCCAGCAGTGTATATCGTTAAATTATTTATTTTGGGGAGAAAAGAACCTGTTACGGTACAGAAAAATATGTAGAAAAACATGAGCTTTAACTAAAGAGAAAAAATCCAACACATACATACAAATCTTGGTTTTTTCCCTTTTTTTCAAAATATTAAATACAGCAGAGCGTCTTTTATTCGAATCAATTGCGATTGGACACCGTTCGGATACGCGATTGTTCGGATAACCTAAAGTGATCCTTGCAGTATGAAATCGGACACAAAACGAATATTGAAAACCATAACAAGCGGGAAATGCGCTTGAAGAAAAAGTAAAATAGGTACAAGATGTTGCAATTTTACTTTCATTGTGGAAAATAATCACTTGTTTTTCGCTGTACCATTGTACACCTTCGTTTTTCCCCTGCAAGGTCTCTGATTCTCTTGAGCAGCAGTAGTTGACTAGGACAGCTCTCTGTTGTTCGTACCACTCCATAGATGTCTCTAACGCAGAAAACGCGTCAGCATTTGATGGACCCTTGTTACTTTCGTTGTTGTTGTACATCAAAACGCATATCTTGTTCACAACTCAACAAAAAAAACCACGTATACACCCCCTCACTTGGAAACAAACTGACCTAATGTTCCGCGTAGATGTTTAGCCAAATCATACAACTGAAATTCACCAGATATCCCTAACCTTGGGTTTTCCTGTCACTTTTGGCCGCACTCGAAACAAGTATTAAGCATTGCACTGTTCGAAAACGTATTCATATACAGTACATGTAGTTGACAAAAAAACTGATCCAGATATTTGACGCTCCAGATAATAAACATTCGCATAAACGACGTTCTACTGCATATCGATTCTGTATAAAATTCATGCGGTAATTTACTACGTAGGATTTAAGATATTTTCTAAGATTAAATGAGGAAATAGGCTCCTGTACGAACTAAACTAAACTGTTCTTTAAGTTTATAAGCTTTAATTTGTTCTAGGCCCTTGGGAGTCAACTTACTACATTTCTATTATAATTCTATAAAAGTTTTTTTTAAAAAAATTCAGATACTGATAAGGTTTTCATAAGACTGATCCAAACGAAATTCAATGTCGTAAAAGAGCATTATCAAGTTGCCGTTAAATACCTTCCACTTCCTTCTGTCGTTTCCTCGATTCAGAAAGTTATTTTTAGTTACAAGTCCTCAAGATGATTGATTCAAACGCAAATCTTCGGTCCTGATATCTTTTAAGCACCCAAAAAGTACGAATCAATTGCATTTAAATTGATACTTGACCTTGAGGTTCCACTTTAGAAACAAAGTTGCACACTAAAGTGACGTCACTAGGAATTTAAAGAACAACAATAATAGTAATAAAATAAAACCGCATTCAGTTGGTGGAACGCGTTCTAAAACTGACGAAGATTAATTACTGAGACTCTGGGAACGTCGCCAGTGCTAAATGGAGAGAAAAAAAATTCAGCTGTTGGGGTCGGTACATTAGCAGAAAGTAGAAAGAATTTCTAATACTCCTCGGTTGGTACATTTATCACTCTTGTTGATTGTTCTATGTCTTAATTTAATTGAACTTGACTGTGCAGCGTTTTGGGAAATGAATCACGTTCTAAATTATTATTCCGTGGAAAAAGCTCTCTTGAATATATATGTTACCGTTAAAGTGTATAATTCAGTTAATCCATAGAATAACTAGCTATTTCATGAAATAACTTGACAAGTCAGTTAAAGTATATAAAATTATTTAATTATACGATTTAACAGTATTCTATAGAACAGGGATGGCGAACCACTGGCACGCGTGCCACTGACACAATATTTTGGGCACGCCACCGATCAAAACGGTTTGCATTTTAGCTCAAAATAACTAAGTTCAGTACGAAGTACAGAGTGTTTTATTTCCTGGTATAGAAGTTTAAGTTGGCATTACTTTCCAAGATGGCGACCGATTTAACAGCTGTCAAGTGATTTATTCTCAGTTTGGTTTGGCAATTCATCATGAATAGACTCACACCTGAACAACGCTTTCAAATTGTGCAATTTTATTTCGAAAATAATGGTCGATTTTCATAAGCGAATTTTGTTTAGCGATGAAGCGCACTTCTGGTTGAATGGCTACGTCAACAAACAAAACTGCCGCATTTGGAGTGAAGCTAATCCACAAGTGTATGTCGAAACACCGTTACATCCAGAAAAACTGTTTCGTGCGCTTTATGGGCTGGTGGAATCATTGGTCCGTACTTCTTCAAAAACGATGAAGGCCACAACGTTACAGTCAATGGTGATCGGTATAGAGCCATGATTACTAACTTTTTCATTCCTGAATTGAACAATCATGATGTCCAAGAGCTGTGGCTCCAACAAGACGGTGCAACATGTCACACAGCTCGTGCCACAATCGATTTATTGACAGACACGTTTGGTGACCGCCTAATTTCACGTTTTGGACCTGTGAATTGATCTTGTGATTTAACACCGCTAGACTATTTTCTGTGGGGCTATGTAAAGTCATTGGTCTATGTGGATAAGCCACAAACGCTTGACCATTTGGAAGACAACATTCGCCGTGTTATTGCCGATATACGGCCACAAATGTTGGAGAAAGTCATCGAAAATTGGACGTCCAGATTGGACTACATCCGAGCCAGCCGTGGCAGTCCTATGCCAGAAATCATATTTAAAATGTAATGCCACAAGATTATCTTTCGAATAAAAAAAATTCATGTCAATCGAATAATACATCGTTGTTTTATTGCAATTTAAAGTTCTGTACCTCTAAAAAAAACACCCTTTATTACGAATAAACGCGAGTAATCGGTCGCAGTTTTCAGAGAAATTTTCTCAGTTCAAAGAAGTATCGGAAACGTTCAAGTGTGTGTGTGTGTGTGTTTTTATGTAACAGGATAAAAATTCGTTTAATAAACTGAACCTGTCCCAATTCGATTGGATGTAAATTGAAAATTTTGAAATGCAACTGATTAATTTCCAGTCTAGTTTAACATGGGTTCAAAAATTTGTTGAAAAAAAGGAGAAAGTTGGAATTTTTTGATTGAAAGAGAAAGGTTTTAACAAGCAATAAAAGTAAAAATGTTAATAATGAAATTTCGGAAACATATGGAATTCTATTCCAGACACATTTCACTGTTTGAAGAAGCTGGGTCATCTATTTTAACCATATTTTCATCTATCCACCGCCTGCGAGTCATTATTTTCAGAGATGAATATCATTAGAAATTCGCTTAGAGACTGTTTGACAGATGACTCCAATTTAGCATGCATTTTGCTAAATGTAACATCTTATACAATCCTAATATGAATACTTTAATTTGAATTGCAAGTATAACTAAAATATTTACTACTATAAGGTGCAAAATGTATTTTTTTGAAACATAGTTTTGAGTTGTTAGTACTTAGTTTTATTATTTTCCCGATAATCACTAGTCAAAATTATTTGACGGCGCGTCTATACCTCATTAAACATTTCTTCAGAAAAAATGGCACGTTGGTGCATAAAGGTTCGCCACCCCTGCTATAGAATAACGATTACTTGATCGTTAAAGCATGAAATACGGCACTCGAAAGTTCTTTTAGCTGGTTCTAGCTGCTTTTAGTCAATTTTGAACACTGATTCAAAATGCCATCGCAGCAAATCCTTGCTTTAATAAATAATGAGAAGTAAAATAAAGGTATTTAATAAAATTTTAATTAATATTTTCTTACATTTTTGTTTGAAAAAGTTTACACAATGTTTTCATAAAGCAACAGTTTTCCTTCCCAGCACAAGTATTTTTTCATATTTAAATATAAGTATTTCTCTGCGCTACATATTCTTTCCCTCCTTTCTAGTTAATTAAAATGCTAGCAATCCATCCTTCCTTCCTCAGTGGGACGACAGCCCAGAGTGGACCTTGGCCTTCTCAAGAAGCCTTTTTCCAGGCCAACTTTCTTCCTGCCAGTGTTCTCAAAACTAGGAGATCTTTTTCTTGGCCACCAATCCATTTGAGATTTGGCCTGTCCTTACTTCGTGTGCCAATTGGTTGAGCATTGAAGACTTTTTTAGTGGTGCGGTTTTTGTTCATTCTGATAACGTGATCTGCCCATTCAATTCATTGTATTTTGATTAAGTTAACAATGTAAGATTCTTTATATAATCGATAGAGCTCTAAATTTTATCTTCTTCGCCAGATTCCATTTTCCTGAATTCCCCTCCAAAGATGAATCTTAAAATCTTCCTTCTTTTATTTATCATTTAATCATCCGCATAAAAGGATAAAATGTATTTTTAGAGAGATTTCAGCTTTTTTTTTATGATCAATTAAATAATAAAATATCTTTGAAACTGTTTATTTTTCACTTCAACGGTCTATCATTAATTATTTTATAGAATAACTAGTTGATTCATAGTATAGCTAGGTAGAGTATGAAAAGTTTTTCATCTATTACATACTTTAACTGACTTGTCAAGTTACGTCATGAAATACCTAGTGTAACGTTTGAAAGAATAACGGTAGCGTATTCTTGGTTAATTTAAATATGGAATTTATTTACGTCACAACTATTGAATATTATTTACTGAATGATACATTAAAGTTATTAAACTTAATTATAGATTGTTAGAGTCCAATATTTTGTGAGAGGAGGATTCGTTGGCCACCGCTCCGTTCAAAGCATCTCTCTCTCATCTTCCGGTCGACGGGGTTCGATTCCTCGGGGGTCAAAAAGGGGTTGCGCTGCAGCTGCAAGATGCACGTGTGGGTGTCGGGTCCAACAAAGACGCCGACCGCTGTTGGTGTTCGGAGTAGTGACGTTACACTAGTTATTCCATGAAATAAATGAATTATACACTTTAACGGTAACATATATATTTATATCTGTTTAAATACATTTATAAAACATCGTTATTTGTCGTTTTTAACCTAAATTCACATTGCATGCGATATGCAATAATTGATGAAAATTAAAACTCAAAACCTTGGTGGTAATTTGCAATCATACACAGAATGCGTAGTTAAACATCAATACAAAGACAGGCATGCACCTAATTATAAGCACAATCCACGTTTTAAGACTTCTTGCAGCCCTTTTGCTTTATGTATATAAGTAGGCGCCACCTACTACACTTTTCGGCAGACAACAGGGGCGTAGCTACCGCCGTACAATGATACGGGGCCCCCGAGCTACAGGGGCCCCAATATGTGTAACTACAATCCCACTAACAGAGTTTGCACACCTAAAAAAAGGGTTTAAAGTTATCATTTTTTTACTCGGCGTATAATGCGCACCGTAAATTTCGATCTTATTCTTTTTTTTGTTAAAAGTGCGAGTTATACGCCGGATTTTACGGTATCCACTTAATTTGTAAGTGTGACTTAATACTTAAAATTAATATCTAGTGAGACAAACCAGGAACTGATTAATTAGTAAACATACTCATACGATCACGTTATTTCTCTAGTTTTCGTTTTGTCCAGCTGGATACGTCTTTGCACGTGTGATATTCCATAGGCTGCTACTTCAAAATTCAATCACCTATTTCGGTCCTGTTGCACCAGCTGTGCTCTTAAAATTCGCATCTTCAACAGCTGCAAGAAATATTTCAGAACGATTTGCATTTATCACCTGTACTTCACGATAACACAGTTTCCGAAAAAAGAAATAATGCCGTTCTCAGACGTAGTTATTATTTTATGTGTTTTAGTGTTATTTATAGTTTAAATAAAGGTAGCAATCGTACTAATATTTAAATTAGGTTACAACTGTTTTGAAGGATTGAGAAAAATGTTCAGTTCACAATACTCATTTGAACTCGCTCAACCCCTCGACTATATTTTATCTCATTTTTAACACCTTTTTATAAGTTTCACTTGTATGTAACGGAGTCTTGGAACTCAATTTTTACCCACTTTATAAGATCAGATTTGATTCGAAATTTTGCTCACTTGTGTCCAGGACCGATGACAATATAATAATTTAATAATTGTGTTCTATTTTCCTGATTAGAATAATCAGGATTAACGATTTCCCATTTTCAGATCCCATCACGTATCTAGCGACTAATTTCAGATCCCATTTCAAAATTTGGCGACTAAAAGATTAAGTTACAGCTTAGTTCGATTAATTATAAAAGGGTATTTTTTTTTAGTTTTTTTTTAAACTATAATTTATTTTTTTAAAAAAAATACCAACTTACTATGGCTCTTATGTAGTATCAGTGTGACTTTTTCGTATGCATAAAAAATACACACATTTTTCGACAAATTTTAATGTAACATTAAATCTGCTGCTTCTTATTTGAAAGATCTAGAACAGCGCTACTCAACCTTTTTCTGCTACGCCGCATACATAAGTCAGCTATTTCACGTGGGCCACATACATACGTAAGTTATTTCACGCGGGCCGCATACATACGTTAGTTATTTCACGCGGGCCGCATACTACGTAAGTTATTTCACGTGGGCCGCATACATACGTAAGTTATTTCACGCGGGCCACATACATACGTAAGTTATTTCACGCGGGCCGCATACATACGTAAGTTATTTCACGCGGGCCGCATACATATTTCACGCGGGCCGCATACATACGTTAGTTATTTCACGCGGGCCGCATACATACGTAAGTTATTTCACGCGGGCCGCATACATACGTAAGTTATTTCACGCGGGCCGCATACATACGTTAGTTATTTCACGCGGGCCGCATACATACGTTAGTTATTTCACGCGGGCCGCATACATACGTTAGTTAGTTCACGCGGGCCGCATACATACGTTAGTTATTTCACGCGGGCCGCATACATACGTTAGTTATTTCACGCGGGCCGCATACATACGTTAGTTATTTCACGCGGGCCGCATACATACGTAAGTTATTTCACGCGGGCCGCAACTTGCGAATTAATGGGATGGGGGGGAAAGATATGCTTTAAGACCAAGATAACATAGGAGATTTAAAATGTGGAAAATAGATCAAAGTATTATAACGCCTGCTTTGCACTTCATTATTATTTTATTTACATTTTTTTTTGTTACTATCCCTAAATTAGAAGCATTTAAGAAACACCCCTTCACAATTTCTGCATCAATAAACGGTCTCATATGAGTACCAATAATATAAAAAACTTCATAGAATGTCTTTGTTATCGCTGTGATATTACCACTGACAAAACACTTTGTAGCTGTTGCAAAGATTATTCAAGAAAGCCTATTTATTACCTCTTGAAAGAAATCTTCGAGGAAAAGTGTCATTGAATGATTCCTATATATTAGTATTTTTTAAATAAATACAGCACATTCGTGACAAATCAAACAATTGCTGATACATGTTTGTTTTCCACTACAAAATAGTCAACCACCCAATCGTCTTGAAACGTTTTTGTTTTTTTTTGGAATATTTTTCACTTGTAAGATATGAAAGGTAGTTAAAAATTAGTTCCACCCATAAAATTGTCGCTACTCTACTGTTGTCTGTTATCACCCATCAGTAGCGCACACAGGAATTTTTCAAGGAGGGGGTCCGGGGTCGAAAGATCACCATTCTTGTATCATGCTCCTTTTGATTTTGTCGATTTTCGGGAACAAAATACAGTAAAAAACTAATTATTGAATAATTAATTAGCATTAATTAATAAAATTAATCATTAATAACAAGAAATTAGTTAAATTTTGCGTACTATATACTTAGAATTATAATCAATCGGAAAAAAACTCAAGAGCTTTGGGGGGGGATGTGGACCCCCCCTTGTGTGCGCCACTGTCACCCATCGTAACCGTTTCAAATAGGAAAAGAATATCAAATGGTACCCGTATGACACCGATTCCCACCAAATTTTTAATACATTGTTCTGAAATAAGTAAACATCTCACAGCAATGGACCATGATCATGCCACTTAAAAAGGCTCGGTGGGCCGATGATTGAGTATCGCTAATCAAAACCTAAGAAGTTTGTATATCTTTTGTATATCTATAATGTGTACGTTCTTTCCTGTAGTATCGATTTGTAAACACATAATAAGCCATCCACACAAAAAGAATTGTATACACTTTGAGACTAATTATCACGAAAAATTTCTTTTACTTACGTACCAATTGGTCAATTTTGCCTAACCAAAAGAGGTCACCAAATGTTGTCATCGTACACACTCTAGGAAGCTTATTGTGTTTTTGCTACATCTCAAGTTTTTGGTGAGTGAGTGAGTGATTATTTATGTCGCACTAAAACGCAACACGGTGACGGATCTCGTTATTTTCAACTATGGTCAAGTGATGAGGATGACATCGGAACTGGCACCACTCTCTCCTAAATACCACCACACCAACATAAGAACGTTGAACCTCGACACATTTAAAGTACATTGGCCCTCTCTACACGGCAGGTCTTCAGTTTCACTCGGACTTTTAAAAGTCTTGGGCAGAATCAGATGTTATGTAAGAAGCTAAAACACAAAATTTTGAATTTTACACGGGGAAGATTTTGTCTGTGTTTTTTAACAGTATATTGATGTGTCTGTAATTTTTTTTTCGTCCAGCTCTTGAAATGAGCTCTCTCTATCACTTGCTGGAGATTTAAAACTTTCGAGTTTTCAGTTTCCATTATGAATTCTTCGATAGTAGATTATAGCTCCAAATTCTTGATCTCAGAACTTCAAAGACTCGATCTGAGTTAGTAAAGTAAAATAAAAGAAAAAATAAATGGTTTCCAATTTTTGAAGAAAATCAAATAAATGCTTCATTGTCAAGAAGTGCTATTTTTCCTTTTAATATTTTTTTAAATCAGTTTGGGTAGAAAAAGAAATCGAAACTAAATTCTCACTAAGCCTTTAACTAAGCTTTCGAGCTTAATATTTATGGTTTTATAGGATTTGGGTCAACAATAGCTATTATTTCGAATAATGATGTTAGTTTTTAAATAAACAAGTTAAATCTTTGTAGAGTGCTGCCAATTTTATATACAGAACTTTAGAACATTTTTTAAAATTATTATTCCATGCTAGAGTTAAAAAAAATGTTTTTTAACTTGCAATTCTCTATGACAAAAAAAATGTTATTTATGACTCCGAAAATAGAATTTTATACAAATATTTTATTCAAAATTCATTCATGTGTAATGAAGAGTATTTTTAAAGTTAATGATATGTTTGTTTAGCTTTTATTTGTGGTTAAAATAAAAACTTCCAATTTAAACTTCCTTAATTATTAAAATGCCTCTGTATTATGTTAGAAAATGCAAACAATTTTGATGATATTATACAGAGGCATACATATGATTCAACGTTTATATTTTAATATTCAATACATCGTTCGTTATTTAAAATTTGTCTTCTTTATAAGAAAAATATGTGCTCATTTTTACCAGACAAAAATATGTCGTCTGAAAGTAATATAATGAGCACTATATCTGGAACTTATTTCCTCCGTAGTTAACCCCTTCCACGCTCTTTTTACTTTTGAATTATGTATCAAAAAATGTGAATTTGTTTATGCTTATTTACAAAGATACATATCTTTTTAAACATAATAGTACCATTCGCATACAATATTTCCTTAAAATTAATGTAAAAAAAAATCTATTGAAATATACTGCTGGCCACAAAACATTCAACACCAAGAAGGACCAGAGATATTACAGCAAAATTTATTTGACGGATAACATGTTGTACAAAGATCAAACGATTAAAATTACAGCCTCTTGTGAAGAGTATATGATAACAAAATCAGTATTTAGTGTAGTAGCCATTGTTGGCTATAATCACTGCCACACGCCTCAGCATAGAATCAGAGAGGCTTTGATGTACCTTTGGGGTACAGCAGTCCATGCAGCTTCCACATATTTCCAAAGTTGATCTGGTGTAGCAGTGGGGGAAGGGAGGGGGGTATATCCTGGGCCAGTCGTTGTGCAAGCATGGACTACACGTTTATGATTGGCGATAGATCGAAAGAACAAGCAAGTAAAGGAAACATTTCAATCTGATCTTGAACCCCTTGCGTGCCACGTGTGGTATCGCATTATCCCTTTGGAATTTGGCTGATGGCAAGCGCTGAATGTATGGGAAGACCACGGACTCCAACACCTCAGAGATGTACCTCTGCGTGTTCAGTGTACCGGCAATGCGCACTAGGGGATGTGCACCAATACCAACCCAAACCATGATACCGGGTGCAGGACCAGTGTGGCGATGCATTACGCAACAGTTCAAAAGCCTCTCACCACGGTGTCTCCAAACTCGATTCCAACCATTGTGATGTTGCAGGCAGAAGCAGGATTCGTCAGTAAACACAGTGTCGTTCCATTCCGTCGTCCATGTCCACCGTTCATCGCACCCTTGGCGGCGCAAACGCCGGTGAATTCCAGTCAAGGGTAAACTAAGCAATGGACGCCTTGTGGACCTTCCATTCTGCTACAAACAGCGTCGAATGGTACGAGTGGACACCGAATGATGCGTAACAGACTGAATCTGTTGTTCTATGGTTCGTGATGTGGCTGCGCAATCCATCATTCACATGTGTACAATCCGCCTGTCATGGGCAGCGATACAACTAGGTGTACGATCGGCCCCCTCGGTCCACCGTTTCCTCCCGCATCCAGCAATGACAGATCTGCATCACATTTACTTGGTTTCGTCCAACACGGTGACCGATTTCTCTGAAGGATCATCCGAAATCCCTGGGGCTGCGGTAGTCCAGTGGTTAAGGTATCCAACCATGGCAGGCATGTCATGAGTTCGATCCCAGTACCACTAAAGACCCGCCGTGTAGGGCAGCGATGCACGTTAAATCTGTCGAGAGCTGAAACGTCCTCCCGCTGGTGTGGTGTGGTAGTTAGGAGAGGGGGGTGCCAGCTCAGGTGTCGTCCACGTCACTTGACCATGGTTCAAAATTACGTGGTCCGTCGCCAAAAGCCCTCGTGTAGCTGAACAGTGCGACGTTAATATGAACTCACTCACTCATCCGAAATCCCTATAGGTTACTATTCTTCCTCAGTCGAATTCAGAAACTTGGTCAAAAGACACTCGATGTCTTTCACGAGGCATAAATAAATAGCTTACGCAAAAAAAAAGAAGAAAACAATCGCATGGAAAAACAATTGCCGTACTTCAAATCTCCAAACTGTTCTCCCCTATATAGCGCTTGCGGGACGCACTATGCCCCCCGGTTTTGCATTTTGTGTAGCCAGTAGTGTAAATGAGTAATTTACCTGTAAAGTTGACTTTCTGTTAGGTAGAAATCATTAGACTCTCTCTCTTTGAAGTCAAGCTAAGACTAACTATAAATATAAAGATTAGAATACCTAGCATTTATCTTGAATTACAAATTTTAGTTATATCTTTTGGATTTACATAAATTAATTAAAATTTGATCATGTATGATAGCTTCGAAATCACGGTACTACACATAATCCAACATCGCAATCTGGACAGTAGAATCTCGTTTCTCTTCTTCCCTTACTCCTTTTACTGTGTCTCTTTGATCAGCAAATAAAAATACATTGTCGTGTTGGATTTTAGTTTCCTTCTCTGTTGGTGGAATGTAGTCAACAAAGTGTCTTTCAGGCAAGGGTGAAAAGGGGAAGAACTCGGCTGAAGGACGTTCTCTTCTTGCAGAAAGTTCCATCGAGTGGTACTTTTTAATTATTTGAAACCATAAAAAGCACATGTGAAATAATTCGGGAAAGATCGATTGTACAAAATAAATTCTCACAATGCCCGAGCTACCCTTGAGATGAGGCAGGATGGTACGTTTCGCCTGCCCGAGCTCAGTTCGGAAAAAGCCGGGAAGGGGCTAAATGAGGAGGCAGGTACTTAAGCGATATCTTACTTTTCACACTTACTCATCATAACAATAATGATCTTAGAAAACATTAATATGTAAAAAATTCTCATACGGTAATTTTTAGAATGAGTATTAAAGCCATGTCACACTTTGAGCATTGCTTCTTCGAAGCTCTGTTTTTTTTTACATTTTACTGGGTTTCTTTTTAAATTTAATCTTTAAAAAAATAGAAAGACAAATATCCCAAATAAAAATTTTAATTCTTTGTTCATAAAATTTGAAATATTATTAGTAAAAGATTCTCAAGTTTTAAAAAATATTCTAAGCCTTTTTCTAAATTTCCAGATATCCATACCCTTTAAAACTACATCTTTCATATTATCATCAAGAAGTTTGGTAAGCTGAAATAATTAGGAAATTTTTTGGCCCCTTGCTTACTTATCCTGGTTAATTTTGTATTATTGTATAACTTTGCTCTTCATTTTTTGCAAAAAGTAATTTTAAATCACTTGAGAACTTATTACAGATGTAGTGTGTCCATTAACAAGAAACCTCTTAGATACAAAACAATTAAAAAAAAGTCTTTATATAAATACAACCTGACAAATATAAAAAAAAACATTTTCTCATTTATTTAAACTATGCCGCCTTGATGTAGAATTGCATAAAACTCATGAAATTGCCTCTTTTCTAGATATACAGAAATTTAATATAAGTGCATATAACAAAAAAAAAGCATACTTTATTTTACAGATAATTTAAAAATGCAACGAAATAAAAAAAATGATAGTGAAAGTGGATACGATAAAGGAATGTTTTAAATTTCTTTAAAAGGTATTTGAAAACCATCAAGAAGAAATAGTGGTAAAAGAAAGTGTAATCGTTGATAGAGGGATGAATGGATGATATGACGCCAAAATCTCTGCACGTGGTCACCAAAAGTGTGAGGCATTTATCTAAAATGACTTTTTAAGTCACGTGTGGTCTGTTCAAAGACCTATCTTAGAACACTAAATGGGTGATTTCAAAGGTGATTGCAAAAGTGAAACCAGATAACTTTTTCCACAGAACTAAATGAAAGAGAGAGCAGTAAAAAAGTTCTGAAGGTTATTTAAAATCAGAGACAGCTGAACATTTTCTTCAGATTTCTTAACATCCCATACTAATTTAGACTAAAATTCTGACTGTATAATGTAGAAATTTCTTATTCGTAGAACATTGTCAGCGATATTGAATGGGGCTTTGGAATGTAAAAACCTTTGTGTGTGTGCATTAATCATATCCTTATTTATTATTATAAAAAATTATTTAATTGCTATTTTCTGGCAAAAAATGAAGAAAAGATAACAAATTTTTAAAACATTATTCTTTTGTGTAAAATCCTTGCATAATAATATTTTACCCAGTGGCGTAACGTACACCCTTGCATCAGGAGGGGGATAGGATTCTAGGGGTCCCAAAGCCTACATTACGTTATTGTTTTTTCAATCCTGTGTAAAAGCCGGCTTTGGGCCCAAAACCTGGCTTTGCAGGGAGAGCCTAATATTCTCCGTTACGCCACTGATTTTACCTATACATTAGCTAAGAGTTCTGTACAAAGCCTGGACAAGGATTTGTGAAAAGAAATTTAGAAATGGATTTTTATTCATATTTTTAATATATTATTCATAGTCGCCCATCCGGTATAGTGGTTAGTGACGCTGTCTGCGGTACTGTACGGTCTGGGTTCGAATCCCAGGTAAGGCTTGGATGTTTGTGTTGTGATCCTTCTCTTTGTGATGAGTGTTTCATGCTTACTTCTATGTAAGCTCCCGTTTGATACTTTGTGATGGCCGCGGGGTTATAAATATTCTCAATAAACAAAAAAAAGTGTATCTGTGAGGGAGTGAATATTAACCTCGCACTGTTCAGCTACACGAGGGCTTTTTTAATGTATCAGAGAAAAAATAGAGTACATAAACTTTAACAAAAAAAGACCGGTAACTATATAAATTTATAGCAATTGAAAATAATGCAATACTTCAAAAACTCTAGTTCAGACCCTGTAAAAAATGTATCAGCTATATATAAGTAAAATAGTACAACTACAGAAAGAATTTTCATAAAAGAATGTTTTGGTATTATGTCATTTTTTCTTCATTTGGGGGGAGGGGATATATTTAATATTTTTTCTTCATTTGGGGGGATATATTTTAGTATTTTTTAATTGTAATAATATTTAAGAATAATTTTATATCTATATTCTAATTCAGGTAACACTAAATATAAAAAAAAATCATTTATACGCTTTTGTAAAGTTACGGTTCCGAAAGTTGTCGGATTCCTTTAAGATAAATTATCGTTTTTCATTAATATTGTTCATATTTCCGCGAGCCATTTTCGTTAGGAATATAATTCGGTTTGAATATATATAAGTAAACTTTTCTATCGCTTCAAAAATGAAAGAAAATCAATTAGGATGTGCATTTTTTGTGGAACTATTAAAAAAATAAACGATCAACAAATTATAGAAAAATAGCCCTCTAACATATTTTTCTCTATAATACTTTTTTTATGTTAGACATTTTTTTTTCGTACAGAGTGTTTTCTTTTTCAGGTATAGAAGTTTAAGTAACATTACTTTCCAAGATGGCGACCGATTTAAAAGCTGTCAAGTGATTTATTTTCAGTTTGGTTTGGCAATTCATCATGAATAGACTCACGCCTGAACAACGCTTTCAAATTGTGCACTTTTATTTCGAAAATAGTAGTCGCGCGATTTTCATAAGCGAATTTTGTTTAGCGATGAAGCGCACTTCTGGTTGAATGGCTACGTCAACAAACAAAACTGCCGCATTTCGAGTGAAGCTAATCCACAAGTGTATGTCGAAACACCGTTACATCCAGAAAAACTGTTTCGTGCGCTTTATGGGCTGGTGGAATCCTTCTTCAAAAACGATGAAGGCCATAACGTTACAGTCAATGGTGATCGGTATAGAGCCATGATTACTAACTTTTTCATTCCTGAATTGAACAATCATGATGTCCAGGAGCTGTGGTTCCAACAAGACGGCGCAACATGTCAGACAGCTCGTGCCACAATCGATTTATTGAAAGACACGTTCGGTGACCGCATAATTTCACGTTTTGGACCTGTGAATTGGCCTCCAAGATCTTGTGATTTAACACCGCTAGACTATTTTTGTGGGGCTATGTAAAGTCATTGGTCTATGCGGATAAGCCACAAACGCTTGACCATTTGGAAGACAACATTCGCCGTGTTATTGCCGATATACGGACATAAATGTTGGAAAAAGTAGTCGAAAATTGGACGTCCAGATTGGACTACATCCGAGCCAGCCGTGGCAGTCCTATGCCAGAAATCATATTTAAAATGTAATGCCACAAGATTATCTTTCGAACAAAAAAAAATTCATGTCAATCGAATAATACATCGTTGTTTTATTGCAATTTAAAGTTCTATACCTCTCAAAAAAACACCCTATATAGCTAAAATTAGACAGGGATGAAACTAATATTTTAAAATTTATTAATATTTATTATGAAAAAAATATTTTAACTGTGCTAATCAAAAGCTTAATTTTATTTAATAAAAAAGTAGGTATTCTTGAGCTTTTTAAATTATATATAATTTTAGGACAAAATATATATAAATACTTTCAGCTTGTAAAATATCTTCACTATATCTCTCTCTTCTCTCTCTCTCATAAAAGTAATTCTTTTATCCTGTTAATATTTTTTTGTAAAATTGGATCTACCAAAGTTAAAATAAAATCGATTTCACTTCTCAAAATTGAATCCATTATCACCCATTGAAACATACTATCATTAATTCCCTTCGTAAAAACAATTCTTTAATAAATATCTCTCTTAAAAATAAGAATTAAAAAAATATCACAAAACTAAAATATGAAAAGAAAGAATGAAAATACGATATTGTCGCTGGAACATTCCATCCATTTGGACTTCGTCATTAACAACGAACAAAAAGACACAAAAACTGATGAATATTTCTTCGATATAACAATTCCATTTCGCCAAACGAAACCGTGAGACATGGTTGTCCTTCACGATCTTCTCGTGACGTCATAAGCACGTGTCGATTGAGAACGAAGCTAGCTGACGAAATAAGTTCACCGGTAAATGACACGTGCAGGATGAGGAATCGATCCCATGGCTCAGAAATGGAACGGCTACGAGTGCGTGTGTTACACCACACAGGAAATATTTTTTGATGCATTTTGTTAGTAAAGCGAAACTGCAGAGAAGTACATGTTGTGATACATTAAATGTACGTGTATTCTCTGGACACAAGTATACATTTTTCATTTATTAGACATATATCGAGAGTAATTCTTAAAATTGAATGATCCACAACTAATTTGAAAGCTTTCATAATAGTTTATATTAAATATATTGAATACTGTTCTGTGTTTTTTTATTTCACTAATCACAATCAATAAATATACTTACACTCATGCCAAAAAGATTTTTTAAAAACCCCCTACCGCCAACTGCTTTCTTAAAGATTCTTCTTAAAAAGCAATATACTAAAATGAGGTTTGTTATTTCGTATCGTTAATGTTGTCACTCGTACACAGTGTAAATCTTTTTTCTCTGCATAAGATGCTTATCTATCTATACTTCAAAATAAAGGGCAAAAAATGCAGTATTTCATCACAGGGCATGACAAGTTTTATGTAATAAATCAATAAGTATTATATTTACAGAAAAGCACAGTTTCGTTAATTTTCTTCACATGTAGATAAAATGAACCTTAAGTACAGGGGCTTAGAATATGTTACTACAAAGTTGAAAATAAAGAAATGGGAATATAATTTTGAAATTTCAACAAAATGTTTCTTGTGTTTAAAAAATTAAAATTCACGGAATCTAAAATATGGAAAAAAGTTAATATGTGTGAGATTCCGTTCTTAAATTTGTTACAAACATAGTTGATTTCAAAAACAAGGACATTAAAATTTATCGTGATGTGAAAGTTAGACAATATAATAAAAAAGAATTAACCATTTTAATAATTAGTTGACCACTGCTGATTTCTCTCTACATACAACTATATAGAGCGAGATATCATAATTTTTATGATTGAGTGCTCTCAAATCAAAATTATCATATTTAAAATCAGTTTTTTTAACTAATATTAATCAAAATAAATTCACCAAAAATCCACATTTTGCTTCAGAAATTTTCGTGAGAACCTTGTCCGACTGTTTTTGTGGAACCTCTTGCGAAGACATATCAAGAGTTGTGTAGCAAATGTTTTCACTTAAATTATAGTCTATGTTTCTGAATCTCGATCCAGCTGCATCTCTATCAACCTAAAAAAAAAGATTCTTCATATTTTTTTACTATGTAAATAGCTGCGTAGCTTTTACATCATTTATAATTTTTATAGAGTCCTTTTGCTACAAAATAAACCATATCGTTAGTGGCGTAACGGAGAATATAAGGGGGCCCCTGCAGAGTCAGGTTTTGGGCCCCAAGCCGAATCTTTCACTTACTCGGCATCAGTCAGGCTTTGAATGCCCTAGAACTCTGCCCCCCCCCTCGCGATGAGGAGTAGTGGTGGTGTACGTTACGCCACTGCATATCGTAGTAGTGCAGTGATTCTCAACCTTTTTTTGTTGCGGCACATATTTAACGATTTCAAAATTTGGCGGCACACAAAGAAAAAGATAAAAATTATTTACTTACTACAACACACTGCATAAATAGTTTATGACAAAAATTTTAAATATACGAAATAAAAAAAAAACTAATATATACTACAATAATAACTAAACGTTTATTAAGGGATTAATTACAAGCTAATAATAAAAATATTTTTAATGCGAAATTTGAGCTTGATGTTTTTTGATAATTTCATTTATATTTGATCGTAAAAATGACAATGCTACTCTCATATCGTCTTCTACATTTAACAATCTTGATCATTTTTTAGTTTTAATGTTGGCTAATGCTGAAAATCCGAATTCACACAAATAAGATGTGGAAAATTGTAATAATATGTTTAAAGCTTTTTTGGCTATCATTGGATAATCGCATCTGATGTTAATCCAAAATGAATTAATTGATTCTTCTGAATGTTTTAAAATTAAATCTCGATTATTGGAAAGCAAAATGAGTTCTTCCTCTTCATTCAAAGTTAAGTCAAATACAGAAGTATACGTTATGAGAAATGGATTACGACCCCAATCAAATTTCTTAATATCTAATTTTGGGAAATAATGAATAATTCTCTCCTCTAATGTTGTCAAATGATCAACAACAATTAATTTAATAGTTTTATAACTGTCTTTAGGGACTGACTCAAACTTTTCTAAATTGACTTCCTGAGCTTTATTTTTCCATAAAGTTATTTGTTTTTTTGAATCCCACCAGCTTATCGGTTGAGTTTAAGATATTTTCATTAGGCCCTTGCATACTTGAATTGATGTTGTTAAAAATAACAAAAATGTCTGATAAGTAAGCCAGTTTAGTACACCATATTTTATCTTCCAACAAATGAACAAATTCATAATTTTTATTTTGTTCAAAAAATATTTTCATTTCGTCTTTTAATTTCAGCACACGAGATATAACTTTTCCTCTGGACAACCATCTTACTTCTGTATGGAGTAACAAGTATTCGTACTTGGCTTCCATAGCTTGGCATAATTTACTAAATAATCTACTTTTAAATGGTCTTGATTTGATATAATTAACCATTTTAACACATTGTTCCAGAACTATTTTCAAATCTGATGGCAAAAATTTTGTAACAAGTGCTTCTCGATGCAAAAAACAATGGGTAACTAATATATTCTCATTCAGTTCTTTAACATGTGCTACAAATCCTTTTAGATGTCCAGTCATAGCTGGAGCACCATCTGTGCAAATGACAATACATGACTTCCAAGAAACTTTAATTTCTTCTAAATATGAACTAATTACTTGAAAAATATGTTTACCAGTTGTAAAATCAGTTAACTCCCGACAACATAAAAATTGATTAATTATATCATTTTCGTGAATAAATCTAACGAATGCAATTAATTGAACATTTCCTGTAATATCTGTTGTTTCGTTGACTTGTAGAGCAAAATTCGAATTTGCAAGAGTTTTTGCAGTATTTTGCTCAATATTTTCTGACATATCTTTAATTCTGCGATGGATTGTATCATTTGAAAGTGGTATTTTGCAAATATCAATATCAGCTGATCCACCAATCATTGTTTTTACAATTTTGCGACAAGCAGGTAATATAATTTCTTCAGCCAAATTGTGAGGTTTTAAGTTAACAGCAATCAATTCAGCTATTTCGTAAGAAGCTACTTGAGCCTTTTCAGACACACATACTTGTTTTTCAAAAACTTTTACTTGCTTAATTTTTTATGATAAAGACCTTTCAAAGTAGCTTTTATCTTTTGTTGAAAGCGAATGAATGAATGAGTGAAGATTAACGTCGCACTGTTCAGCTACACGAGGGCTTTTGGCGACGGACCACGTAATTTTGAACCATGGTCAAGTGACGTGGACGACACCTGAGCTGGCAACCCCTCTCCTAACTACCACACCACACCAACGGGAGGACGTTTCAGCTCTCGACAGATTTAACGTGCATCGCTGCCCTACACGGCGGGTCTTTAGTGGTACTGGGCTCGAACTTTGTTGAAAGCGAAGGATGATTAGTCACCAAGTGACGTTGGAGTTTGCTAGGAACCATAGCACTATTTAATAATTTAAAACCACATATCACACACTCGGGAACAACTATGTCATTTTCCATTGTAGAGGTAAATCCAAATTTCAAAAAATCATTATATTTCCGATGGACAACGTATTTTTTTTAGCAAGAAGTATTTTTACTTGTGCCGGGGGTTGGCTCATTAACTTGGTCCCTAACGTTATCATTATCACTATTATCATCATTAAACTTTCTTCTTTTTAACCATTTATCCATTTTCAGAAGGATCTGCAAATAAATTAATGCAAATAAATTAATGCAAAATATTACTACATGCAAATAAATTAATATTAAACCGAATCACATACATTTGCCAATTTTAACGAAAGAAAAGGTGCAGTAACTACTATGCAACACCTTGTGAATCCCAACTATCACTAAAACAACACGTTTTGTACGCAGAAGTGGCAAGTGTGCGCCGACTTGAGACATATTCCTATTGCTATGCACGCCGCTTCATCATAATTTGGCACTAAGAAAAAACGCGTTGCAAAGCAAATAATAAAATAATTTATTTTTTTGTGGATTTAAATATATATTCATGTTAAAAATATTTTTCTTTTTAAATGATATAATTTAATAATATTAACATTATTATATGTTTTCAAAATTTGGCGGCACACTTTTGAAATTTGGCGGCACACAAAAGCGCCGCGGCACAGTGGTTGAGAATCACTGGTGATAAAATTCGGTTTTGCATATGCCAGTCCCTTTAGTATAGGGATACTCAACCTTTTTTTCTGCCAGGCCTCAACTGGAGAATTAATGGGGGTGGGAGGAGAAATACTTTAAGAGAGAGATACTAACATAACATAAAAAAATTTAAAATGGGGAAATTGATCAAAATATTAAAACTCCTATTTTGCTTTTTTAATTATTATTTATTTTTGTCACTGAATTTTTCTAAATTGAAGCATTTAAGAATCACAATTTCTGCATCAGTAAACGGCTTCATATGATTACAAATGATATAACAATTTCCATTGGGTGGTTTTGTTATTGATGTTACATTACCACTAACAAAACACTTTTTGCTGTTGTAAAAATTATTCAAAGAAGCTTATTTGTCATCACTTGAAAGAGATCTTCGAGGGAAAATGTTATTGAACCATTCCTGTTTATTGGTATTTTTTAATACACTTTCGTGACAAATCAAGAAATTTCTGAATCATTCTTGTTTTTCCTTACGTAGTAGTCAACTTCGCAATCGTCTTGAAGCAATAAATTTTCTTCGAATATTTTTCGCTTGTAAGATATGAAAGATAGTTACAAATTAGTTTCCACTCATAAAATGGTCGCTTCTCTACTGTTGTCTATTATTAGAAATCCGAAGAAAAAAATCAATTCGCACCCATACGACATCGACATCAAAAAGCAAAATTGATTGATACATTTGATTTTTTCACAAAGAATTTCCCACCAAATTTTTCTAAATAAATTAATTTCTCAGAACAATGGGCCCTGACCGGGCCACTTAAAAGGGCCATGTGGGCCGCATGCTGTCCTCTGACAGCAGATTGATTATCGCTGATTTAATAGATCACACTTTAATTGCGCATATATCACCTTTTCCCCTTTTTTCATCACTGTCTGCGCCTTACACTCACCTTTTTTCTATTCCTGTTCTAATAATACACAAACACAGACACAGATTAAGCCCCAAAATATTGAAAAATCTAACTATAACTAACTTATAATTAATGATGAACTAAAAAAGAACACCAGAGCTATTATTGATGAACTTCGTAATTAGGAATAATGGTCAAATAACAAAAACACTATTCTCTCTTAACTTCAAGTCCACAAAAGGACAGTAGGCCCCAACGAATTTTTCATACATCAACCCTACTGCATGCCGGTCTTTGGTAGGACGAAACCGAATTCATGACACTTCTATTACGAGATCGTTTACGCAACCAATCAGACCACAGAAGCCCTTCTAATTGCATTTACTTTCTGATGCAGTGAAAAATCCTGCTGTTCTTTTTGTTGTTACTAATTTCTTAGCCAAGAAATTTCTTAGATAAGTCAATAGGAACATTATTTGTCACATGGCGGTCTTCTCGTGATGTTAAATAATATACCCAAAATAAAATTGAATAAATTTTTTAGACGGAATTTCTCTTCAAATCTTATATTATATTCTGAATCTCCTATCATGTAGAAAGTATCTTTTACTCTATGTGATATTTGAAATGCAATACCAAAATGGCCAGAAAGTTAAGCAAATTTCTCAGGTAAGGACTCCTCACCAAGTAATATAAATGATGAGCAATGGGAAATTTTCCCACGCATGTTCAAAACTATAACATGGAAAGAATCTGTAGAATGAATGAGATATGTGTGGAAATATATAATAGTAAAGATTGCCAGTTCAATTATAATAGAGGATGTTCTAACTAACAGACCGTTTTACAGGAGACATGATAAATAGGTTGAGAAAGGCAGTTTTGGTCCGTACATCATATCTAAATGACATCATCCTAAATGTGCCCCATCTGTGCAAAGATAGTTGAAACAAAAATGTGTAACAAGTCTGAGAAGTGCTGGTGTGAGCAAAACAACATCAACATGCAGCCCGTAGATATACATCGTTGCACGTAGATTGTTACATCTGCGGGCAAGCGGTGGCAGCTCCGCAAGCCACTTATGCTTCCCTTTTGCAGCATGTGTATACCTCTGTTGATATTCATATATGAACCAGAACCATCACCTGTTGATTGGTTGCTAATGGCCTACACTAATGGCATCCGTTAAGAAGACTGTCTTTTACACTGCAACACATATTACTCCATTTGCAATGGTTCCAGTCTAAAACGACATAAAATAGCATACTCAATCGTGTAAAAATGTGGGATCATGGTGGCAGATCCAAACCATCCCTGCAGAAAACCCTACTCCAATATATCTGCAGAAATCCCTGCCGGTTTTATATCCAAAGTGTGTAGCATCATGCTCTAGAGGATCATCATACATGATAGTGGATCAACTTTGGCTTATATTTAGGATATTATGTCAACGCAACGATGCGTGGATGATCCTCTGCAACTTATGGAGCTCCTCTTTCTCCGGGGTACCCGATGCCTTTTACCAGCAAGATAACGTCCATACTGCATGTATCAGCCAGTAACATAACGTACATCCCCACAACCCCCACGTCGCGGGGGTGGGGTGTATGAATTCTAAGGACCCCAAACCTTATTTTGCAGGGGGTCTAATATTCTCCGTTACGCCACAGGCATCATCCAACATACTCTATAGCAGAGGTCGCCAAAATAGCGATCCGTGATAAAATTTCACTGGTCCCCAGAAAAATGGGGAATATGCTTACTCATCACGTTACGAGTTATGTTTTAAGAGAAGTCAAATTATTTTTCCACGGACAAAATAATCCAAAAATGCAAACATTCTTGTCCAACAATGAATGCCTAGCAAAGCTTACATACCTGACATATTTTTTCCCTGTTACATGAACTAAACATATCCTTGCAAGGGCAACTCAAAGACGTGCTCACACTGCGAAGTAAAATGGATGCGTTTCAAAAGAAAATATTATTGTAGCACACATGGTTGGTTGACGACGATCTGAAAATATTTTCTAATTTTTATGAATACACGAAGGAAAATTATGTTAACCAGCAAGTAATAACCCTATTTAAAAAGCACTTGGAATCAGAATTTTTTGCTCGTTATTACCCAAAGAATGCAGATCTCAGACATGGTAATATGTGGATAATAGACCTATTTGCAGCGAAAATTCAGCATAACAAATTTAGCGGGCTTCTAAAAGAAAGCCTCGTCGACTTACGTCCGACGAAACTCTAAATTTCAATCATCCTTATCAAGATCTCAGTTTGGGCTTTTCATAAAAAGGTAAAACCCTTTTATTAGTGAATAGTGATGAAAATTTTGATTCAATTCTTCACAACTTATTTATGTAAAATGGACTTTTCATTGTCACAGCTGTTTTTATAAATATATTTAACACTTAAAAAATCCTATTAGTGGTCCGTGGGGTTTAAATTATGAATTTACTGGTCCGTGAGGTCAAAAAGTTAGGCGACCTCTGCTCAATAAGATGTAGAGATGCTTCACTGGCCACCATTCTGTTGTGATTCTTACTAATAGAACGCGTCTGGATGCTGGTATGTTCTGCCATTGTGGTATTTAAAACTGAGACAAATGATTGACTAGGAATAGAGAACCATCCCTCTCAGAACATGATTCGTATTAATTGTGGCTATACTCGTTGCTTCGTGGACCTTCGTCTTTGTTGCCATACTCGTTGCTTCGTGGACCTTCTCGTCTTCGGTTCACTTATCTTTCTATTTTTCTAGTTTCTCCCCTTTCTGGTCACTCCTTCATGGTGTTGTATTTGCAGTGTCTCATTGTGTATCATACTATATCCATATATGTTTGAGTCAATTTCGCCGCCAAGATAAAACGTGCTTTGTATTTTCTATTGATGGGAGGCCAGATTTGTTCATGTTTTAGAAATCGCCCCTAAAATGGCTTGGAATTTTTATACGAGTCCCCCCTCTTGACCGGATGTGGTGAAATTCCTTTTGGTGGGGTGTGTCAAAAAAGTTCCCGCGTTACAAAATTCAGTAAATGCATAAATGTTGAGGTGGATAAAACAGGACGCAGAGAATTTCAGAGGCAGAGAGCTTCTCTCTTAGCAGCGGAAAACTTCAAACAAAAGACGCCGAAATTCCACCCGGACCGGGCGTCGGTCGTGTCTACCCCTTTGCACTCTCTCTCTCTCACAAGCTAAGTTTAATAATTTTTTGGTCTTCTTGTATGCAGAATTAAAATTCTTCTTTCTTTAAATGTGTTTAAAATGAATGCAATTGTTTTCCCGTATACGGCCAGAATTTAATTTAGCGTAAAGTTAATTTGTTAATGCATGATTCTTGTCTTATTTAATTTTTGGTCATGATGCGATGTTGGAAATTGGGTTCACAATTAAGAAATTAAAGAAGTTAAAATATAGCGTCGCATCACTATTTATGCTTTATGCATGAAATGAAAAATAACTTATAAAGCAGTCAAAATGACTGCAATACAAAAAAATGCAAAGTGACTGCATTGTGAAAGAATTATTAATGTGTAAAGAAATTTGTTTAAAATTAACTTTTAAAATTTTTCACATTATTTACAGTCATATAACAAATTGTTAATATATTAACAATAAAAAAATTTACTTTACTTAAAAAAATATATATTCTAAAACATTCTAAGAAATTGGGCATTATATATGTAATTGTTTTTCTAATTGAAATTAAAAAGCAATCAAAATGACTTCCTTGAGCAATCTAGTGTTAATGAATGTACGAGTAAATATCACGAATTTATATAAATATACAAAATTCAATTATATTTAAAAATGTTTTCCATGTTTGGATAAAATATAAACAGCATTTTTGAGACGTGTTTTAAGAAACACTCATATGTAGTTGAAAAACAGAATCGAATTTCTGTAGTTGTACTTCAAGCACAAGATTAATCAGTTAATTTCTCATACAAAAGTCATGAAAGTTGTATGGGCATTACAAATGCACCAGTTTAATGAAATCATAATTGTATGAAACTTTTAAGGCTGCCGTTTACCAATCTTTAGAATTGACGAACTTAAATTTTAATCGAATAGAAATTCTTCTTTCTTCTTTCAAATCTAGACAATTCCATTGATTAAAAAGAAATAAAATCCATCTAAAAGATAAAAAAATATGGATGGTTTCTTTAAAATCGCTTAATTCTTCCCATTTACAAAGTACAGCGTGTCCGGGCTTAAAGTATCCAAAAGTAATGGCTTATTATTAAGGAACTACCCTTCAGAATGTAATAAACTGTTCATTCGTAGATTGGAAAACTCTCCGAGATTTTTTGGGTCTATTCCGATTGGCCGCACGTATGCGCATTATTCCAAAATGGCAGCCAATAAGCTCTTTACACTAATTTCATTAATTAGTAGAGATATGGACGCCACAGTAAAAGGTTTAGTCTGTACTTTGGTTAACGGAATTTAAATCAGTCACGCGTGTACAGCAACGTGTTCGAACAGAATGGAATGCCGTTACTGACTTGCGCGTAATAGACTTACCAGAACTCCTACTAAATGAATCCCACATACGATCAACAGTGTTGTGACGTCTTACGCGTCTTTTCTTTAACAAGTCCTTTGGGTTCTTTGGGCCAGAATTGATGGCAACTCTTTTCCGACCAAATCCAAGAAATGAGATATGAATAAGAGATGCAAATAAACGGACTTTAAATATCGGATCTTAGAGTAGGCGGGATGGCAATGTAAAGGAATGTTAGACAATTGATGTGCGTTGTGGCAGTTGATGATTATTACAGTTCGTGTTTCAAGATTGAATAAGTTGTGCGTGACGTGAATACATATATTGGTACTAGAATAGAAGGGAGCCGTACTGCGTATAAGCTGCATCCCATTGCAGATAAAGACAAAAGCTACTACGAGATAAAATAAGGTAGGATGATTACTTAATATTAGAATCGAGGATTAGACGGTTCGCTTATTGAGATTGGTCTGAATTAGATTAGATCTTATTATAAATATATATATTGTGTGTTGCGTATTGCGTCATCGTAGATTCTCTCATATTAATTATTATAATTACATTTGTTAAAAGTTTAAGTTGAATATCTTAATAAAGTCATATTAAGATAATGTTTGATCCTAGTTCTTTCGCTGATCCTACACCTCTAGCTCACACTGATACTTCGAGGGATGTACTTCCAAGGGGAGGTACATCACAGTGTCTTCTATTACAAAAACTTAAATACTTGCCAGTTTGAGATACCAAAGTTCCCGTCTCCTTTAAAGTTCTCTCCCATTGGTGGATATATTTTGATCTAGGAGTTTCGACATTCCTTTCTGTTCGAACACGTCGCTGTATCCGCTTGACTGATTTAAATTCCATAACCAAAGTATGCGATGCTCCTTTTACTGTGGCGTCCATATCTTTACGAATGAAATCAGTGTAAAAAGTGTATCGCCTGCGATCGCCGAATAATGCGCGCACGTGCGGCCGATCGGACTAGACCCGAAAAATCTCGGAAGTTTCCAATTCACGGATGAACAGTTTGTTACATTCTGATGAGTAGTTCCGTATTAATAAATCATTGCATTTGGACACTTTAAGCCCAGACACCCTGTATTTGAATTCCTACTATTAGCTCACACTCTCCCTATATTTATTTATTTATCTTCGTGGAATTTTCAATCGTTATTAAAATACATTTTAAAGCGCTCAATTGAGCTGAATTTTTATATATATGATTATTTTGGATGGCAATACAGTAATTTAATTATATATAATTAATGAAAATTAATTCATTTAAACTAATTATTTGAATAATTACAAAACAGCCACATTGGCATCATTTTTGACGACTTGTGTGACAAAATTTGAAAAGGTTTTTTTTCTCACGTTTTAAAGCATTCAGTTGAACTGAAATTTTATATACACGATTGTTTTGGATGACAAAATGATACTTTAATGATGATTAATAAAAATTAATTACCACTTAATGTTTTGATTCTGTCATATGTTTATTCATATTTATATTAATTGTAACTATTTAATAAAAAGTGGCTAAAATGAAATTTTTTCTTTGTTAATCTAAGTAGGAATTGATTCAATTTTTTTATATTACTTGTTTTATCTCTATTTCAATGCTTTTCAATTGCTTAAAAAAATTTTTGAAGCATTTTTGCACATATCAGAAGTAAAAAGCAATTCACGGGGGCTTTCATTATTTTTTTTACTTTTTCAAATGCTTTTTATTGCATGCGAATCGATGCAATGAAGGAAACAAATATTTCAACTGGATTAACTTTATGTTCACGAATTTAAAATGGCAGTTAGACTAGAGTTATATACTTTAATATAGTTTCTGGATGCTGTGCAATGTACCTCAAATGCCTATGAAGCTAAATACTAAGGATGCTAAATAAACTTTTGATTAAAGTAGAGATGGTATCACAGAAGTAGTTAAGGTACTGAATGTTAAAAAGATCAGAACTCATCAACTTTCTTTTCCTACGGAAATCTACTATTACCATATACTCAACTCTTGGAAGTATTCTCTGAAAGAACACAGAGCTTGTTTGTCAGCTCCAGTTCAAATTGGAGATTAGTTCCATGACCTTCATTTTTTTTAAATTTCAGTAATTCACGTTTTACGAAACGTGTCCAACCATTTTAACAAATGAAAAGTAACTCTCTATTCACGAACCTACCTTGCAGACAGATTAGAATGTTCTGTCATGCATCAGTTGAGGAGTAACAATTCTGTCAATCATAATCGCATTTCAGTTACATTCAGAGACAATCGTTGATTGTAAATCGGCTCATTCGACAAATTATGTAACAAAAGAAACCCTGTTTCTTCATTCTGATAACTTGCGAGATATTTTTTCTCCTGAGTTGACGGAAGTCGCATAGATTTTTTTCCCAATTGTGAAGGTAAGAAAGATCACCAAAATGATTTCAAATTGATAATCTCACTATTATCTTCGTTTTGTAAGCTTTACGCAAGCATTTAAAAATCTATTACAACAGAAAATGATCCAAAATGATCGTTGCGGTCTTCGTCGCAGTATTTATAAAGATAAAAATCTTTTTGACGTAATACATAAAAAAGAGTATATATCGACAAGTCTATTAAAAAAAATATTCTTACGAAACGTTGCGGTTTCGCTATTCAAAATTCACAAATTGTTCGTAGAAAGAGAAATCGATGCATTTTGTCTCATAAAGTCAATTAATGAAAGAAAATGCCTTTCTTCCTTTTCATACCCAATTAAAAACATTTTTTTTCTTTCCCTTTTCTCTTCGTGTTGTAGAGACGCAGTGATGAACACGTTTTAAAATGTTCAAACTCTTTTAATATTAGCTTAAAAATCTCTTTTCTTTTTCAATGGTGCTCGAACACCTTCAGGGTACTTTTTAACAAAAACGCATATTTAAACATTATGAATGCATTTTTGGGAATGAATACCAACAAATAATAATATTTAACTAATAATATTTAAAATAAATTACCTAAATTTTACAAAAATCACAATTACAAGTGAAATTTTAGCAATGTTTTTGAAAAACTTCAGAATAATTAGAGAAAAATGTAATAAACTTATATTAATAAAAGTATTGCTAAAACAAATTAGATCCATTTACTTAGAAAATGTACTAGAATTTTAATGTTTCATTAAAATTTGAAAATTTTAGAGCTGATTGAGTAAACATTATGAGAAATGTGACATTCATGAGACTATTATTTAAACTACTAGCCATAACTCAAAAAGTATTCTTACAATAAGAAATATTTTTCTGCATTCTCTAGAAAATAACATAAACATCAGGTTCAAAAAGTTTTATAGCAATTCATTTGTAACATTTTGAGTTATCAGACTCGCTATGGTAGATTTGGAGCCATTTAAATGCCCACTTCTGGTAGGTCAAAGACCCACTTCCTGTTTTCCTAACTTCATAAAATTGATTATAACTTGGTCTCTAGGTAGCGTAGAAACAAAAAAAGTATGTTTTGTAAAACCAAAAGATATCTCTATTCAATAAAATAAAAAACAAAAGTATCTGTTTTGACCGAATTTGGTCATTTCCTACGTGTTCGGATACCTTAAAAGTTTTAAAGAAAATTCGTCTTGAAAAGTCTAAATATAATATAGGGTGAGTAAAAATGATGAACCCTATTTTAAAAAAATATTTTTTCGAAACTACTGCATATATTAGAATAAGTGATACATGAACATAAAGAGAAATATACCAGGTTTTTTTCCCCAGCAGCACATTCAAGATCACAGTGAATGAAAATTAAGCATGGCAAAACAATGACAGAATGATAGCACGGGGTTTTTTTTTTAAGTTGTTTCGATGCAACGTGCATTTAGAAATCGCCACGGTGGAAAAAAAAGCATCAACAAACAAGAGCATTCTGGTAAAGGTAAATTCGTCTTGAATCAATCTTAATTATGTAACTATGAGGCTTCAAAAATCTCAAAACATAATCAAGAAGAAACGATTTTACTAATGTAAAAATTGGAATTAATAGACGTATCCCACTAAAGAGTTGATTTCGCTCAAAAATATTTTTAATTAATTCAGTTAAACAGTGGTAAAATGCTTTAAAATGGAACCGAAACCAAAACCATAGCTCGGAAAACTTTCAATATCTTAAAAACTAATTTGTTATCAGATCTGAAATTTGGTAACACTCTTATCATTGATATGAGCCACAGAAAAATGCAAAAAACATTTATTCGGTAATTATGACATTTGTAGGGTACTGTGTATTCTTAAATAATTTTTCATTATGTGAGTTACAAGGAAAAAAAATAATTCATTCCCTACTTAAAATATTTACTCTCAGGCTATTTCTAGTCCTCATGTGCCACGGTAGCAGAGTGGTATAGGTATCGGATCGTGGCTGGCTTTGTCACGTGTTCAAGCCCAGTACCAATAAAGATCCTCCGTGTAGGGTAGCGATGCACCCTAAATCTGTCGAGAGCTGAAACGTCCTCCCGTTGGTGTGGTAGTTAGGAGAGGTGGTACCAGCTCAAGTGTCGTCCACGTCACTTGACCATGGTTCAAAATTACGTGGTCCGTCGCCAAAAGCCCTCGTGTAGCTGAGCAGTGCGACGTTAATATTCACTCACTCACTCATTCTAGTCCTCAAAAGGTAAGAGCATAAGGTGCGCACGAAATACACGGTATTTGTTGAAGGGTAAAAAATCGTGTGTTAAGTATGAATATAAATTTTACACACACACTTCTTTTTCAACCTGTGATGCAGGTAACAATCTCGAACTACAAGCGATGTAAATTGCCGAGAAAAAAATTGCACGCCAATTGCCATCATTCAAAAGTAAAATAAGGCGTGAAATTGGTTGGCGACAAAACTTGGCGTAGCACCAAGTAATTCGCCATCAATCTTCATATCTGCGATTTCAATTAGGCTTCCGAATGCCTTTATAATAGGAGACAGAAACCCAAAAGCAAATGAGTTTCTAGAAACCACATATTTAGATCGCGATTCTTAACCATGGGAGGTAAGACTTCTCGACTTCCTCCACGTGTAGGAAAAGAAAAAAAGAAGATGGGGTTCCTAATGAAACTACACACATGTGGGAACTCTGTCACATTCTCGACAACGTGATGCATTTACTTCAAGGTTACATTGCTCGGATTTATTTCTAGGGGATTGTATTTTCTTACAGTTTTTTATACCATTCTTTAACAGATATTCTCTAGCTTACTGAAATACAAAGGCTTTAGAGATTTAAAATGACTTGAATGAAAACAAGTAATATAAAGAAAAATTAAATCAATTCCTACAAAGAAATAAAAAAGAAAATTTTATTTTATAATTACTTTTTTGTTAAATAATTGCAATTAATATAAATATGTATATACATATGATGGAATCACTATATTAAGTGGCAATTAATTTATATTAATTATCATTAAAGTATCGCATTGTCATCGAAAACAATCGTGTACATAAAATTTCAGTTCAAATGAATGCCTTTAAACCTGAGGGGGAAAAAAACTTTTACAATTTTGACCCAAGTCGCTAAAAATGAAGCCAAAGTGACTATCTTTAATTCTTTAAATAAATAGTTTAAGTCAATTTATTTTAATTAATTATAATTAAACTAGCGTATTGTCATCCAAAACAATCGTGTAAAAAAATTTCAGTTCAACTGAATGCTTTAAAACGCGAGGAAAAAAATCTTTAACAGTTTTGACCCAAATCGCTAAAAATGAAGCCAACGTAGCTCTATCTATAATTCTTTGATTAATTAGTTTTAATCAATTACATTTTATTAATGATAATTAAATTACCCAGTATTGTCATCCAAAATAATCGTGTATATGAGATTTCAACTTAATTGTGCGCTCTAAAATGTATTTAATTAACGATTGAAAATTTGAACAAGATAAATATATAGAGAGTGAGTGAACTTATAATAGAAAGAATTGAATAACATCCTATGTAATGAGTAAAAATTTTAAGACATATATTATATTTCTACGCATTTAATACTGTTATGGTGAGTTTTGTTTATATATGTATGTATATATATATATATATATATATATATATATATATATATATATATATATTGCACTGATGCAATACAAGCTTTAATCGTTTGTTTACTTATGTAATAATTTAACGTAAAATGTGTGTGTGGGTTCCTCTTCTTTTTTTAATTGTTCAAAGACTTTCAGTACTTATAACAACTGATATTCATTACTAAATGTTAAAAATTTTCATGATACGAAATGTTCATGACGAGTATTTTTCAGGAAAGCGTATTTGTTCACTCAATAATCTTGGGGCTGGCTCTTTGGCGCTGTAACTTGCTATTTTTTTTATAAAAACTTTTCTTCCTTATATATACTTATTTTCATCAAATAAAAGATCTACAGTGTGGGTGATCGGTTAACGAACATAATCCGTTCCAAGACTATGTTCGCTATCCGAATTGATCGTTAACCGATCATCGATTCACCATAGACTTCTATGTGAAATCGATTCATTCGTTCTGGAGACCCTAAAAATTAAATTTTAAAAAAATGTATAATTTCTTACTAAGTTTTTAAAAAAATAACACATACATATATAGTCTTGCATACTAATGAGTCCTTTTCATTTTTTGCTTATGGGGCGTTGAAGAACATTCCAATATCGATTGCTTTTCTCTCTTTTTCAGGATTTTCCGGAACTAATTTATAGCATTGTCATTGTAAAGATCCCCAACCCTACTGACATCAGCTTGGTTTGGGTGCCATTCTAAGACCATTGCCCTGACAGCCTCCCACTTTTTCAAAAGATCTTTAATGGCAGATGTCGGCATTGGTCCTCTTTCGTCTTCCTCTTATTCAGAAGGAGACACATTTCGCTGTGTTTCTAGGAGTTCTTCATTCAAAATTTCTTGGAGTTCTATCGACAGTTCATCTTCATGTCCCATTATGAGCTCTTCTATGTCATCCTCGTTCACTTCCAATTCCAGATCTCTAGAAGTTGTCAAAATTTCATCCATAATTTCAGGGGTATCTCCCTGATCACCTCCAAATATGTGTTCGTTGTCCAAACACAAAAAATCTTTCTTGAAAATGTTCGTTATCCAAACACAAAAATCTTTCGTGAAAGTATTCGTTAACCGATCACCCACTGTATATAAAAGTAATAAATTTTTCGTTTCAAAATAATTTCGTAGGTTTTCATTTCTTGCAGTACAGAATATTTATAATACTGTTATTTTATAAATAATTTTATGTTGTCTTGTACATTTTTTTAAATTTAAAAAATCGGGGCCAAATATATATCTTTATAATGATGCATTATAAACTGCTTTAAAAACGTAAGAAGTTTATCTATACATATAAGAAAAAAATCACAAATATTTATAAATATCATTATAAGAATGTAAAATTTCACTTATTGAAAAAATCAGGCATTTTGCTACTAATTTCAATTTTGCGGCAAATGTAGCAAAATACACCAGGGATCATTAAAATTGTTAGAAGTTGAGGGTGGTTCGTAATAAATATTAAATTTACATGAAAAATAGAAAACATGCTGGGATATGCAAATCAACATTTCAGTGCTTTTGAACAACGAAAAGGCAGTAAAAACGTCATCTGTGGTCAAAAAGGAAAAAATGCACTACAGGTTTCTCATTCGAAAGTCGCATTTGAACTTGATTTTTAATGTTAAGACCATGCTGTGCGTCGTGTAAGGAAAGGAATTTCTATCAGCACGTATAAGCTAATTGCTAATTCCGTTGATTGTGATCCCATACCCCTCATGCGAAAATGAAATCGAGGGCTCTAGGACAGGGGTGGGCAAATAGCGGTGCTTTAAGAGTTTTTTTAAGGCTCGTCAATACAGTCAGAAAAATCCTCTTTGAGCCGATATTTCCTTCCTTTGCTCGACGAAAAATTCGTTTCCTATTTACCGCCATGCTATTTAAGATAGCAGTGTCATTAAATCCATCAAGATCGGCCTCTTGAGGTTTGCGGGCCACATCTGCCGTATGGACTATTCATCCTTTATGTTCAGAATTTTCAATTACGGTAAATTCCTATTATAGCCCACCCCTTGGCGAATATTTTTTCAAGTCGCGCCAAAATGGCGCCAAGGCGCGTTTTCAAAGTCGTGACCAGACAAACAGGAAGAAACATGGCGTCTTGTTCGAAGGAGCAGAAATGGAAAACATTAGAACTTTAAGAAAGAATTCATATTTAGCTTCTGATAATAGATATTTTTTAAAACTTACGGAACAATAATTCCATGAAAAATTTAGCTTTTCAAAAATAGGAAATGGAGAAAACATTCCGAAAAAAAGAAGAATCGGAAGCTCGAAAGAGAAATTTTTCAAACGTTACGAACAAATTCAATAAAATCTCGTCTTTTTAAAATAGGAAATAAAGGACATTCTAATAAGTAAAAAATTATAGCCAAAGGTCAAAATTGAAAAATTCTTTTTTTAACTTTTAAAAAATAGACAATTAAGAACATTCCCAAAAGGAATCGAAGCTCGATGTAGAAAAACTGAAATTTTTAAGGCGTTAATAAGAACAAATTAATGATAACATTCAACTTCTTAACGAAGGAAATTAAGTACATTCTAAAAAAAACGAATTGATGTTTGAAGGAGAAAAATTGAAACATTATGAACAAATTCCTGTATGATTTAGTTTCTTAAAAAGATATGAAACGCATTCTAAAATCACTCAAACGGCTTTTGCCAAACAACGTACCTTTCCTTACATCATGCGGATCCTTTCCTGCTAGCGTACGTTATCTCCATCATTTGAAAAGTACCATCTAATAATTACCACCTTTTTTACAAAAAATTTAAAAAGAAAATAAACCTTGCTTTCGTCTCGTAACAGTGACCGGTAATCCCAAAGCGTCGAATAAATGGTAACGGCCTTTACCGCTCATTCATAGTTAGTAGGGTTGCTGAAGCTAGCGAAATTAACGGAAATTATTTATTGCCGATACCTAACGGTCTCTTATTTTAAAGAATTAAAAAAAAGAAGGGTTGCTAGCTTGGCGAACTTATCACCCAACTTGGCAACAAAAAAAAGCACAAAAACAGGGGGTGAGCTATATTAGGACCCAACCTCAATTACTAGGGATGATCAGAAAACAAGGTTAAAAACCGCAGCATTTAAAAACGACATATTGTGGAGAAATTTTGTTTCCTCAGGGAAGTGGCGCTACTTGTCATACAGCTGGTTTGCGGTTAGGTAGTGAAAGTTTCCAGACGGCTTAGGACGATTGAAATAGCAAGATGCTTAGGAAATTGGTCTCGTCTGGAAGTGCGAAATTCAAAGGGCAAATCTCAAATTTTTATGGGCAAAGAATGTGTCCGCATTTGACATTCACAGTCAAGTCGAGGGAGTTCATAGTGAGGAAGCAATGAGCAGAACACATGCAGTGAAATGGTGTCACTCTTTTCAACCAGGCAGATAGGATGTCCAAAACCGCAATATGGCAGGGAGTGGCCGACCAAGTTCTTAAACGGTAGAAATCAACGCAACGCGAATTAAAGAAATGATTCGAAATGGTCGACGGGTTACTTGGTGGAGCTGAGACTGAGTTATGGTCGCGTGCAACATATCGTTTCTGATATGTAGCAACATTCCCAAACAGTGCTGTGAAATAATTCGCCGATACCTGGCTAAGGGACCTGATTTTTAACAGGATGGATTAAGCAAGTTGGTTCTGCGTTCTGATAAAGGCCTAAATAGACTTGGTGATTATGTCGAAATGTGATAGCACGTATGCCTCTTCTCTTTTGTATTTTCTGTCTATTGTTAGTAAATATTTCTTTATTCGACTTGTAACCTTTTTTACTGATCACACCTCGTACAAAACCTGTTGAAGCTAGAACTAAGGGTTAAGCTCGAATTAAGATGGGCTGATTGTGTGGGGGACGATTTTAAAGTTTTAAGAGTGACTAAATCGAGAACTGTTAGTTAGTGGAAATCAGAATGGAAGAGTGTTTTTAAGAAAGGCTTGGCCCACCCAGGGCTGTTGTGTCAATAGAAGAAGATCTACCATTATAACGGACCTGTCAATACGCATGCGCAGTGAAGATATGATGTAATGTTGATATCTTTTTGATCTGGTTCATTTAAATTTCGGACATTACGACAGTAAATATTAAGATTTCCAATTTTAGCGAAGTCATAATCCGCATCCGAAAAAACACAGAACCGATGATGAACGTTAAGTGTTTAATGAAGAATGGACAAACAAATATTTCTCTGTTAAAGTGGGTGGTAAAGTAATGTGTTTATTGTGCTATTGAACGATAATCTTACTTCAGAAGTATAATCTGAAAGAACTCCACGAAAAAATCGAATGATCAATCGTCATGAATAATCCAATCTAAAATTAAATGGGCTCGCAAGTATGGATATGAAAATAGAACCATAAATAAATTGAATATAACTTCAGTTATTTTACTTAATTTTTATTTACTAAATTTTATGGTACAATTTATACCTTTTTTGAAACGTTGTTACCAATGCCACCTGATCGGCAAAGGCCAGATCGAGGCCCACGAAATTCATCATGGCAAAGGATTAAGTTAGTCGTTAGTCGTAGCTTTCAGCACCATGCAGGTGGCAGTACGATTTGGCTCGGTTTCACCCCAATTTAGAGGGAGAACATTCTGGGGGTGATTAGAGGCCTCCCACTTCAGTTTTAAAAAAAACTAAAAAAAACACGCTTCTATAGTGTGAATCGAGCTAAAAAGTTAAAAAATAATTCTTAAAATAAGAATAAAATGTTTAACGAGAAAATTAATGTCATTTGGATAAAAGCGCGGGTTGTTCTATATTAATTCTTGTATTATCTGACTACTTCTATTCCAAAATGCTAAGTTAGTGTAAAAATGTAGCACAAAGCATCCCACAAGTCTTCTCTTGCGGTTGGTGGAAGTCGAAAAGAGGTGAGAGGCCCCTGACCACACATCTAGGGTGTTTCTTAAATTGCGGCTTGGATTTGCGGCTCGACGGATATTTAGAGTACCCCCATGCTGCGAAGGCACTATACGTTTACAAAACATCCATGTTTTCTTCAAGATTCGAACCCAGTCCCTACGGCAAAGCAGTCAGCTTCGCTAACCACTATACCGGAAGAGCGACTTTTTGAAAAATAAACTTAATTAAGGAATGCAGTCGTTTTCAAAGATGAGATCCTCCACTTCCATAAAGAAGACCTGACCCGAAGCAATTACCAACCCCTGGTCTAAAATGTCTAAATGGAAAGCTATGAAAGAGATCCCAGGTCTGCTGGTCAGTAAGCAAAGCCTTCCGGAATCGTACAGCCACCTCACATGCTCCGAGTTAATCTTTTGTTGGACACTGTAGAGAACGTACTTTTCAATTTGCGTTCGTCATCATAATAAGGATCACTTGAAGTGATGCATAGATAACTGTTTATTTCATTTCTCGGCCACATCTTGTTTATACAGCCGCTCCCTAGGACAGGCATGTATTCCAATGTATTAAGGTCCGTTTCTTAGCACTATTTTTGAGTTCATGCCAATGCTTTTCAACAAGACTGTGCATGATCATTTGCTGCCCAATGTTGTCCTGGTCCTCCTCGATATAGAGACCGTTGATTTGTCCATATGTGTCATCCATTTCGATAATATATTACCATACGTCATCACTTGCAAGTCATTACTAATAAAAACTCACACATAGAATTGAAAGCGTATGGAATGATGTGCCTGTACTATCACTATATAAACTCGTTTCGACTCAATGCTCATCTCGTATTTTTGCCTGAGGCAGCAGCTCTGAGAACAGAACTCTGAACGCCACACAAAACAGCTGTAAATTTATGTATATATATATATATATATATATATATATATTTCTGTTTCTTTCTTTTAATATACTGTATATAAATGTACATTAAATAAAATTCTCTTGTTTGTTTTATGTTTTGGTGTAGCATATTGTAATGAGCAGCAGCATATTTACCTAAAAATAACGTTGTTTGTTATGCAATACTATCAATGTTACACTATTTGGCGCCAGTATTTGCATTTGCAATCTCTTTAATAATTCATCTGTTTAGATGTATTCAATAGAGTAAGCCCAATTAAGGACGAAATAACAGAACTTTACGTTATAGATTCTTGGCAAATATTTAAATGGACTTGGAAAAATTCCTTTTCATTACTCGTTTCAAACATTGATTGCACTTCGTCTGTGTATTAAGTTCTTACTTATAATAATTTTTAGCTGATATTTAACATTTTGTTTCCTAGAAAAATTCAATTTGTTCGAAACGCTATCATTAAAAAGTGAAGTTTACAAATTTTGAAATGCAATTCGATAAAAATTTAGAGTCTGAATAGCTGCGAATACATCTTCGAATGGCGAGATACGTGAACTAATGGAGTCTAAAATTAAATGTTAATTATTAAAACATTAAACATTTAAAAAAATCCGACATTGTGGTTAAGCCTTTTAAAGCAAATAAGAAAATAATAATTCTATTTGTCAAGTTAGTGTTCCATTAGTCTTTTTTGTAGTATCATTAAGCAATTGTATCACTAAGCACTCGAACACACACTTCATGGACAGTTCTTTATCTTCATAAACACGTACCAGCATCGCATAAATTTGTTTGGGTGTCTTTCCAAGCTTAAAACAAAACTTTAAATTGATCTTTTGTTCCTCCATTTCCCTGTTCTCAGTTAAGAACCAACGTACGAAACAAGCACTTTGTTAAACAAGTCTTACACGGAACACAAACGACGCTCAACTGAGCAATGGTGGTGGTAGATGGTCAACACCTACCACTACGCAAGTGAAGCGTTTTGTTTCGCCAGTGTTGCCAGATAGGCAGTTCTGACTTCATTCTCCGAACTTTATTGTCAGAGGTTGAATATGTGGATATCAATGGCCACAATGTAATTTTGACGCCTAGTTTCCTCCCCAGAGGGAGGCACCTGAGATTTAATGATGCAAAACTGTACTAGGAATTTAATTTTGCCAGGAGAACCCAAGCCAAACAGGGGTACTCTAGGGAACTTAAATATGCCGCATAATCATACGACATGAACACTATCGAATTTTAGCATCATGAAAATCAACCGAGTTAGGCAGAGTCGAACCCTCAAACTTGGGCGTACAAAACCAGCGCCAAACCAACCACGCCACCCAGCCAAAATTTAACCAGTGGCGTAACGTACACCCCCACAACCCCCGCATTACGGGGGGACAGGGCTCTAGAGGGCCCACAGCCTGACTATTGCCAAGTACCTACCCTTTGTAAAATCCAACTTGGGGGCCCAAAACCTGACTTTGCAGGGGAACCCAAGTGTTCTCCGTCACGCCACTGAATTTAACCGTGTCATTGTCTCATTTAACTTTTTATTAATGTCGCATTTTGAGCTCCTTGAGGGCTATTGGTGATGACCCTCGTAAGTTGGAATATTGGTCATGTGACGGGGATGACACCTGAACTGGCAAACTGTTCTCCAGTTTTCCCCATCACATCAATGTGAGGATTTTAAACCTCAATAGATTTAACTCGCATCAGCCACCCACCACCCACCAGGTCTTCAGCGGCACCAGGATTCAAAACCTATACTACACGACAATGCCAATTACGAGTTTGTTACCACGACACTTCGGTTATAGTAGTCATACTCGAATTATTCTTGTCGCATTGGTAGAAGCCCAATATAGAAAAATAATCTATTGGTGCTATTTGGCACCTTTCCTTTCCTCCTTTACCAAAGTTACGAACATAATAAAGATTTATGAATATAAGCCGATCCTCCATTTAACATTTATCGAATTGGCCATCTATCGGCTCCAGCTCCAGCAGGAGTTTTCCACACCTTTTTAAACAGCTTTCAGATCGGCACCCTATCCATCTACAATGGATCCCTTCTCATGGGGGTATGCCCGGGAACGAAGTATCGGATGACCTTGCGAAGGAGCGATTCTGTGGATCCGGAAGACCACATGGTCCTTAGTCGGCCGAGATCTACTCCTGAGCTACGGAATTAATAAGTAGAACTTGGGTTGTCCCTCCTGTACACCCATGGTACTTTCAAAGACACCTTGTATTCGGCATATCATTCAAGGATTTCAGATCTTATCAGATGGCATTCTCGCGATTTTCGACTGGTCACCTGAGGTGCATGAATTTTGAAAGAGGAAAAAGAAGCTTCCCAATTTGCACCAATTAGTCCTTTTTCTCCGCAGCACATTCTGCAATGTCTGGGTTTTTCCTGTGAGTAGGCTGTTCTTAGACTTTGTGGAGATTTATGGGCTCATGGATCTGGTCTAGTTTCACTAGACCATATGGGGATTAGTCCCACAACCCACATTTTGCCATAAACATCAAACTTCCATTTGTATAATCGAACATGATGCTTTTAAAATTATAACTTTTAAAAATCAATCAGATTTTCTTGAGAAACTCGTGTAATGCGTTTTTATGCAGCAATCAAGGACAGAGAACTCGCTAACTATCCCGAAGTATTCATCATTTCAATTTATCAGGGTTACCCAAATAAATTATTTCGTATAATAACATCACTCTAGTAATCGTTGTTGTTATGAAATCGCCTCATTTTTGACGTATACAAACTTTTCTTCAGCCAGATATTGTTATAAAGATTGTTATGAAAATTTCGTATTCTGTTAGCTTCTGCGCCAAAAAGGTATCTTGGCAGGAAAAATCATTTTCAGGCTGCTGAGAGTTTAATATTTTCAACAATAGTAAATAAGGAAAAATAGCCTTGATGACAAATTTGATCACCAGATGTTGCTTTGACAAACAAAAACGCTTTCAGAAAAATTTATACTGCTTATCTAAGGAGAAGGCTTCAGATGGACCTACAATCTTCCTCACTGCTTATATAACATCGATGCATGGAAGCAACAATTGAGTTAAAAGCTTGACAGCGATTGTGTGCTTCATTGAGCTTACATGATATTGTGATTACTGATTTGTAATGCTATGTGAACTTTGATTCTGCTCTACTGTGGATTTTGTGTGGAATTGTTTCATGTTAATCAAATATTTTACAAGTTACAGAGTTAATTACAACTCATTTTGATAGAATTTATCTATTAATCACGTGTACTTTTCTTGCATCTGAATAATGATCAACACGTAACAAGAGAGAAAGTGTTAAACCAATTAATTTGGTGAACAATATTTAGCATCAAATTTTAGGATTTTAGCGCTAAGTTGGCAATTCTGCCAAACAACAGGAAATGGTGATCCTGGCCGGACCAGCATTTTTACTCATTTTTAGGACATCAGTCGGTTCTTACGTATTATAGCAACAGCCACCAACTCCATTAATAACTCGCCAAGCTGGCAACCCCGATTTCCTATGTGTAGTGTGCGCTGAATTGGCAACCAGGTGCTTTGTTTCATATGTCACCAGTAGGTCACGATAATACTTAAGTATTCATTGGTCATTCTAGAACTGGTATTGCATGTGTCTGGTTACCACCATTCTGGATTTTTTTTTGGCGAAAAGTCATTTCTTGCCAAATACAGTGTTTACTGACCGCCACGTTAGGCCTAATTTTTAACTCATAAGGATGACTTTTTTGGCATCATATTTGAGGTTGGCGGTCGGGTCTGATCGTTATCTATGCGCAGGATTTTACTAGAAAAAACTTTTTGACAAAAAAAAAATTAGACATTGAAGTTAATTTTAGAATAAAAATATAAATCCTTTAATTACTTTTTTGTCTATTTTTACATTCTTTATACAATTAAATATTTTAATAACTCGAAAACACCTTGTTTGAATATGTAGAATATTTCATCAAGAGAGAAGTTACATATGCCGAATTACATATACTGTCATAATATTTTCATTTCATACATTATGGTATAGGTTTTCAAACAACTGGTGAAGTTCCAAGTCCAAATCCAAAGTGCCTTTTATATCTTCCACTTCAATCACTCCAGAAGGTGAATGCCTTGCATTAGCTATTTCATTTGAAACTTCCACCACTTCAACAATTGCATAATCTAGCACAGATGCCATATAAAGGGCTGTCTCATGATCGACATCGCCTTTTATTATTTCCTTCAAGTTATTCCGAATCCAATCAATTTCAATATTTTTATGTCGCAAATACTTTTCGCGCTTCGATAATTTGTTTTTAGTCTTTCCTGGCATTTTTTATAGTTATTTTAGAAACTGAAATAGAGAGAGGGATACCAATAATTCAAGTTTGATGTAGCTTAAATTTGTTGACAACTTTTTTTTAAAGGAGTTTCTTCTTTAATTCAATAAAAAAAAGTTCACGTGCATCTATTAATGTATTTAAATAAAAACTTACGTTTTCAGTTTAGATTTATTTGTTATAGTACAATGTGCTTTTGCCTTTAAATTATCCGGTTCAAGTGTAGTATAGGGGGCACTTGGCGCAGTCCTTTATTTTGGTGATTAAAAGTGATCACCAAAGTACTTTTTTCGGTATTATTTATTATTTATTTTAGTAAGAATTCTATATCTCACCATGATATTTAGATAAAAATCGAAAAATCTGAAGAAAAATCGCCAAATCCAAAGTGCCCCCCCCATAATACACTTGAACCAACTATCCCATTAAGACAGGTTCCAATTTTATTGCTAACTTTATTTTAGAATTTAAATAAGTCATCCCTAGATATTAATCAGAGGACTTTATTAAAACACCGAGGATTTTCAATAAGTTGTCAATTTTGATAAAATTACTCTTTCAAAACAAATTAAATGCCCGGTTATGGCCTATTGCTCTAAGAAATTCCTTTATTTATGAAAATTTGGTGGGAAATTTGGTAAAAAATCAACTATATCAATTTTGCTTTTTGCTGTTGGTGTCGTGTGGGGGCGAAATGATTTTTTTCTCTGATTAGCGATAATAGACCACAGTGGAGTAGCAACCATTTTATGAGTGGAACAAATTTTTACTATCTTTCATATCTTGCAAGCGAAAAATATTCGAAGAAAATAGGTTTTTTCAAGATGATTGGGAAGTTGCCTATTTTGTAGTGAAAAGCAAGCATGTGTGGATCAGTAATTGTTTGATTTGTCGCGAAAGTGTTGGATTTAAAAAATACCAATAAACAGGAATCGTTCAATAACACTTTTCCTCGAAGATTTCTTTTAAGAGGTGATAAATAGACTTTCTTGAATTATCATTACAACAGCAAAAAAGTGTTTTATCTGTGGAAATGTCTCAGCTGTAACAAAGGCATCCTATGAAATTTGTTATATTATTGGTAATCATATGTAATCGTTTACTGATGCAGATATTGTGAAGGGGTGTGATTCTTAAATTCTTCCAGTTTGGAAAAAAATTCAGTGACAAAAATAAAAATAATAATTAAAAAAAGCAAAATAGGAGTTTTAATATTTTGAACAATTTTCCACATTTCAAATTTACTATGTCATCTTGATTTTAAAGCGTTTCTACTCCCCTCCCCCTATTGATCCTCATGTTGTGGCCCGCGTGAAATTGCTAACATGTGTGTACTTAAATGAAAACCTTATTATTTCAACGTAGTTGAAAATAGTAAGGCTTGTTAAATCTGTTATTCCAATTTTTGAGTTCAAATATGTATTCGAAGTACGCTTCAATATCTAATAACATTAATATATTTTTTTTAATACCGGTATGTATAAGTTTCGGTACTTAACAGTCTCTGATATCTTCGACCAGTTTCGTTAAATCCGAACACGTCACCAAATGCCGCAAAACATAACCAATTGTGGAAACCGTCCCTGTTAATGTTCAAACGCATTAATAATTACGCTGACTGCATTTGGAAACGTTTTTGTAATGTGAGGGCTTTTGATTTAGTGGCATTGTTCGACGATTTAATGAGAATGTACTCAATCTTCGTGTTTAGGAAGATTCACCTTGTTTAAATTTTTATTATATGAAAACAATTATTAACAGTGTAGCGGTATCTAAATAATCCAGTAACAGCCTCCGGACAGAGGCGATCACTTTTGTCTAGTGGATATGTTACTAGCCTACAAACCCGAAGGTTCTAACCACTACATTGATAACCTTGACCGAATTAAGAAAACGCAACTTTCTGGACTGTTATGATGCCACCTATACCGCAAGCAAGAACAATATATATATATATATAAATGTTGTGTGTGTTGGTTTGTGTATGCGCGCATAACTCAAAAAGTTCTGCGTGGATTAATCTGAAATATTGACACAACGTTGCATTTGTCTCTGGTCAGGATCTTATGTACTTTTTATTTCGAAATTCTCTCTAAATTTTTTAAAATTTAATTTTTAAGTGATTTTTTGGTGTTATGACGTCATAAGACGTCACGAATCGCTCTGAATGCGAAAATTTAAACTTTACGCTTAGATTTTTCGAAATTATTGTATAACTCTTCTATGGTTATGTTTATGCGTTGTCACATTTATCTATTTATCGTCCTTTGATACGTAATTGGGATTATTTTTCGAATAAATCTTTTTTTAAAAATGATTCTTTCAAGAACTCAAATTTTGTCTTGTAGTTTTGGCAACAGTTGGATTGCATTATCGCGGGATGTTTACGACTTTGATTAAATTCTGCATCGTGTTTTTTCTGTAATTTTAAGCTAAATTTATTTCTCTTTATTAAGCGAAAATGAAACTAACATAACTGACTTCTGTACGCTACTTATTTTTCAACCAAAAGTTTCCGTCAACCATTTACCTGAAATAAACAGACGTAGCCAAATGCCGCGATATAACATTCAATGTTTGGAAACAATATTTTTTTCCCACTTGGAGATATTTTAATGTGACGAAATTAATCGACGGAGTTTTTAATAGGAATGTTTTTTTTTCTTTTTTAGACAACCTTTTAAACTTCATTTGATTCTTACGTATTATTGCAACAATCGCCAACTTTTCGCAAAGTTGGCCATTCCATTTTCGCAGATGTTGTACGCGCGGAATTGGCAATCGTGCTTCGTTTTATACAATATGGCTAATAGGTTGCGATAATACGTAAGTACCTTTCATTTGATGTTAGTATTGAAATACAAATGTTAAAACTTAAGATTTTCTGATTTTGAGTCATCAAAATATTGCACCTTATTTTGTTTTTCATTGCTTTATAAGATTATTACCTTCTTAAACAGATTTCATTAGTAATTCGTTAAAAAAAATACTGGAAGTTATTATGGTTTGTTTTTGTCAGGGACGTAGAGCTACCGTTGTATCAATGATGCAGGAGCCCCAACGAATGTTATTACAATTCCACTTACATGGTGCTCATATCTGAAAAAGGGCCACAAAGGAATTCGGATACAAGACCCACTCAGAGCTGTTTTGTAATTTCATATGTTTTTCTTTAAAACCTTCAATTTAACTGCAGTCAATCGGCTTGAGTACATAAAATTGTATTGCAGAAACTCAAACTTAGGTCATCATACTGGCCAAGCAAACGTAGTGCGAGGGATAAATACTGATCAAATTAGAGTAAGCATCAGTGAATGAGCAAAACAGACAGAGGGCTCAAATACATGTTGAGGAAGCAGGTTGTCATAAGATTGTAACTTTTTCAAATTTTACTTTCGCATTGATAAAGATAATTCAGCTCTTTTTATGTCAATTACTGTTCGTATTGTATATCATTTTTCAATTTATTTTTAAGCACAGAATATTTACTTTGGATAATTTTTATATATAAAATACTAAATTTAATTCTGTACACTATGTATGTGTTTAGCGAGTAGTATACCGATTAAAATCTTCCACCTACCGTAAAATCCTGCTTATAACGCGCACTTTGAACACAAAAAATAAGATCAAAATTTACAGGTGTGAGTTATACGCTGGGTATAAAAATGAGGGCTTTAAAAATTAAAAAATAAATGAGCATAAAAAAGTTAAACTTTTAAAGATTTCGAAATACTATTTATTTAAAAGACATGACAATCTTATTGAACTTAAAAGGTGGTAGTTCTAAAAGTATACTATTTTTGCAATTGCTTAGATAAACACCTTGAATAAATCGCTTCTAAACATAACAGCATTGCATTTGTACATTTCAGGTTTCTTCGTAAAAAAGGAGCGCACATTATATAGCGAATATACCTAAAATTTAAAAATTGCAGCTTGAAAGTATGGGTGTGCGTTATATGCCGGACTTTATGGTATTTTATCTTTCTCCAATGAATCTAAATTAAATTAATATATAATTTTTTATGGTACTTATATTTTTTCTTTAGTCGGCCATTTACCTAAAATCAAAAGACTTCGCCAAATACTGCAATATGCATTCAATAAGGGAAGAACATTCTATGCCTGTTTGTGCACAATAATAAAACTTTTTTGCACTTGGTAGTGAATTTTTCCACGAAATAGTTATTGTAGTTTTTAATAGTTGGGGCAGTAACATTAGACTCACGAAATATCTATTTTGTGTAATTTCAAAATTTTATTTGGTGTTACTGTGAAATATAAATGGAAAAATTTTAAGATTTTCTGATGTATATTTTGTGTTTGTTTTGATATTTATGTATTATCGCAACCATATTGGCAACATTAGCACTTAATTGCCAATTCACCGTGTATGATGCGAACAAAATCAGGATGAATATAGTTGCAACAGTACCCAAGAACCTTTGCAACTTTTTTTTGGTGATTTTATCAAAATGATAATTTGTTGTTAATAATTGGTTTTTGATAGCTTTTTATCATTTAAGTTTGTTATAGCTAGCTAGCTGTACCCATATGTTTTCCTGTGGCTCAGTCTGGTTAAAAAGAAAAGAGAAAGCACACATTTCTAATATCTTTAACTGCTTGCACTTGAGGTATGATTTTTTTTTTACAAAAAATGTGGAAATATACATTAACAAAACTTTTCTAAACAGATTTATTTCATTTGTAATTTGTTAACAGAATAATCCCAAGTTATTATGGTTTTTTTTTGTCATGGTATGAATCTAAAATTATTTGCATTGTCTCCATAGAAAAGGTGCCAAGTTTGAAAACAAATTAAATGACTCTTCTTGAGGTGAAAGGGTTAATTTTACAATGCTTATGAATAGACATTTTGTGTTGCTTCATTGTCTGTATATATACAGAAATTGTCTGCTGTGCCTGCTTTAGAGCAGTAGTTGCCATTTTTCAACACTTCATGAACCACTTAATGTATAACTTTATAATTAGCGTTTCACACTAATAGGATTGACCTCTATGTGGTGGAGCACTATAGCTATATTTACGTCTTTATTTAATCTTTTATGCCCTGAAAATAAGCGGTAAAATCCTAGGAGAGCCCACACCCTTGGCGACAAACCAAAAAAGGCGCAAGCCAGAACAAGATGGTGCCAAGCGAAAGCGACAATGGTGGCAAGTAAATATAGCGGGATAAGGTGAATGCATAATGAAAATATATGTAAGCAATACAGAAATTAAACATTTGAGATAAAAAAATATAAAAACAGCACTTACTTTCTTACTGCTGATCTTTTCCGAGTGGAGGGGACAGCGTAACAACAGATTTTAAAAAAGTCTTAAAGGTCTCATCGCTAAGCGAATGATCGTGTGAACGCCGCCATATTTATTCTGCGAGGTAATGGTCGAACATACATTCGGCGTGGCTGGCACGATTTCGAAGAAAGCGTTTTATTGCCGACCATGTTACATCATGCTGATCATTACATTTAGGACATTCATAACTCGAAGCAATCAATCCTTCCTTCATACACCATTCAATCAATTCTTTCTTACCTTTCGCATTCAACAAAGTAAAAAATTCTAAAGTAGATTCCCTCACACACGCAACCAGCCCGGAGACCACCAACAAAATGAAATTCGAAATGCGCGCCCACAAAATACGAAAATGCTAGAAATAGTTAGGGTTGTCGTATGTAGTGTTTAAAAAAGTAGGGTTACCAAGATGGCGCAATTATCGCCAACCAAAGTAATTCACGCCAAGGCTCTTCTAGGAGTGAACCAAATAAGCTTCATGAAGAGCAACAATCAACAAACTGAAATGTTTTGCCTACAATTTTCCAAAAAATGGTTGAGGTTACCAAAAATCGATAACCTCAGGAATAATGTTTTTTTTTGTTTAGTTATTTCAGTAACTAAAAGCTTTTAGTAAAGAATAATTCGTGTTCCGTAATATGTTGTTTTGTTGTTCATCTTTTTTTAAACTGAATCTTCATAAAAGTATAAATAATTTCCCAATTTTTCTGCATACCATCCAAAATTTTTCACGCATCACCAATTGGTGACTGCTGCTCTGTAACACACATCAGTAATTATGTATTAGCATCACTGTAACAAAATTGGTGCCATGTATATCGTACCTTAATATCTGAACAATAAAGATTCTAACATTTTTTTTATGAAAAAAGAAATGGAGGGAAAATGTTGCGATTTGATTGGCGGCAATTTGGCTGTGGTAATGCTAATATTTAAGTACACAGATAACAAATAATTGTCCATGTGAAAAGCTGTCTGTGTCTAGATATAAGCCACTCTATTTTTAAGATAGGCCCTTAACTTTGTTGATAACAATTGCTAATACTAATCGAATTGTGAATTGCAAAAATACTCCCATCATTATCAACAATTTGTCATAGTTTTCTGCTGCAAAATCCGTGTTTATATTGGAATTTTCCTGGCGTATTCGATTAAAAATACCTTCAGCCTCTCATTGCGTTGAATTTCAGCTGTGTCAATTGATGCACGTTTAAAGTTAAATAGTTCATTAGCATTTTTTATTTTTCCTTTTTTTTCTTTTCATGTTTTGAAATTTTATATGTTTTTGTTTTAATTTTCTTTTCTTTTTAAGTGTAGTTTTAAGTTTTTAAGAAATTTTATATGCTTTGTTTGAATTTTTTTTTTTTTTTAAGTGCAGTCAATTGGCTTCACTAGATAAAAATAATGCCTTGCGGGAAATCAAACTTAGGTTGTCATACTTGCAAGGCAAAAGTACTACAATGAGTGTAATTGCACATCAAACTGAGAAAGAATGGATATCAGCAAACGAGAAAAGCAGACAAAGAATGTCACAAACACAGGCTGAGGGCGCAGCAAAGCAACATGCAGCCAGACTTGAGGAAGCTCATTTGCAAGCACATCATTCGTGTTTTACAACATCAGAAAGATGTTAACCAAAAACAGCACATCTGCGTCAAACATGACTTTGTGGTGAGCAATCACACAATAACAGTCAACTTGCATTCCGGTACAACCCAGTGGAAGATTCTAGGTTCAGGCAGCATGTTCTCATTTACACAATGATGGAAGTGTGTCCTTATTGCAATGTTCTGGAATTTAAGGGAGAAACCAAAGGAATGTTTTGTACCACTGAAAAAATTAAACTGCCTCAAATCAGAGAACAGAGCCATTACAAATTTTGCTTGCTAGATATACTGCGGAATCAAAACATTTCCTATATGACATCAGGAAATACAATTGATGTTTCCAAGTGACATTGTTTGGATAAATGTGCATAAGTGAACACACCTCTGATTTAATGAAAATATCCATAAGCATTGTAAAACTAACCCAATTCCCTCAATGAATCCAGAGTGGAGCCATTTAAAATTTATCTTCAAACTTGAGGTCGCCACTTTAAAGACAATGTAAATAAATTTAGGTTCATAACATGCCACAAGGACAAAAATAAGCTGTAATAACTTCAAGCACTTGGTTAACAAATTATAAATATCAGTTTAGGAAAGTTTTTCGTATATATATTTATACATTTTTTTATAAAAGATCATACGTGCAATGCAAATTATTTAACATGCTGAAAATATGTCTTTTCTGTTAAAAAAGACTGAGCCACAGCAACGCGTGGCAGGGTACAGCTAGTATATATATATATATATATATATATATATATATATATATATATATATATATATATATATATCAATAAATAAAATAATAAAAAATAAATAAAAAAACACGTTCTCCGAAAAAAGATCATTTACCGACTTAATGGTGGGAGAGTAGTGTGGCGGTATCTAAATAAGCCAGTAACAGCCTCCGGACAGAGGTGATCCCTTTTATCTAGTGGATATGTTACTAGGCTACGAACCCGAAAGTACCAGGTTCTAACAACTACAACAGCTTCTTAAAAGCAAGAATAAATTTTAATTAATAAAAAATTAATTGAAATACATTATATATACTTAATTTAAATGTTTTTTTAAAACTGAAACTCTGATTTTTCGGTACTTACGTATTCTACCGTCGACCAACTTCGCCAAATGATATCATCGTATGATATCATTATTGACATGATTATTGTGTTTTTACATACGTGGAAACAGTTATCTCTACTATTGGCTATATATTGGCATTTGGAGAAGTCTTTTTTCATTTGACGGATTGGTCGACGGTACAGAACGTAAGTATCGATTTCTGCTGAGGATCTCGTGTCCCTGACGGGACCAAATCAAACAGAACTGTAGACCCAGATGATTGTTTTGGCTATCAGTTCAATATTATCACATAGCGGTTTCTGGACAAAAACAGAAACCTATTTCTTATACAGCAAGAAGAATAGCTGGACAGTTGAAAATATGAGCAGGTGTTAGCTCTGTAACTGTATCCATGTATTGAAAACATATAGAAATATACTTACTGACAATTACTTGGGTAACCGTATTTAAATGCAGCCACATCACCTTCTCTCCAAACTTTAAAAAACATTTTGATAATAAAAAATACTCTCCCTCTTCATCCTTCTAATTCAAGTTAATGACTATTTAAAAAATTGGTACTTACATATTATCGCAACCGTATTGGCGGCATTATATGCAAAAAAATCCTATGGTCATCATTTCAGCGCGTACGACGCATGCGAAATCGTGGTTGCCAACTTGGCGAGTTATCGTGAGCTTTAACATTGTTGCTATTGTACGTAAGAGACCAACAAATCTGTTATTACATTTGTTATTTACTGCGAACTACATTAATTTTTTTATGTGCTATTCCATTTCAGTTTCCTTTTTGTTTTAGACAGTTTAGTTAAAATTTCCTATTAACTTGAAATGTAAGCTTATAGACAATAGCTTAGACAAATGTCAGTCAAACAGACAAACGTAAGATTTTTTTTAAATAAAAAAGTTACATAGGGGTCTTTTGACAATAGATCTAGCAACTCACAGTAAGATTTAAAAAAGTGTACGGTAGTTCAGAAGCTTCATAAGATTGGCGCCCACTGCAATAGATGAATAAAAATTGCTTCTAGTCTCTTTAGCTTTACGTGGAAAAATTAGTCTTATTTAACTGGATGAATCGTGGAAGACAACCGCTAAAAAGAAACCCAGCTTTTCTATCATTTTGTAAAAATAGCTCTTTTTAAGTGGATATTGGATCCCTTTTAACCGCTTTTTTATTTTTAAAATGGCAGACAAAAAATAAACTAGTATTGAGTTAAATATTAAAAAAATGTACATAAACAGCAAAATTTACTTATACTTCTCAATTTGAGTAATTACTTAAGTAAATAAGTCGAAAGTATTCCTCCAGCCTCTCAATGGTTTCCCAGATTCAACTGAACATAATCCTCAGATTTCGATTCACGCCAATTTCTTTTCTCACACTCCCTAAAATTGAAAAAAATATTCTTATCATTCATATAGACTATGAGATAAGGATAAGTATAAGGTGCTATTTTCGTGCTTGATTTGGTCATATTTCCTTTGCGGTCTTCTTCGATAATGCGACTGGCTCCCTCACAACTGAAGATTCTTCCTCATTTGTATGTGAGAAATACTCTTCATTTCGAGTCATACAATATTTTTGTTCTCGTCACTATCTTTCACAACAAGCAAATTTTTTCCATCCCGACCTTGATTCGTGTTTCCTCATTTGAATGCAAAGACTGTTCGGCTTCCGCACACCGGAAACGCACACCCCGGAAGTGTTTGGCCAAATATGCATGAGAAAGAACGAATACCGATATAACCGGAATCACTCTTACATTCTGTCAACACTTATCAAAGGACAGGAGAATCCTATCACTGTTACGTGATGCCCCACTGTCTTACTGATAACACGTCCAACTTATCTTCTTCACATACATTTCACAATTGTCTTTGTGAAATATGCCATGTATAGTATGAAAACGTCATAGAATGTTGTTTAATTGATGCCGAACATTCTACATTTAGTATGTAATTTACCTTTTCATAGTAATATCTTTTCTTTCATTGATACAAACGAAACAATTAAAAGTATTTCTCAGGATCATAAAATTTTTGTCTCAGTTAAAAAAAAAATGTAAGCTATCAAAGAAAAAATCTTATATTCCATAAAATATCGTAAATTCACTCATGACTTTGAAAGGAAATTTTCTGGTATCCTTGAAGAACAACAGAGAGCAAAAAGGGAGAGAGATAGCGACAAAGATAGGAAGAACTTTATCATATATATAGTCGAATTTCATTTTAATTTAAGGTTAAATTATTAGACACTTTTAATTAAGAATGTTGAGTACTATCAGCGTATCTAAAAATGGTTCTCAGAGAATGGATGAATTAATGTTGAAACGTTGCAGTATACAGCAACTCGATGGATATTGGCGACAGACATAGGTAAATTCATTGTAAGAAGCTAAATTCATGTGACGTCACGGTCACATGATAATGATAATCATGTATTCCCAGCTAATAAGTTCTTGCGTTTCATTGTTGCCAACTTTTGCTCTTTGCAGAAACTTTCGCTTCAAAAGTACTTATTTGTCAAGAATAATGACACACATAGGTTTACAAGATGCATTTTATTTAAAAGTACATGCATAAAATAAGAGGGTTTTTTATTTTCAATTTATTGTGTGAAGAAATTTTTTTTATCATAACATTTGAACATTTTTATCCAATTACGAAACATAAATTAATCTTTGTTTTACAAGTAGACAGTGCCAGTTTAAGCTCATTTCGGGCCCCCTTCGCACTGGTAGATCGAAATTTATTACCAGAAAACCTGGTTAAGTCAAGCTTATAAGGGCCCTTTCGTGCCCTGGGGCTGGGCGCTCACCACAAGCGCCCAATGATAAACCGGCACTGCAAGTAGAACAACAAGTTTTATTAGTTTTATGTCTGTTTTGAATTCAACGGAGAACAGTGTTTATCTTTGTCATGGGACCGTCGGGAATGAACCCATTCCCTTGAACCACGGTCAAGTGGCGGGGACAACACCTGAGCTGACACCCCACGCTTCTAATTGCTAAACTGCACCAATGTGAAAACTTTGAGCTATAACAAATTTAACGTGCATCCGCTCCTCTACACGGTGGGTTTTCAGTGGCGTTGAGCTCAAAATCAAACTATGGTGGTTATGAGACCGTGACTGTAACCACTAGGCTACCGCGGCCATATGTGTCACAGCGATTCTGTTAATTGTGTAACTATTTAGCTAAAGATTCGTAAGTTCGAGGTTTCACTCTGTCGAGGACAGTCATAGGAAATAACGAGAATTGCTCTTCGAAAAATATAATTGAATACTCGTTTCAAAATCCAAATATGGCTAGTGCGTCGAGATTCTACAATGGGCTCAATTCATGTGACGACATAGTCTAATGATAATGATAGCCACGTGTTTTTAGCCAATCAGTTCAAAAACTCATGTGATGCCCTAGTCACACGATAAAAACAATCAGTTCTTGCCCTTAGTTGTTTCCAACTTTTAATCTTTTCAGAAACTTCCACTCAAAAAGTACAAATTTGTCAACAACAATAACGCACATAGATAGACAAAATGCATTTTGTTTAAAAATACGTACACAAAACAAGATTATTGCAGTGATAACTTCTTTAGGCGCGTTTTGCTGAGAGTCAACTTGAATGGTGTAATGGTGAACATTGTTATCCTCGCAACAATGGCAACAATACTACTGAATGGTAACAATATTACTCGCAACAATGGCAACAATACTACTGAATGGTAACAATATTACTCGCAACAATACTACTGAATCATTTGGGTTTGATAAGTCATGTATCAGAAAAATTTGTGCAGCGAAATCTAGAGCAGAAAATGGACAAATAATTCTAATGGTTACTATTTATATTTCACCTAATCAAAGTGTAAAGAAAATGATCGAATTCATTCACAAAAATTTAGTTTTCTACATTGCGTGTGAGTGAAGCACTTCTGAATAAATTGCGTATTATTTTAAGAGGGAATTTTAATGAAGATTTTTCAAATGACAAAGCAAAACCTTTAATAGATTTTTTAAAATCAAAATTCAATTTAATTATGTGAAATGATCCAAATAAATGCACAACAAAGTAACAAACAACGCTTGATGGAGTTATTATTAGATATTTAAATAATTTTGAAAAAAATCTAAAGTATTTGTAATCTATTCAACTACCATAAACCTATTGTTTCCTTCTTAGAATACAATCAATTCACAAATATGATTGAATATTTCACAAAAAATATTACTTTTTGTGTACAGACATACGAATAAATAAGACAATACTAGTATCCCCTTGTTTTTTATTCACCTAAGTGATCCCTGAAATAACATTACAAAATTTGAAGTTATCACTTCTATCGAAATAGAAGTCATAAGCACACACATACACTTTCATTTTAATTTTAAAATCTTTTGAAGAAATTCTTTTTTTATAATATTTGAAGATTTTTACCCATTATTAAATTTAAAATTTTATCTAATTTTTAAAAATAAAACAACTAGTACGGTCAGTTTGATGTCTGTTTTAAATTCTATGAAGAACACGTGTTTGTCCTTATCATGTGACCTTCATGAATTGGGACCATTAAGTATCATCCGTTTGATCGAAGTTTAAAATTATGAGGATCAACACAGTAATTTGGCATTAAAAAACAAGTATAACAAAAAAAATTTTTTTTTAGTCAATTTCTACTTAGATCAACAAAGAAAAATTTTATTTTAGCTACTTTTTATTAACTAGTTACAGTTAATATAAATATTTATATACATTGGACAGAATCCCAACTTTAATTAAGTATTAATTTTTATTAATCATCATTAAAGTATCGTATTGTCATCTACTACTTATTGTGTATATAAAATTTCAGTGTTCAACTGATTGCTTTAACTCGTGAGAAAAAAAAACCTTTTCAAGTTTTGACACAAGTCGCCACAAGTGATGCCAACCGGGCTGTATTTCTAATTCCTTAAAGAATTAGTTTTAATCAAGTAATTTTTATTAATTATAATTAAATTATTGTATTGCCATCCAAAATAAAATCATGTATATAAAATTTCAGCTCAATTGAGCGCTTTAAAATGTATTTTATTAACGATTGAAAATTCCACCAAGTTAAATAAATAAATATATAGAGAGTGCGAGATAATAATAGGAAATGAAAAATATTAATTCTTAATTCCACGATAATTTAATTTCGATGAAAATGTTTGGTTTGATTGAAAAAATATATAAAAATATCAGAGAGGAATATAAAAATAATGTTCCTGAAAATACAAGAAAATACTTTTAAACACTTTGTTATTTTTCCTTGTTAAATTCCATTAATACAAATAATATATAATCACACTACTTTTAATTACGAAAATTAATTAAATACACTGCTCAAAATAATTAAAGAATATTGAGGTTTTAGGTGGATCATGTGGCTGGGAGACTTTTTAGCTGATTGATACATGGTCGACAGACGTAGCAGGTTATATGAGAATAAATTAAACATGTTTGGCAGAAAAAAATGCATTTTATTGCGCATTTGTGTACAAAAGGAAAAAAATATAATTTGTGCATATGAGAAAAAAAGAATAAGAAAAGGTGTTTTCTTCAAAGGAAATCATTTTCAGTAGGGGGTATGGTATCCACGGATGGTCAGCAACGTTGAGCACCTTTGAGGCATGGAGTCAATGAGGCTATTAATCACGAGTTGGGGTATTCTGTCCCACTCTTCCAGAAGAGGTCTTTCCAGTTCTTGGAGAAATTATGGGGGTGGTTGGCGGCCAGCAACTTGTCTTCCTAGAGCGTCCCAAACGTGCTCTATTGGATTCATGTCTGGAGAAAACGCTGGCCATTCCATTGGTACGATTCCTTCCTCGAAAAGGAAATCCTCCACCAGGTTAGCACGATGTGGCCTGCTGTTATCGTCCATTAAAATGAAGTCATCTCCTATTGCTGCAGCGTAGGGATCTCATCCCTATATCGGCGAGCAATCAGAGGTCCATCTCGAAAGATGTAGAGGTCTGTGCGCCCGTCAATGGAGATGTCGGCGAGCATACAGATCTACACCATGGAGCCAGTTTCGGACAGTCTGAGTTGGAACCGTGGTGCCAGTAGCCGAGCGAAAGTGTTGTTGGAGAAGAGTAGCGTTCATATTTCGGTGTCTCCGAGCCGTTAACACTAAATAACGATCGTTATTGGGCGTTGTTGCCCGTCTACAACCTTGTCCTGGTCTACGGCCTGCACTTCCAGTCTCCAAAAAATGGTTGCAGATCCTGGAAATCACACTTTGTGACACTCCAATGGCTTGCGCTACTTTGGCTTGAGTTTGGTACCCTTCTATCCTACCAACAACTCTCCAAGCTTCTGAATCGGTTAAATGACTTCGCTGAGACATTGTACTCATCGAAACAAAGCAGTCACTGAATGCCGATCATCCTTGTCTTCATTTCAGTTGAAAGTCAAATTTCATTCGCTGCCGCAGAAGCGACGTTTTTGTCGTCGAACTCAAAATTAGCACACTCCACAGTTTGAAAATCAGAAATATTTGCATTTGTGATTCTCTTCTTCCATTTTCGGCAAAAAAAATTCGCTTATATCTTTATTTTATATAAAACTTACAATATCCTTTAATTGTTTTGAGCAGTGTATTCACTAGCACCTCTTCTATTAGAGTCTGTAGAAATATTATCTATTAATATAAGGTGACCAATCGTCTACTTTAAGGAAGGACAGTCCTTTTATATGTTCTGTCCTTTTTCAAAAAATGTCATCCTAGTTGCCCACCTTTACAATATTTTAAAACTAATCTATTTATCTCTGTATTCAGAGATGTCACGCCAAACTGTTATGCGCCACTTCATCGTAAGTAAATCAGGCAAATATAGAAAATTTTGTTTTCTTTTTTTATTGAAAGAAATGTCTGATATTAAAATCTGATGACAATAGTCTGTTTGAAGAAGTTAGAAGGCATAATGTACAACGCTTACAAAAAAGAAATCAAGCTTTTATTGTAGAACGAACTAGAAAGTAAAAAAAAATTCTTAATACAGTAGAACGTCGTTTATCCGAACGTTTATTATCCGAAACGTCAAATATCCTTTCTTTCTCAATTACCTGTACTGTATATGAACACGTTTTCGAACAGTGCAATGTTCAACAGCTGTTTCGCGTGAGGCCAAAAGTGACGGGAAAACCCAAGGTCAGGGATAATTGGGGAGTTTTAGTTGTGTGATTTGGTAAACATCTGAGCGGAATATTAGGTGAGTTTGTTTCCAAACTGGACTCAGAAGATGGCTCGAAGAAAAGGAAAAACATGAGGGAAGCAAACGATGTTGTTCTTGATCGTGCACTCTACTAGTGGTTTTCACAAAGAAAGAGCAAAGGGGCTCCGATACCGGGACCTCTGTTGTGCAAAAAAACTCTGGAACTTAACGAGAAATTAGGCGGTTCGACTGATTTCTCAAAGCTAACACTGGTTGGTTAAAAAACTTTAAATGGCGCCACGGGATACGGGAACTGCAGATAGAAGGCGAATCATTGTCTGGCGATAAGAATTCTGCCCACAATTCTTCTATGGAGTGGTACAAACAACAGTCAGAGTGCTGACCTAGTAAACTACTGCTGCTCAAGAGAATCAGGGACCTTAAAGTGAACAAACGAAGGTTTACAATAGTATAGTGAAAATCAGTGATTATTTTTCCACAATAAAGGTAAAATTGCGACATTTTGCATCTATTTTGTTTTTTCGTCAAGCATGCTTCTCGTATGTGATGATTTTCAATGTTTTCGTATAGCGTTTGGTTTCATATACAGCAAAGATCGCAATCGATTTTCAGTTATCCGAACGGTGTTCGGTCGCAACTGATTCGGATAAACGACGTTCTTCTGAAGAAGAATAAAATGATTAACGAGAAAATTAATGTCATTGCTATGTACTACATTTTTTTACAAAAACTCAGCCTTTCGGAATAGAACTAGTAAGCAATTACAACAATTGATAAAGAACAACCACACGCTTTTACACCAATGACTTGAATTTTTTGTCGTGAATCATTTTATTCTTATGTTAAGAATTATGCTTACACTTTTTGGTTCGATTATCAATGAAAGCGTGTTTTTAGTTTTTTAAACTATACTTCTAGTCGCCTTCATTAATAGCATTCTGCCTTATTTGAATCATTATGCACTCATTATACTAATAATGCGCGCCATTTATTTTCACGTGGCTGAACAGGCAGCGCGTGTCGCGTTGCCTTCCCACTACTCTTTAGGCAAAGTTCGACACCAGATGTGAGAAAGTAAGTCTACTTCCTTTTACACATGTTTAACCAAGAAGGCTAAACACGTGCAAATTGTTTCTGAATTCTGCTCGCCGTTGCACGTGTGTGCGTTTTCAAGTTACTTTCAAGGTCGTCTCTCGGACTCTCCGAGTGCTTGGCCGCTGTTTTATTGCTTTGCCTTCTGGTGAACTTAGATTTATATAATGATTTAATGTTTTAGAAGATAAATCCTGAATACGATTTTAAAGGAAATGGAAACTTTAATTTTTTTTGTTTTTGAAACTGGAAAAAAATGCCTTGTTTTGTGATACTATATAAATATCTTTTTAATTTATTTTTCTCAAAATATAAAAAAAATTTTCGTGATGCTGTATTAAGTTTATTGAAACATAAGATCCAGTTTCTGAAAGCAGCTACATCTTTTCAGCAGAATGGAGCAAAACCACATTTTCGATAAATTTACATTTTTGATGATGGTGAGATTTGCAGGAACGTGCAAAAAATAGTTACCGTAAAATCCGCACACGCACTTTTAACACAAAAAATAAGATCGAAATTTACGGGTGCACGTTATACGCCGGGTAAAAAAAATAATAGCTTTAAATATACAAAAAATATGAGCATAAAAAAATAAAGATTTGTACATGTATCGAAATATTATTTATCTAAAAGAAATGACATGACTTACGAACTTGTTGTTTCTAATGCCACCTTTCTGACGATTTCAGATCAAGGCCCACGAAATTCATCGCAGCAAAGGGCTAGATCAGGGGTGTCCAACCCAAATGACCTTACGAGCCACTTCGGAAAAACCTTATAATCTCGCGGGCCGCACATAAAAATATGTACCTTTATATCAGATTGGGAAACACAAAAAAACATTTATTGGAGTGAAAATTTAAAGCAGAATGATTTATTATTATTGTTTTCATTATTGTTCCTGCATACAGACAAGATAATATAATAATGTTTTTTTTATATAATAATCCAATGATCAAATAATGTTTAAAATATTACTGTGTGTGTGTTGCCATTTTCTTGAAATTTACTGTGTTCCCATTGAATTAATTGATCATTCGTTACTTATTGTTGAAACTTGATAGTGCTGTCATTCGCAAACGATTAAGTATACATTGTCCTTTATCCTAAACATCCTGAATATTTTTTAAAACTTTAAGAAACAACTCTGTGTGTGTGTGTGGAGAGAGAGAGAGACTGCCTCTTGCTTTTTGGGCACTCCAAACAGAAAAGGAGGAGAAACGAAAGACGCACACATAGAGAATCATGTACCATCCATAGTAAAGGATATGCATAATGCAATTTGAAATTTATTAAAAAAGAAATTTATTATACAGTAAAATCAAACGCAACTGTTTGATAAAATATAAATCTATTTTAATCTATAGGATGTTTCTATTATCAAAAAGGATTTATTTTAAAAATAGAACAGTTAACAGGCAAATACATTGTAGAAATATATAAATAAATTTCCACTTAAATAAATTTCAAAATGAAAAAACTGTAAAAACCTGATATTCAAAAAAATTTAAAGAGTCGGCGGGCCGCAACTTACGTAGCGGCAGGCCGTGTGTTGGACACCCCTGGGCCAGATATACGCCTGTCATTAGCCGCAGCGTTTTTGAGAACCAGTCAGGTGACAATACAATTTAGTACGGTGCCACCCCAATTTTGAGGGAGAACACCCTAGAGGTGGTCAGAGGCCTCCTATCTCTCTTCGCCTTCCACCAACCTCAAGAGAGGACTCGCGACGGCTATTTAGAGTACCCCCATGCCGCAAAGGCATTATACATTTGCAAACATCCATACCTTCTCCTGGATTCGAACCCAGGCCCAACGGCACAGCAGTCAGCATCTCTAACCATTATACCGGATGGGAAGCTCGCTTATGAACTTAAAGGGTTGTAGTACTAGAAGTATATTATTTTGATAAAAGTTTGGGATAATACATCGAATAAGTGATTTCAAAATATAAAAACATTACATACGTACATTTCAGGTTTCTTCGTAGAAAAAGGAAAAGCGTTATATATATATACGGCGAATATATATACCTAAAAATTAAAAAAATGCAGCTCGAAAGTATAGGTGCGTCTTATACGTCGGATTCTACGGTATATGTTTTGATGTATTTTATAGCCAAATATGAATAAAAATCCTTATGCAGAAAATATAGAATTTAGTATAAAATTCAAAATAAAAGAGTAGTACAAAAAATGATCAAGAGTTTGTGTGTGTATAGTCTGTGTTTTTATACAAGCCCTAAAGACACTGACGTAGCTAGTTCTAAGTGGGTCCCGTTTCAAAACACCTTCGAGGCCCATTTTTAGAAAAGAAAGCCCTGTTAGTAGTACTGTAGTTACACATGTAGAGGCCTTTATGGCTTTTGGGCCCCATATCATTGATATGGTTGATACGGCGGAAGCTACGCCCCTGTCTAAAGATCATCCTGGAGTTTATAATAAACCGTCATGCGATAAATTACCTAAATTCATTTCGACAAAAGATTGTTCTATAGACAGAAAGGATTTATCCGGAGAGTGAACACGACTCTTAATTTGTGAGTTTTAACTCTCCTCATGCAGCTACGTTGCTGAATTGTGTAGATAAAAAAATTTCATGCTGTTGTAATAAACTTATTTATGCATAAGGTACAGTTAGTAAAAGTAGGTCTTGAAGAAAAAGTTGAATTTTACTGATGAAGAGAGCCAAGCACGAAATTTGCCAAGAAAAGAACAAATGAAGAAAGTGTACAAAAGACAGAAATTTTTGAAGAGGTTCGTTGATTTGTGTGTACAATGGGGGTTGATCTGCACTTCAGCAGGCACGGGGTACCCCCACCAGTAATCATAAATATTATCTTAATATTTCATTATCATGGATATCATCAGCTTCTATACATGATTTTCTGCAAGTTGGTTTCATTTAAATTTTTAAATTTTTGTTATCCCCAATAGTTTTTATCTTTTTCTGGAGTTCTTAAAATTTATTTTAGGAATCTCTCGACCAATAACAGAGCGGGCAATTTGTTTCCACGCAGTGTCGTAACTCCTATAATCCACCCTAACATTAAATAACCTCATTTGCCTGTTGGCAAATGACCTGCTAAATTTTTTATTCTTACTTCTCAAATGTTTTTCTTTTTATAAATTTTAATTACCTAATTTTAATATACCACTCACCCACACAGGCTACTTTCCCATTCAATTATTCTTACATTAACATCAGGGCAGCCAATCAAATGTCAGTTCACTTCTCACCATCGTCAAATCGCAAGGAACCCACTCAGCTACTTCAGCTTGAACTTTTTCCAACTTCGACTTTCAATAAGCCACACCTCTTCTACGTCTCAACGAAAGCCAGACTGTTTCACCTCATCAAGGACTTTAACTCTCCCAGGCGCCATTAACTTCTATGATATGGGATGGAGGCTCGCTCTGCGAGCCATATGCCCAGCGACAGCGACGCAGTGTCGTATGGTTCTGTTCATTCGAAAAATCCGTCTTAGTTGGGTATCTATCTTCATGGTGGGGTTATATCTAGCAGGCGCTTATGCCATGGCCCATTAGCTAATTTCTAATTACATTTCTTTTTCTTTTATTCATTTTATGTCACCACAATTTATGCACTTTAAATTTTAATAATTCTGATGAGGAGGTACATCTCTTTTTTTTGGGATAGGAACTCCGTAACTTATACGCCACTTGCCACATGATTTCCAAGAAATAATTTCAATCACATAACTTTCGTTTGTATCCTATTGACTTTAAGTGATAATACTCTTATACATCGATTTATATTTTTATTCATTTAGGTCGCTTCCTCCTGATTCGTCTTGGAGGTTCAAAAGAAATGTCAAGATCTTCGCATAAACTTTTAGCTTATATCATCCACAAATTCCTCTCTCTTTGCTTCTAATACGGTCTGTACAGCACGTATTTTTTGGGCACATTGATGGATATTTGATGGTTTGCATCATTGACTTCACACAGTATCGGTTGCCGGAAGCCCAAGTAACATGAAAACGAATACGATTGTTTAGCGACTAATAAAGTTCCTGAATTTGTGCGTGTATTAAAGCTTTTACTCTCTTCCGTCAATTTCGTGGCGCAAGCGCGATTTGGAGTTGGATATATTTTTTGAATGTAAATATCGCTTTGCTTGCCGCCGCCCCTTTTCGTATGCTGCCCGGGACCATGGTCCCCTCTGCACCCCACGCTACAGCACTGGTCAGGGGTGTAGCTACCGCCGTATCAATGATACGGGGCCCCAAAGCTACAGGGGCCGCAACACGTGTATCTACAAACAGGGAGCTAATATCTGAAAAAAGGGCCCCGAAGGGATTTTTATACAGAGCCCTTTCGGATCTAGATACGCCTGTTTCAGCGGTATCAATCTCGAACTTACGACACGCCACCCCCGAGTCCGTGACTTTTTTTGAACTGTCGAAGATGAAATTGCAGTTTATTTCATAAGAATTATAATATATTTAATTATACCTTTTTGGGAACAAGAGTCGTGACTAGGCTTTTGTTATCTGGAAGAGAAAAAAAACACTTTTTTTTAGTTCATTGGACATTAGTGTTCTGGATCACGACATCGTCCTTTAGAATAATAAATCTGTCGCGATATTTGTTATTAATAAAAGAGGAACAAGATATAATTTAGTGTTTTTAAAAAGCTATTGACTGGCACGAAGGATCCGAACTGATTCTGCGAAGCCCTGCCTTGGGATTATTTATTAGTTGATTCTTCTATTCAAATTGACAAGAGAAGGTCATGGATTCACAACAGCAAGTTAATAGTTATTACGAATTGTCAAATATATTTCACTTTAATAATATAGAATCCTTAATCTCTAATTGAATATAGGAGATAAATATTGAGAAAGATGATCTAATTAATTTTCTCCTTTTTCCCCATCGCTTTTTCTCTCTATCATTTAACATGTCAGACTGAATAGAACTGTTGTAAATAATGCTTTGTTGCCACGACTGTGATTTTGGCGGGAGTAGAATTTTGAAGTATTTTTAGTTCGATTAATCCATGTGTATTCGATGAATGTGTTAAAATAGCTGACATTTTTTGTGTGTGTGAAAATGGGAATACTCTTGCTATAATAAAAAAAATGAACTTAATAAATGAGTCTAAGAGAAGAAATTGTAGTTTATTCAAAGTATATGAAATGGCATGATATCAACAATAGTAAACATTAGAGAGAAATACACTACTGGCCATTAAAATTGATACACCAAGACGGCCACATACTATAAACGTGAAATTTAAACGACAGGAAGAAGGTGATGTGATATGCAAATGATTAGCTTTTCAGCGCATTCAGACAAAGCAAGCGCCAGTAGCGACGACTATAATGAGGAAATTGTTCAGCCGGTTTCTCATACACAAATTGCACTTGAAAGTTGTTCAATGGTAAAAAGTAATTGTGATGCCTCATATAAGAAGCAGAAATGCGTACCAGCACGTTTCTGGCTTTAATAAAGGTTGAATTGTAGCGTACCGGGATTGCGGTTTATCGTATCACAGCATTGCTGCTCACGTCGGTCAAGATTCAATGACTATTAGCAGTATATAGAATCGATGGGTTCAGGACGGTAATACGGGACGCCGTGCTGGATCTCAACAGCATCCTATCACCATTAGCCGAGAAAACAAGCATGTTACCCTCATGGCTTTAATGGATCATGTAGACACATCAGGAGCCTCGAGTCAAGAATTGGGGTCGTTTGCAAGACAAGTGTCTGCATGAATAGTTTGATGAGGTTTGCAGCAGCTTATGCAACGCATGGAGACCATAGCTGTGGCTACCCTTAGCGCTGCATCACAGACAGGAGCATCTTAAATGGTGTGATCAACGACGAACCTGGGCACACGAATGTCAAGACGTAATTTTTCCAGATGAACCCATGTTCTGTTAACAGCACCAAGATGGGCGCATCCGTGTTTGGAGGCATCGTGGTGAACGCATATTGGCAGCGTGCATTTATCATCGCTATACTGGTCCATCACCTGGCGGTAGGTTATGGGACGCTATTGGATACACGTCTTGGTCATCTCTTGTTCACATTGATGACACTTTGAACAGTGTACGTTACATTTCTGGTGTGTTTCGACCCTTGACTCTACCCTTTATTCGAGCCCTGCGAAACTCTGCGTTTCAGCAGGATAATGCACGACCGCATGTTGTCGGTATTGTACGGACCTTTCTTGATACCGAAAATGTTCGGCTGTCATCCTGGTCTGTACGTTAACTAGATCTCTCGCCAATAGAAAACGTCTGATCCATGGTTGCGGAGTGACTGGCTCGTCACCATACACCAGTCTCTACAGCTGATGAGCTGTGACATCATGTTGAAGCTGCATGGGCATCTGTACCTGTGCATTCCATCCGATCTCTGTTTGACTCAATGCCCAGGCGTATTAGTGCTGTTATTACTGCCAGAGGTGGTTGTTCTGGGTACTGATTTCTCAGGATCTATGCAGCCAAATTTACTGAAAATTCAATAACTTGTTATTTCCAGTACAATATATTTGTACAATAAATATTAATTTGTTATCTACATTTCTTTCTGATGTAGAAATTTTAATGGCCAGTAGTATAGATTCCGAGGCGTGCTGCGAAAAACAAAATACTAACCAAGAATCCTTACTTAAATATCATGAATACCCATCATCTAATACAGGGGTCGGCAATCTTTTTGCTGTGATGTGCCAAATCAATCCACCAATATGATTCAGGGTGCCGCATAATAGAAAATATCCGAAACAATTGAATTCCCGCAACAATACATGCGGAGTTAGGGGATAGAGGTCAAGAATGCCGCGCGATTTATAGTTTTATTATGTGTATTAACTATACATAATTTAAAGATATTTATTTACATAAAAATAAGCACAAAATATAAATATTCCTTCAACATAAATAAAAAAAATTAAAACTACTTTTAACGTATCTGTCAAATTTAATTATTGAAATAAGAAGCCCCCACACACATTGTAAGTATTCCTTCAATACAGTTAGATATTTTAATCCGAACATTTTCTTCCCGCTTCTCTCTATTCTATATCGCAATATCAGGGGTACAATTTGTGACTTTATATTTCACACGATTCTGAATGTTCAGCTGAGTCCGCAAAGAAGTACTTTAACAATTTGTTTGCAGACTCCCAGAACTTTTCATATGAAAACAAAAAGATCTGTGTACATATATATGTAGAATGAAAAGCGAAAAGCAGAGCAAATGTAATTTTTTCCTCAAATAATTAAATATCTCCAGCAAAAGGCATTCAACAATTTAAAACATCTGTTAATTTATCGTTAGAGTTGCCTGACAGATTTTTTAATATTTCTTTAAATTTTCCTTTGCCCTATTTTGATGATGTTAGTTCAATGAACTCCATTTTGTTGTTGTTTCAAATTCCTTTAGAGCAGGAAGGCCTACACCAAGTCCATTGGACCTTTCCGCATAAGAATGTCACAAACCAGGTCTTGTTCTGCAAACAACTGTCCAGGGAAATAACCTAGCAATTCAGAAGATGAGCAAGAGAAGCAGAGAAAGAAAGAGCTGGGACAGGTAAAGAAAGACTTTCCTCTCTACACAAAGGTAACGCAGGTAACTACTTCTAAAACGCGTCAAGGCCGTCTGAAGAGCCCTGGATCTCATGCACTGTAGAGATAGGCCAGGACTCTTAGCTGCGTACCAGTGGTGAGCAGGAGGATTTCGCCAAGTCAAATTCATTTTAGCTCTGTGAAGGGAATGAATTTAAGAATGGCTCAAGACAGAGGAACTGGGGTTGGGAAGATCACAACCCCCTCCCCCCCTACTAGCCAGCTCATCAGCTGCCTCGTTCCCAGGCACACCTACATGCGATAGTATCTACTGGAGACACACTGGTTTTCTCTAACCAAGCCTAGCCAATCTGGATAAAATATCTAGACCAGTACTGTCATTAGGCTCCATTTTAAAATTATCAATTTTACTAAGAAATTGAATAATTTATACAAAGGAGTAGAGTGCCACTAAAAATTGTAGCTCGTGCCATAGGTTGCCGACCCCTGATCTAACATATGTAAGAGGCGGCCGAGGCTGCTAAGTGGTCGGATTCAAGGACAAGAAGTTGTTGATATTTCTGTCGATCTGGCTTTGACTCAAAACAAATCGTTAAAAGGGTTTGATGAATGTAAAACTACTGAGGCTCAAAGTCTTCACGTTGGCATGGTATGGGATAGTGGGGGTCACCTCAGATGTCATTATCGTCACTAGACTAAGGTTCAAAATTGCGGGGTTCGTCGCTACTAGCTTTAAGTTGCGACGTTATTTTTTTAAAGTTGATATCTTAAAAGAGCATGCATTCTACTAAAAGTAACATCTTACTATCCTAATATACACTCATTTGCAAACAAATTAGCGCACCAAGAAAGAGCCGTCAAAATGAAACGAAATTTTACATACGTAATAACTACTTTGATAAAAGTAAATGATTAGAAAATCAAAGAAAAAGGATAATTTATTTTAGAGAAAAATGCAAAAGAATGGAGGATTTAATACCCTGTTGAACCCCCTCTAGCGCTTATGCATGATGCGATACCATCGGGAATTGAAGCATACAAGATCTGTATAATGACTTGAGACATTTCGTTCCATATTTGCTATAACCTTGCCTGTAGTTCGTTCAAACTCGTGGGATGCCCAACGCGCCATCCCAAATGATCCCAGATATGCTCGATTGGAGAAAAATCTGGGGATCAAACAGGCCAAGGCAGGGTAGTAAAAATGCGGAGATAGTCTTGTGACATCCTTGCCGTGTGAGGCCAAGCATTGTCTAGTTGAAATGGCTCCTGGTGGCCATTGCATGAGTGGCAACGCATGTGGTTACAGGATGTCATGGACATGCCGCTGGGTTGTCATGTGGTGCCACGGATCAATACTAGGGGTGACCGTATATTGTAGACAAGGGAACCCCATACCATCACACCAGTTGTGGGAGCGGTGTGTCGCTGTAAAGCAAAGGCAGGATTGAGGCGTTCACCACGGGGTCTCCACATACGAACACGATTGTCATCACTGCTGAGATTGAATCTGGATTCGCGTCGATAAAGAAGACCTGGTTCCATTCCGCTGCAGTTCAGTTTCCTCGTGCGCGACACCACTCCAAACGGATGCGTTGATGGTTGGGCGTCAAGGGCAGTATATGTAATGGGCGCAACGATCCCAGATGTCCTTCAGCCAGACGCCTTCGTTTGGTTCGAGGAGACACAGGGGACCCTTGTGAAGGTGCTACCTGTGTCTGGATGGCGGCCTATGAAGCAGTTGACTGTACGAGTGCATTTCTTACGATTAGGCAGTCTTCTCGACGGCTGGTCTGCCGAAGGCGTCCTGAGCCTGGTGTTCGTATAAATGCCATTTCTCGGATCCACTGGTCCCAACACCTCCTCACAACACAATCAGAGCGGCCTGATTGACGAGCTACTCGCCTAGCTGACCACCCAGCTTCCTCCATGCCGATGATTCTCCCCCTCTCAAACTTGGATAGCTGCTCACATTGTCTTCGAAAACGGCGTACTGGCAATGGAGTCTACCTCCGCTCTTACTTTGTAAACGATTCAGCACACTCAAACAAGATTTGGTTACTTCTTTTATACTCCACAGAGAACGACTTTAAACGCTCTCTATCGGCTATACGTAATGCGCAATCACGCTGCATTTCTAATCATTTGCAAATCTCCCCGACATGTACCTTCATGCCGAGGTTTCGTTACGATCCCACAATCATTTCTTGATGCGCTATTTTTTTTTGTCCATGTGTGTAAATTATTTGTTCTCTGATCTGCAACAACAGAAGTCACACTAATATTACTTCAATTTGAATTACACGAGTTACAAAAATATTACTACTATATAGTGCGAAATGTATTTATTCGAAGTAAATAAAGAGTTTTTAGTTGTTAGTATTTTGTTCTTAATTACTTTTCCATTACAAGTCAAAATTGTTTGACAGCACATCTGTACCTCATTAAACATTTCTTCAGAATAAATGGCGCGTTGATCCATAAATGTTCGCCATCCCTGCTATATACTGTTTTCATAAAAAGGGCGCTAGAGGGACTTACTTTTGTACAGAGGCCCAGGGCCGCAAGATGTCTTAAAATATTTTTGGAGAAGGTAATCTAATTTATTATATTATTCATTAAAAGCTCACAGGACTCTTAAATTGAAAATTTTTCAAAGCTTTGAAAGAAATATATGTTACAGCCTCAATATTTCTGAGCATTTTGGTACCAAAATTGTGTTGATATTGTGAAAACTTCCGAAGTTATTGAGAAATAAGTAGTGGTACTTAGACGAAAACCCCATCTTTTTCTTACCTTTAACTTCATTTTTCGCAAAACAAAAAATTTTAGCTTCCGCGCGGGATTTCTCAGAAACTATTTATGGTATCACATATGGTATTTATGGAAACTATACACACGTGTTCAAAATAAGGCCCTTCATAGCTTATACATCAATTTTCAAAAAAAAAAAAAAGAATATTGTGGCCGCGGTAGCCGAGTGGTATAGGTATCGGACCGTGGCTTGCCTTGTCACGAGTTCGAGCCCAGTGCCACTAAAGACCCGTCGTGTAAGGCAGAGATGCACGTTAAATCTGTCGAGAGCTGAAACGTCCTCCCGTTGGTGTGGTGTGGTAGTTAGGAGAGGGTGGTGCCAGCTCAGGTGTCGTCCACGTCACTTGGTCATGGTTCAAAACTATGCCAAAACTTTCACCAAAAGCCCTCGTGAAGCTGAACAGTGCGACGTTAATATTCAATCAATCAATTCAAAAAAATATTTAATTGATTTTTTTTATTTGAATTTTAATTAATTTTTTCTTAAAATTTTAAAATTTTCGTTTTTTATACTGGTATTAAAAAAAATTTTTTTCTCTAAATTTCTTAAAAGTTTGTATAACTTAAAAAGTAAACATTTTTATACCAAGTAAAATTAATATTGTAAACTTTGATCAATTTTGTACTTCAGAATCCTGCGCGGTGTAAAATACCAATTTTCACATTTTTGAAAAATTGTCCAATTTTTATTTATTTATAACTTTTTAACTATCGTTTCAAACTCTCTGAAATTTTGAGAATATTGTATATATATGTGATTATCATGCGGTAAAAATTTCAGATAATTGTTTCGTTTTATTGCTAAGTTACATGGGTTTGAAGAAGGATGTTCTTTTCGAGTGCACGGATATCTATCTGTTAAGGATCATGTGAGTCCTTGAGTTACGGTGATCCTATTTCAGATCCATTAATTTTACAACAGAAAAACGACATAAGTTTAAAAAGGTTAGGAAGTCACTAAACACTTATCTTAGAGGAAGTTTCCAAAATAATACATATATTGCATTTTTATCAATAAGTAAATATGGATTCTTAATTTCTTTTTTTGAAGCAGGAAAATGAAGCTTTCTATTACGATAAAAAATTAAGAACACTTCAGAGCATATTTTGAATGAATAAAATTTTTTAGAAAATTTAGATGAGAAAATCCATTCAGGAAATATCGAATAGCAAAACACAATAATGAGAGTGATCTGGAGTTCATATATCTCACATATATTCATTTCTTATGACTGATGTGTATTCAGAAGTCCGTTGAGTTTTTGCTGTATGTTGTACAGAAATACGTACCTAAATTATAGTGTATGAAGTTAAGTCTAGCAGGAACGTTCAGTCAGAATGTCTGTCTAGTATCTGGAAGAATTGATTGTTCGGAAGGATGCCCCATTTTTTGTGTTTGTGCCTTTAAGCATCTCTCTCTCATTTCCGCTTTTTTAAAAACAAAACGTTTTAATAACTTCCTTTCTTTCCAGTGAACTATCATTTATGACCTACACTCTTCATTTCATTTTACAGGAAGTTTTCCTTACTCAAAAGTATTTCCAATTAATCGATATGAAATGCTGTGTTCAAGTAATGGGTTGTTTGATGATGACCTCCATGTAAGTGTGAGTAAAAATATTCTGAAGCAGTGCTTCTCAAACTGTCAATACTTGCAACCCAAAATTCAATCATAATATTCTTCACCCCTCCCCCCTCCATACGATAGCAATGTATTGAATTCAATAATGCTATACTTTAACGCTAAAAATACAGTACGACTTTATCCTGTTAAGTGTAGCGGCATAAACAAACGTCTCGCTCAACCAAAGCGTTAATTTCCCCAAACGTCTCTAGACGTCCCAGACATTCCCTATACGTCTTTCCAAAGTAATTATTCCGAAAGATTTGGAATGCAATAAAAGGACCTTGACAGTGTTTATAAAGAATTTACTTGTTTTAGGGGATTTGCTTATGTGTATATTCTTTTTCTTCCCTCTCCCCAATACATTACATTCGCGTGCCTGCGTGGAAAACGGTGGTGAATCTCCTAACTTTTAATCGACAATTAAGGGATTAATTATAAGCACCGTACAAATTATCTATAGATAATTCTTTTATATAATTTTACATATGACAAGCCCATGTTGTCACTGGTAGTTATTAAATTAGTTCTTATACATAACTTATAGTATTGTTAAATTAATAAAAAAATGTATTTATATAGATGTATTATATCAGTGTAAATGCGTATTTTATTTTTTATTATGCTCAAATGTATTTTGTTCTTTTACTTTCAGTAAATTATTAATTTTTAAAAAATAATCATTTGTTTTCGACTTTTCAATATGCTCGCGCCCCCTCGAAGAATTATTACGCCCCCGCAGGGGGGCGTACCCCTAAGTTAGAGAAATGCTGGTCTGAAGGGAATATATTATTTTTGGAACTTATAAAATAGCACATTTATAATTTTATTTAAACAAAATTTCTAGTAAATATGCTAATACATTAACGGCTAGACAGAATTCTCTGAAAGACTTTCAAAAATATATTGTTAAGACGAGTAAAATTATCATATTCGGTAATTCAACAAGGAATTCCTGGAATTCCTATTTCTATTTTTGTACAAAAAAAATTCGGTCAGTACCTTTTACAATATGATGTCTACTATTAGCATTTGAGACATAAAATAACCTTTTATTTCTCAGCCGCTTTGTCTGAGTTCACTTAATGATTTCCCTGGACTACAATTGCCTGTATTTTTTGTCGTCTGTCGAGTTTTTATAGTTCTCAATAAAAGAAACGTGAGTACACAGCTGTCTGCATTTATAAATGTTCTTTTTTTAATTCTCTAAATACTACTTATAGGTAATTTAATCTCTTAGAAGAGTGTTGTAATGACACTTCGAAGATAAAATTTTCTAATTACTAACAATTTTGCTTTTAAAAATGTGTCCAAATCACTAACTTGCTCATAGAAATCAGTAATTAAATGGAAAGATTGTCTTTATTGGTTTATTTGGGAAGGGAGGGGGTTCATTAAATAAAGTTTTAAAATTCTTTTGTCTCTTTATACTTCTGCAAAAGAATGACTTCATGGAACAACCGTTGGGATATTAGATAATAAGTGAAAATGTAATCTGAAGCACAGTGACTGAACAAAGAATATTAAGGCCCTTCTGCAAAGTCAGGTTGGACCCCAAGATGGATCTTTCAGAGGATTGAAAAACCATAACACAGACACACACATCAGTTGTTTGGTCCCCATAGAACCCTGCCCCCTCCCGATGTGAGGTCAGCGGGGATGTACGTTACACCACTGCTTCAGTTATTTATCTAAAACAATGGTTGTCGTTGTTTTTGCTAATTCCCCCTGTCTGACAAAGTCAGATCGAGGCCCACGAAATTCATTGTGGCAAAGGGCTAGATGTACGCCTGTCGTTGACCTTTGCCTTGAGCACCATATAGGTGACAGTAAGATTTAGCCCGGTGAAATTTCCGGAGGGATGGGATGAATATTGCCAGAGCCTGTGAGACAGGTTGGACTGCTTTGCGATAGATGGCGACACCACCGATCTCCACCTCCACAATTGAGGCATGGAACTGGAAGGGAGGGAAATATTCTCCAGCCCCCTGCACTTGTGGTTTCAGCTGCGGCCACCCACAAGACTTTTGGATCCACTGATTTAACGAACACGTACTCCGTGTGTACTCGGAGGGTATTTGGTGGCATCGGGCATCGGACCCAGACCTTCCGGTCTGGAGTCCGATGCTCTAACCACTAGGCTACCCACCTGTGGTTCGTGAGACCATGGGGGTCACCACCGCCTATTCTAGGGGTTCCACGAACATCTCTCATTTAATGTCAAAATTTCCTTCTTATATAGACTCTGAAAGGCCTCGTAGAAAGATTGATTAGACTAGATCACTTAATTACCGCCATTAAAAAAACGTACTGGAACATGTATTTCGATCAAGAATATTAATTCATTGAGGGGTGTTCAAAATCTTGGTAAGGAAGGGGAGGGGGACGGAGTGATAGAAATTTTAAGAACGGCTGATGTAAAACCAAATAGATTTTTACGAAAATATTTCAAGTCCTAAGTTAAATTTTTTATATGGTTCGCGATGGAATCATATACAATGGAGGGTATGAACTTTCAATATAGCGTGTCATGGGAGAATATGCTAAAAACAGTTTGTTATTGCTTATTTGATCAATCAATCCTGTCTTTTGTACAGTGAGCTACTGTGGAGACTGGTTTTAAAATTTCAAAACTGTAAATGGAGTATCATAATATCTTATGTAGTTCCTCTTGTTTTGCAAATGTCCATACTGCATTATAAAAAAAGTTCCCAGATTTATTTATAATGTAGTCTTTCTTTATAATGTAATAATTTTCTTCCTGTTCATTCCAACGATGTTTATTTTTAGGGTTTATTGGACTCATGTGTTTCTAAGTGCAAGGTTTCCGGGCTAAAAGTATCCAAAAGTAATGGTTTATTATTACCGAACTACCCATCAGAATGTAATAAACTGTTCATCTGTGGATTGGAAAGCTTTCTGAGATTTTTTGGGCCTAGTCAGATCGGCCGCACGTGCGCGCATTATTCGGCAATCGCAGACGATAAACATTTTGTACTGACATCATTAGTAAAGATGTGAACGCCACAGTAAAAGGTGCAGTGCGTACTTTGGTTACGGAATTTCAATCGGACACACGTGTACAGCGACGTGTTCAAAAAGAATGTAATATCGACCCTCTCCGACATCAAGTCTATCCACCAATGGGAATGAGCTTTAAATGAAACGGGAACTTTGGTATCTCAAATGGGCAAGTATCCTTAAGTTTTTGTGTTAGAAGACACTGATGATCGTCTGCGTTTTGTTGGAATCCTAATAAGTCTATTAGGCAAGCCAGTAGCGACATTCATGCCATTCTGTTTGAACACGTCACTGTACAAGCGTGACTGATTTAAATTCCGTTAACCAAAATATGCACTGCACTTTTTACTGTGGCATGCATATCTTTACTAATGATGCCAGTGTAACGTTTATCATCTGCGATTGCCGAATAACACGCGCAATTGCGGCTAATCGGACTAGACCCAAAAAATCTTCTAGAGTGTTCCAATCTACGAATGATCGGTTTATTTCATTCTGATGGGTAATTCTGAAAAAAAAGCCATTACTCTTGGATACCTTTGGCCCGGACACCCAGTATTATTAATTCATGATGTTCCGCTAAATTTATATCCTTTTACATCTCATACAACAGGAATCAAAACTATCAGTTAAGTGTATCCTCCGACAAACAAGAACACCCTCATCCGTGCACTCACAGAGGAATGGGATAAATTGCCTCAACAGCTGCTGGATAATGTTGTGCAAAGTATGGTATGACGTGTGGAATCTTGCATCACACTCCACGGTGGACATATCCAGTACTGATACCTTTCTTTAAAGTGCCTGCTGACTTTTAGATGCATTGTTCCATTTCTCCGTACGCAGATCAAATGAACAATTTTTTTTTCTTTCAGATGTTTCACAGCTTTTGTACTTTCCAGAACAATAAATATTCTTTATTCTAATGTCTGAACAGTGTGGCAACTATATTTTATCCTACTAGGCCTCATGTCTCGCTTAATGTTATGCTACATAGCAATTTGTGATCCGTCCTTAGCAATTGTCCAGCAGTGTAGAAGATACCTTACATCGATATTACAAAAAAAACATATATGACCAGGCTTTTTCTGAAATATGGATCCTGACAGACAGCAGAACCCCCAGGCAACGTTTATCGAATTGACCATTCATCGGCGATAGCACCAGCAGGAGTATTCTAAACTTTTTAAACAATTTTCAGATCGGCATCCTATCTATCTACAATGGGTCCCTTCTCATGGAGGCCTGACCGGGGACAAAGTAGCGGATGACTTTGCGAAGACGGCTGCCAGCGATCCTGTGGATCCGGAAGACCACATGATGCTTGCGTCGTCCGAGATCTATTCCATGGCTAAAGAATTAATATGTAGAGCCTGGGTTGTCCCTCCTGTACACCCATCGTACTTTAAAAGACACCCTGGAACCGGCATATCATTCAAGGTTTCCAGATCTTACCAGAGGTCATTCTCGTGATTTTCGACAGGTCATTTGAGGTGCATGATTTTGAAGGTGGCAAAAGAAGCTTCCCGATTTGCACCAAATGTAACATTAGTCCTTTTTCTCCTCAGCACATCCTGCAATGTCAGGTTTTTTCCTGTGAAGAGGCTGTGGCTTTCTCCCTGCTGCTGTTAAAATTTGTGCAGATTTACGGGCTCATGGACTTGGTCAAGTGCACTAGACCAGATGGGTATTACTCCCACCACCACCACCCACAAAAAATACTTTAATCTGAAATGTCAAGGTTTTTCCTGTGAAGAGGCTGTTGTTTTCTCCCTGCTGCTGTTAAAATTTCTGCAGATTTACGGGCTGATTCTGTGGAGGGCGGGGAGGAAGGTTTTCCGTTACGCCACTAGTTCGAGTCCTGGTGTCACAAATGTCTATTGTAGAAAGGCTGATGCACGTTAAAAACGTGCAGTCCTCATGTTGTGTGATCAAAAAGTTTGGTGAGTGGGGTACAAGATCAGGGCTCAGGTATCCTCTTCATTCGAATATGGTTGAGAGTTATGTCGCCAGTAACCCTCGCGGTGCTTCAGAGTGTGACCTGTCGCTTACCATTGTCACTGTACTCAAAGTTGTAATGGTGTAACCTCTGATGCCAATGAATTCCAATTCCTATTAGTATAGTTATATCAAAGCACAATTCGCTAGTTTTTACTATTTAATGTCAAAATAAGAAAGAATCAAGATATTAAAGCGTCTGATAGAGTGGCGTAACGGATAATATTAGGACCCCCCCCCCTGCAAAGTCAGGTTTTGAGCCTCATGCTTAAATACATACTTTGTGTCAGTCAGGCTTTTAGCCCCCTAGAATCCTGCCCCTCCCTCGCGATGAGCGGTTGCGGGGGTGTATGTTGCACCATTGGTCTGGTGCATCTTAATGGACGTTATCAAACCGAAAAATATACTAAAATACAGTACAATGCAGAATTAATGATTGTTCTAATATAAAATTTATCAAATGTGTTAAGAAACAAAGAAAAATAATATTGTTTTGTTGATCCACTTTGAATGTTTGTGAGGTAAGAATACCAGATTTTTTAAAAAAAAATTCATTTTGTGTGCCGTTGCTCTTCTAAATACTAAAAGCATTTTTTTTGCTGATATTCCCCGTAGAATAATAGATACAAAGTTTATTTGTTATCATATGAACTGCACAAATAAATTAAATTAAATTATTTAAAAGATATAAGTACCAAATCCAAAATAGGTATAATACAACCAAATTCTAAGATACAAAATTGCAGAAAATATTAAAGAAACAAAAAAAAATTAAATTGCATAATTTAACAAGTGTGAGTGAGAGTTATATTAGTATCGTACTCAAAGCAACTCAAGGAATATTGGGCATGGACATCGTAATTTTGTACCATGGTCAAGTGACGAGGACAACTGAATTACCCCCCCCCCACACACACACACCACACCAACAGGAAAACTTTGAGCCTCGACAGATTTCAGCCCCTCTACATACGGCAGTTTTTCAGTGTCACTAAGGTTGAACTCATGACACAACGGCCGCGATTTCGTGACCATAACCACTAGGTCAGGGGTGTCAAACTCTCTGCCCGACCTATATATCAGCACACAATAATGTATAATTTTTTGGAAAATTAACTGTGAAAATGAGGATTTAACGCACTTCCCGACGTGCAACATGTACAAATGAAGTTCAGATGATATTGCATCGTATTAAAAATACGCAGAAAATATTTCGATTCTTAGAATTGAATTTGAAACAGGATTTAAAGATTTAAATTCTTTGGAAGACTAATTTTGCTTGCTTCCGATTTTTTCAATGAATATAGACTCAGTTCTCAGCCATACGCAAATGGAGGTGATCGAGATATTCAGTGCAATTGAAATTTGAAGGCAAAATTCATTGAAGTGAATATGCTGAATTTTACAAATATTTATCAGTCACGTTTGAAAATACCCGAAAATTCGAATATGAAATTATCTTCATATTTGGAAGTAATTATCAATGCGAGAGCAGTTATTTTCAGTTATGAAAGGAAATAAGTCTCTTGTTAGAAATAGTATTAAGGCGTGTTGGAAAGCTAAAATCATATTTTTTTTGACAATTTGAGATTTTTACTTTTTCAAATTATATAGATTTTAACTTTTCTAAAAATACCTTACTTTAATCTCTAGAATAATTAGAAGCCCTTAAAAGCAATTTTTAAATAATTGTTGAAACTATGCCACGCCCATTTGAGTGGCAAAAAATGTAAACAAAGTTCTTCGGTTTTGCTTAAAAGTTGAGCGTCTGATATAAAACAAAACATATATATTTTACTATATAAATTGGGTATTTTATTTTTTTTTTATTTTCTAGCCTATTAGAAGTCTCATTGTATGCGCTAAAATCAATTTATCTCAAAATGTAAATTTTGATGTTCGATGTACCTTTTTTGAGAAACTACTGTTCACAGGTATGTAATTTTTTATGATATATTTACAATGATGGCTAATATATACTGAAATGAGCTTTTTGTAAAAAAGTCAAAAATTTATTTTTTACAAATTTTTTATGTGAAAAATGGGTCAAATTTCGCAAATGTTTGATAAAACATTTCATAAATTATTAAAAAATTAAAAATTAGCTAAAAGCTCATTTCAGTATAATGAGAAAGGTGACTTTAACTGTATGAAAAATTTCAAGTATGTACATGAAGCAGATTTTGAGAAAAAGTACATCGAAAACAGACAATTTAAAAAATTGCCAGTATAATTACAGATAGAGGTTTCCAACTCCTCTTAGTGTTGTTCATCTCGGGTCAGTTTTGAAAGTAAATAATGCGAACAGATTTTCTCCCGAAATAGGGAAAATAATAGCAAAGAAGAGATGTCAAGTGTCAGGACGCAAACATTACATTTGTTTTTTTTAAAATGCTTATTATAATGTATTATTTGAAGTAAACTTACGCGTTTCTATAAATATAAATTTTGTTTTGCGGCCCATTTAAAGTCAAATTTTATTTATTTGGCCCACAATAGCCTTTGAGCTCGAAACCCTTGTACAAGGCCATGTTCAAGCGATGAGGACGACAACTGAGCTGGTACCTCCCTCTCTAACTACCACACCACACCAACCTGAGAATAATTTTACAAATCCGATTCCTTGTACTCGATAAGAGAATAAATAAGACACCAAAAAGTACCTCAGGCATTTTAAATTATTACATAAAATACGGCACGCTACAAAATAGTTAAGAAAAAAATCCGGTTAAAGGAATAGAAGACTGGATTTTAAGAATTCGTTCGATTAATTAAATCGATAGAAGCTAGAAATTAAATTAGAGGAAAACTTTCAAAACGAATTCAGAATTTACTCAATGTTGCACGAAAGAACATCGTTAACATCTACGCAACTGCACTTCAAAGTCGATCGATTTACCATTACCATCATTCCCAATGATTCTATTTGAATAAAGTGGCTCTGGTTTTATGTTTTAATGAAACATTTTCAGTAGCAATTAATCTCTTCCTAATGAACAAACTGTATCGTTCAAGCCCTTTCTGGCAGTAACTTTTTTTCCAAGAATCAGAAGCACTTTCCCTTTGAGTTGTCTTATCTCATTAAACATTTCCGCAAGCCTGAAAAATGCATTGAAAAAAAAGAAGGCAATCAAACAACCGACCTTCCTTGTATCAAAAGGAGAATTCAGGGAAAGAATTTATTCTTAATTCATCTCAGAGTGAATTCTTATTTTTTTTTCACTTTTGCCTTTTCTTTTCCTTTTTAATTAGGCTTAAGATTTGTATACTTAAACTCTTTCCAGTTAAAATATTTTTGCATCTTTAAAAAGTCACGGAAAAACGCTTAAAATTTTTACACTTCATGAATTCGGTGACGATTGTTAAGAAAAAAAATTTCAGATCGTGTTCGCGGATATGATTTGTATGCTCAATATAAATAGAGTTATTCGATTGATAGTTAACTACGTGACTAAATACGCATAAGTTGAGCGAGCAGACACGTGCTAAATGTCATTTAGATTTCAAAATAATTGACAGACTGAAGTAGTTCAATTGAGAGAATTGTGTTGTTTAGACTGCTCTCGCACGGTTGATATACGTATATCTTTGAAAAATGATTCTGGTTTCTGATCGTATTTTTAGCTTGAAATAAAACATAGCTCTCCTAACTTTTTAAATTACTTATTATTTTTTTTTCTACAACAAGATAACAATTTTGTCTAAAAAGTGTGCTTAATATCCACTCCTTAAAAATTACACGCGCACGTACATATACATAAATTCAAAAAAATGAAAGATGTGTACGATTTAGAAATAAATAAATCCCACAAACCAGAAGGGGATAAATTCCAAAAATTTGAATCTAGAGCAAAATATATCTATTAAAAGATGATAAGAAAAAGTCAATAGACAAAAATTCAAAACTATTGTTTTCTATCCCGTTCAAGACCATGATCACATACACAGTGCCGGTTTGAGCTCATTTTGGGCCCTGGGCGTAGAAGATCTGCGGGCCCGCTTGGCACTGGTGAATCTGGTTAAGTCCAGCTTACCTGAACCCTTCCGGGCTCCGGGTGCCCGGCTCAAGCGGCCAATGGATAAACCCGCATTGCACATATATGAGATCACTCAGGGAATACGGTATCATATGTGAGATGGCGATTTGCCCGTTCTGAGGCTGTGATCGCACCGGTGTGATCTTAATTTTGAACTTATGGAATTTTGAATGATTATAAATTATAAATTTCTCTCGACTTTGTTCACTACAGTAATGATTTTATATGAATTTTAAAATGAACTTAGGCTTAACTGGAAAAATTGCTTAGTCCTTAATGGGCTAAATTTAGGATGGCTGCAAAGTAGTTAGTGGTCAAAGTCAGACTCGTGCCAGGCTTGTCATGAGTTCGAGCCTAGCACCGTTGAAAACCCCTGCCTAAAGGGAGCTAATACACGTTAAATTTCTCGAGGATCATACGTCCTCCCTATGGTGTGGTGTAGCTGTTAAGAGAAGGGGGGGAGTGCCAGAACAAATGTCATCCTTGTCACTTTACCATGATCCAAAAATTACAAGGCCTGTTTTCAGTAGTCTTCGTGTAGCTGTATTGTGCTACGACAATATATCTTTCATTCACTTATTTTAAAGCTAGAGCTGTGATGTCCCTACATCACAGCCCTAGCCCAAGCGTGTTCTATTGGATTCTATTTTTCCTTTCAGCTGAAAATTTATACATAAATAGTACAAAAAGTTAACAATTGGAAAAAAAAATCTCAAACGACAGATGTGTGTATATATACACACACATCTGTTATAAACATTTGTTACAAGGTCAAACCTTCGTAAAACAAAAAAAAATGGAGATATTTTTATGTCGAATAATAAATTATATTCTCCATACATATATTTATTATTGAATAAATAATATATAAACAACTACTTTTTAAGCAATTTAATTAAACAAAGGGCAAGAGTCATAATATCTCAGTCATTCAAAATCCTAATGATGAGAGGTTAAAGCTTGAAAGAGCTAGGAACTCTGGTCATCCCCTTCCGCCAACGATTATGTGAAGAACTGTTTTTTCTCTTAAAAATATCTAGATTAAAATTCCATCTTTCATGCGTTGTTACATATAACAGTCAGAACTTATTTTTTATTATTCTACAAATAAAATCCTTTTGTCAAAAGACTAACTATCTTTTCTGTAGATTATTTTGATTTAATAACTTTAATTTAATTGTATTTAAATATGCCTTCAGAGTAAAATACATCGAAAAAGGAATATAAAGGGATTTAACATGGATTATAAAGTGATTTCCTTGGAAAGGCGCACAAGACCGAGAGAAATACACCACAGTAAATAAAATAAAAATATTGTACTGTTCCTTGTAACCCCGCTACCATTTGATCCATGGACCAGTATCGGTCCTCGGGTCGAGAACCAATCAGTGGCGTAACGTAAACCTCGCAAACCTCACATAGCGGGGGCTGGATTCTAAGGGTCCCAAAGCCTTACTGACGTCCATTACAGCTTGGGGTTCAAATATGACTTTCCAGGAGGCCTCATTTTCTTCGTTTCGCCACTGTAACCACTGTAGGGGCGTAGCTACCACCGCATTAATGATACGGGGACCCAAGTTTCGGGGGGTCCCAACATGCCTAACTGCAGTATCACTAACAGAGCTTTTATATCTAAAAAAAGGGCCCCCGAAGAATTTTTGATACTGTGCCCCCTCAGAGCTAGCTACGCCAGTGGACCACTGGGTTAATGCGTTGGATCTTGAATGCCGATGATATGCGAGGAAAAAAACCTGACTTATAGTTTGTACGATATTCATAAGTTTAGTTTTGATTGAACTGCATGGGGAGATGCACAAGAACTATTCGAGCTTATAATCGATGGACATCATAATTCTGAATCATGGTCAAGTAACTAGGGCGACACTAGAATAAATTCCTTAACTTCCATACTAAACTGTATTAAGACTTTAAAGCTGAATTATTTTTAAGGTGAAAAACACCCACGGACACCAGTTCAACTTGCTAGTAATCCTTTAGATGGGTTTTTAAATAGTGACTCAAATCTTGTGCATCATTAATTACGAAGTTTATGATCTTGAGCAGTGTGCCAAGGGGATATTATTACTTATAATATTCAAAAATTCCTAAAAATGGCAAAAATTACTGAAATATACTTCGTGACACTGAAAATGCAACATGAAGATGTGGTTTGGAAATTATACATATTTCAGGATAGACGCATCTCACTGAGTAATACAAATGACGTGAACTGTGCATCCCACCGGGACGCAATGAAAAGGATATCAGGTAAGGAACTTGCGATATGGACAATATCCGTGCCGTTATTTCTGCAGGAAATGATTGCGGAACTTTTTTTCTTGTAACAATTCGCTTCTTGCTGTAGCAAAGGACGGAATGGCATATATGTCAATAAAGCAAGTAGTTTTTAGTCAGCTACCAACACAAGACATTTCAGCAAGCAGACGATTTTAAGCAGGACTTGATGCTTGGATAGAGAAGGACAGGCTAGTCCCCCCATAGGTCAAATCTCTCAGCTGACACCAAGATAGATGCCTCTACAATGTACCGGCTGTTTCAAAGATGGTTATAACAAGAAAGTGGGTAAAATTGAGGGTTTCTAGTGTCAAGGGAAGGCCAGGGGTTGGCGTTGTGGTAAGTCAGCAAGTGTTTATCGGTGCATCAACCAGTAAGTGGTAGTGATCTGGCAAGCCATTTTTGACACCCTTCTTTAGCATGTACAGGAACGTTCTTTATCTTTCCCTATAAAATAGAACCAATACTATTTGACAGGTTGCTAGTGATCTGCATTTTATGACGTCCATTAATACTAGAATGTCCGGAAACGTCCACCAGTTTCGTTTCGACACCACGATGTAAAATATATGAAAATTTGTAATAACTAAATAATTGCAAGACTACTGTTCAGTAGGGTTTAATTTTAAGACTTCTTAATATTATTTCATGCAATTATTATATATTATGACCCTTTTTATCATAAAAACTGACGTTGACATTTTGTTTCACAAAGCTTCTTTTACCACTGCTTTGTCGCAAAACACTGAGTCGCAAATCTGCCAGGAACATTACTATTATTTAGTATGCATTCTGTATCATCCCTAGTGACAAATATATCAGGATGTACTGGAATATTATCAATTATATCTGCACTTTCTTCAGATTCTTCGCTGTCACTTTCACTCACTTTTATGTCTTCATACGAATCTAAATTGGAGAAAGACAGCTAACCACCTTCCGATTTCTTCTTAGAAAGCTCTCGCAACAATTTAGCAATTTCATCATAAATTAGGTCTTTTCTACGAGTCATCGTTTCAAGATGTTTATTCTGTATAAGGTTCGAAAATCTAATAAAAAGGTTTTATGAGCAGATAAGCAAAAGCTATGTAACGAAGCACTCAGACACAACGATTTTAGTATAACTGACTCATTCCCGCTGTAAACCCAATAACACTGCATTCAAGGTTAAATAAATGCACGATATAACTTCCAGAAGTTTGTTTTACTAAATGTATCCACTTAGTGAAGTATCTTTTGCTGAACAACAACTATTTACTACGATAAATTGCCTTGGTGTCGAAACGACACCAGCGGACGTTCTTGGTATATTTAGGTGTAAAATCTCTCCTAATTAACCTAGAACCCCAAAATGTTTTCTGTGTAATCACTATGGAAGATAATTAAAAGTCACGAATAAAAGGTTTCAAATTCCTTTCAAAAATGGGGAAAGGAGAACAAACTAAACAGGCACCAGTGTCCAATCCACACCGACAGACGTTCTAATGATAAGAACTACCATTGATGCCAATCGCAGTGGTGATCGACTAGAGAAATGTAGACGACGGAATGGCACATGGTCATATTAACAAATGAATCACGCTTCTATTTGTCTAATGGTAGTCACTGTGTATGAGTGTGGTCCCAGAGTAATAACAGATACAATCCAGCAGCATCTATGGAACACTTTACTGCGCGACATGTTTGGGAGCGTCCTCATACACGATAAAAGGTGATTTATGGCTAATATTTAGGGTACTATGATGACCCAATGATATACCCTGATGACCCTGTGGCATGTGACACTCTCATTTCTTCGGAGTGTTTAATATCCTCCAACAGAATGCCTTCAACTGATACTGCATACTGCACGTATCATTCAACATACTCCGAAAGGTATACAGATGTTTTCTTGGCTACTAGTCTGTCTCGATCATTTGCCAACTCAACGCGTCTGGGATGTTTTATTTTTGATTTCACGTCGAGTATATAATCTAAAAATTCTAAAGAAAAAATTACTTTCTTAGACATTACCTAGCATTGTAAAAAAGATTCAAGGGCATACATTCATAAAAGTGTTCAAATGAAAAGAAATATCTTTGATTTTTGTGTCATGATCAAGACTACACAATGATTGATACATTAGTGATCCGATATAAAAATTCAGGTCCTTTTATTTTTGAAAGTAAATGTTTTAGAACTGTTCTTGATATTTTTTATTGCATTTCTCAGATCTCTTCCAACTGCCCTTTAAAAAGTTCCTTAAAAGCATGATTTTTCTTTTCTTAATTTCCTTTGAGTTTTTTCGTAGAATTGGCCTTGAAATATCCTGAAAAATTCTGCAAAGTTAGTCTGATGTTACCAATCAATCAGTCCTAAGACAGCACCAAAATATACTTAAAAAAGTTCTATGTTCTTGTTTCCGAAAAAAAATGGGAGATTTTTTTCTGGCACTGTTCTTGAGGTCTTGGAATTCTGTTCAATGAATGAAAAAAGATTTAAAAAACAGAACCACGTACACTGGGTTGATTCCAGAACTATTTTTTTGTATGCGATAGATACTTACAATTCTACTAGTCAATGTTGGATTCTTGCAAACGAAGGATACGTCTAGAAAGTTCTGCCTGAATTCTGTTCTAATCTTTGACTTAAGTATATAAACGCTTTTTCGAACAATAATCGAAAATCGAAGGACATGTTAAGATAGTGTTAGAATTGTTACTTTTTCAATTCCTACTATTAACTCACACAATCTCCCTGTATATATCTTGTTCAAATTTTCAATCGTTAATAAATTACATTTCAAAGTTCTCAATTGAGCTGAAATTTAATGTAAATAACTTTTTTGGATAGAAATACGGTAATTTAATTATAATTAATAAAAATTAATTGATTAAAACTAATTATTCAAAGAATTATAAATACAGCCATGCTGGTATCATTTTTGGCGACTTGTGTCAAGACATTAAAAGGTTTTTTTTTCTCACTTTTGAAAGCACTCATTCGAGCTGAAATTTTCTATATACGATTGTTTTAGGTGACAATAAGATAATTAATTATAATTAATTAAAATTAATTGATTGAAATCAATTATTTAAAGAAATACAGATGCAGTCACGTTGGCTTCATTTTTAGCGACTTTCTCACGTTTTAAAACATTCAGTTGAATTAAAATTTTATATGCGCGATTGTTTTGGATAACAATACAATACTTAAATGATAGTTCATAAAAATTAATTGTCACTTAATATGGTGATTTTGTCATATGTATGTACATATTTATATTAATTGTAATTATTTGATAAAAAGTAACTAAAATAAAATTTTTCTTTGTTAACCTAAGTAGGAATTGATTCAATTTTTAAATAAACACATAATATATTTTTAAAAAATTATTCACACCTTTTTTTAAAATAATGTAAGCTTATATTACATATCTTACCCATCAAAAAAGAAAAAAAAAAGAAAAACTGCAAGGAAAATAAAAAGAAAGAATGTCGAAGAATTCACCGTATTTTCAATATTAAAAAAAATTATAGTTAAGTTAATGAATTTTAAGGACATTATAATAATAAGGACATTAAGAAATATTAAACATGCATTATTTTATAATTAGAACACGAGGACATAGAACAACTCCACTGAGGGTGAAAGAGGATGTCTAAGATGTTTCTAGTGAACTGGGCAATGGGGGTTAAAGGTCGCACTTCTTGGATAAAACGTCCAGAACTCTATTGCTCTCGGCGAGTTAGAATCTAAAAAAACCAGTTCAAGATTTATGACCACCATAAAATGAGTTAAAGAGAGACTAACTTGAAATTTTTTCAGGAATACTTTAAAAAAACGGAGAACAAAAATAGAATCACAAAAGAAAAAGTTCGTTACATAGAAAATGCACTTCGCTATAGAGAGGTTATTTTACGAAGAAACTCGTGAAAGTTCAAGGTTCCAGGAAAACTTTCGCTATGCAGAAAAATTCGTTATATGGAGGTTCGTTATATAGAGGTTCGACTGTATATAGTTACATTTATCGAATAATTTCAATTAATATAAATATGTATATACATATGACAGAATCACAATATTAAGGGCAATTAAATTCTATTAATTGTCATTAAAGTATCGTATTGTCATCTAAAACAATCGTGTATGTAAAATTTCAGATCAACTGAATGCTGAGAAAAAAAAATCTTTTTAAGTTTTGACCCAAGTCACTAATACTGAAGCCAATGTGACTGTATCTGTAATTCTTTAAATAATTAGTTTCAGTCAATTAATATTAATTAATTATAATTAAACGATCGTATTGTCACCCAAAACTCAAAACCTCAAAAAGTAAGAAAAAAAGAAAAACCTTTAAATTTCGATGAAACAGATGTTTTGTTATTACCATAAATTGGAGATAACTCAGAAAAGTGGTAATATCAAAATAAGTTATTCTTTTGCCATGAGGAAAATACATTAATTACTTTCCTTGTTTTAACATATATGCATTGGGATACGATTAACCTAGGTTTAATTATGCAACAAATTACTTATGTAGAAATGTCAGACGTACTTGTATACTTGTATTAAATACATATTTAGTATATATGGTGCAACATTCAAGACCAAGTAGAATAAGTACATATGTAGAAGCATCAGTCGGACGCCAAAAATCTTTGGTTAAAAAGAGTTTAATGAGATATCTAAATATTGTAATTACAAACATTAACATTTAGAGCTATAATAGAGACAATTACGGAAACTACCATATTTAGCATTACATCCATAAATGGGGACAAAGTTTTACTAGAAGCTTATGGTTCAACAGCAACCCCTAGCCCAAAAGTTGCTGGAATTGTCCGCTGGAGGACGCTGTCCTCATATTGGTATGTTACACGTAAGGTTTGAAGAAGTATGGCCAGAGAATTACAATTTTTTATTCTTCATTATTTCCCCTTTTCAATCTATTATTATATATCTACTATCAGAATGTGAGTAATTTAGCTCTTCAATGCAACACGCGCAATACATATGTCGACTTCTTGAGAAGTGATTAAATTATAATCAGAATTGAAATTGCTTGGAATTTTTAAAGACGATTATAACACATACTTGAGTAAACCACAATGAATGAACCCCTCAGTGGGGTCACTTTCTTCAGGTAAGTACGGGTGTCACAATCCCGAGGTGCCCCAGTGATCTTTTCCTCTTCCCATTACGTTTATTCTCTTTGGTAAACACGAGTGTCACGACCCCGGGGTACCCTAGTGATCCCCTTCTATTTTCGACCCTCTTTGTTGTTATACAATTTCATCTTTTCTTCTTTTCACGTCTGGAGTACAGACAATTATTTTGAAATGTATATGTACAAAAATATTGATTAATTTGCTTTTATTGGATTACTTCTCCATTATTAATGTTTTACGCAGTTTAGCCGAAATCGGCTCTTCTGCCCTTAAATCCTACATTCACTCACTCACTCACTCTATGAATGAATCTTGACTTGATAAATATTTATTCTCCTCAAGCGTACGCCTTATGATTTGTATTAATGTTCAAAGTACAGGAGGATTCAAAATGAATGTAGGACACAAATAACTATAACTATTTGATTAAGAAGAATGTATAGATAACAACTTACATATAATGGAAAAGGTTCAAAATTGTGTTTAAATACTTTATAAATGTTCGATGTCAGAGGTGGGCGATTGTTTTGGCTGGAGGGCCACATTGGAGAAGCGGATGATACCGGAGGATCGAACCTTTTAAAAATGATTTCATTCATTTGTTAACTTCGCATCTCAGAAAAAGGTGTAAAGTGTACCATAAAAATAAATATGTTAAATAAAATAGAATATGTTTATTCAATTTTTTTACTGTGCCAATTTCATATCCTTTATGCTATCTATTTCATTTTAGAATCAGTTTAATGAGAAAAATGTACTCTATCACCCTTTTCAACAATTGTTTTTGTAAATCAAGAATGAGATTGCTTGTTTAAATTCTCATCAATGTTAGCCAACTTGCATCTATATTTACTCTTGTATATCTTTATGGAAGAAAGAATGCCCGCGTAAATGCACTATCTACCGATCCTACCGCCACGCCTTTTTTCAATTCCAACTATTAGCTCACAATCTCTCTATATTTATTTATTTATCTTGGTGGAATTTTCAATCGTTAATAAAATGCATTTTAAAGCTCTCAATTGAGCTGAAATTTTATATACAGGTTTATTTTGGATGACAATACAATAATATAATAATAATTAAAAAATAATTGATTAAAACTAATTATTTAAAGAATTACAAATACAACCACGTTGGCATCATTTTTGACGACTTAGCGACCCTTTTGGTGACTTGTGTCAAAACTTGAAAAGGTTTTTTTCTCACGTGTTGAAATATTCAGTTGTACTGAAATTTATATACATGATTTATTTGGATGACAATATGATCCTTTAATGATAGTTAATAAAAATTAATTACGACTCAATGTTATGATTCTGTCCTATGTATACACATATTTATATTAATTGTAACTATTTAATAAAAAGTAGCTAAAATAAAAATTTTCTTTGTTTATCTAAGTAGGAATTGACTTAAAATTTTTTTTATATTACTTGTGTGTGTTTACTTAAATATCGCGTAGGAAACATTGTGTGACATTAGTCGCACGCAAGATTCCACGGAATTTTAAACTGTTTTAGTGAGTTAAACATATAAAAAAAATAACAGTAGATTTTGTGATTAAAACGCGGAAGGTGAGTGTTGATTATGGAAATGTGATTCGACCCGGTAGACGCACGAAACTAAGAGATAGAGACCCACGAGTGTTATCCAGAGAAATTCAGAAAACCCACACCAAACTGAAGGCACACATATTCCAGAGTTCCAACAACCATCCAGGTCAGTTGCGTCGATAAATACCATCCGAAAGGAAGCCCATTTGCTTGGTTTCCATGGTCGTGTTGATGCCCATTAGTCTTTGATTACTAACTCCAGCAGCGTTGGTCGGTGGAGGTAATGTAAGGCACTTCGAATTTAGACAGTAGGTGAGTGAAAACAGGTTCTCTGGAGTTATTAATCAAAGTACAATCTCTACCAGTTAGATAGCAGAATTTGGGTTTGGAGGTAGCATGGAACACGCCTTTTGCCAGAATGCATTGTGCTTACAGTAAAGTTTGGTGGAGGTGAAATCATGGTCAAGGGATGTTTCAAGCGGTATGGACTGATATCCTTAATTCCAATTCATGGTAAGCTCAACGCCAACTTTTATTCATATATTCTAGAAAACAATGTGTTTCCTACGCTGTGGCAATTTTACAGGTTGGATCATTTTTACTTCCAGCATGAACACGCAACTTGTCTTGTTAAGAGGTGTACAATGGATTGGTAGGATAGTAATGGGGTGAATCGACTGGACCGGCCTGCCCAGAGTCCAGACTTGAATCATACAGAAAGCCTCTGGGATGAGTTGGATAGCCAAATTTAATGGTGCAGCAAATCTTCAAAATCGGTGAAAAAATTACATGTTTTCACCAAGCTGAGTGAAAGAAAGTACCACTGTCCATCGTAGAAAAATTTCTGGAAAACATGCCTCGGTGAGGTATGTCTGTAATTGCCTCGGGTGGAAATTCTACCAATTATTGAATACGAATAAGCTTTGTTTATCTCTTATCACATGTTTTCAATTACTTATTGGTAGACTGTGTATATGTTGACAAAAGTATAGAGAACATTTTCCTATATATATATAGCAAGTTTCTTCATACTTAGAAATTTTTCAACAGACAAAAATTTATAAAAGTCATTCTGTGTCATAGCATTAAACATTTTTTTTCAACACTATGATCTGACTGCGAGTCAAAGTTCAAGCTGCTGCTGCTTCTGAGGTCCTCTATCAACATCAGCAGCGTATGGGAGAGTAATATCGGTTCAAGGCGGACTGTCTTGGCAGGACGCAAAAAACTTTTTTCTGAACGCTATTTACCAACCTTTGTGCTATGTGACTCCACTTGATAAAACGAACAACATCTTAGCCAGCAATACTCAACCTTCAGCCCACCGAGTCTTTTTAAGTGGCCCGGTCATGGTCCATTGCTGTGAGAAATTTACTTATTTAAGAACATCGCATTAAAAATTTAGTGGGAAATTCTTTGTCGAGAAATTCAATCTATCAATTTTACTTTTCCCTGTCAGTGTAGTACGGCTACCAGTTGATATTCTTTTTTTATTTGGAACAGTTACAGTTAGTGATAACCGACAGCAATGAAGCAGCGACAATTTTACGGGTGAAATTAATTTTTAACTATTTTTCATATCTTGCAAGCGAAAAATATTCGAAAAATATAAATCGTTTCAAGACGATTGGGAGGTTGACTATTTTGTGTGAAAAACAAACATGGATCAGTAATTGTTTCCTTTGTCATGAAAGTACTGTATTTAAAAAATAACAATAAAGAGGAAACATTCAACGACACTTTTCTGCGAAGATCGCTTTCAAGAGGGGATAAATAGGCTTTCTTGAATAATCTTTGCAACAGCAACAAAGTTTTTTGTCAGTGATCACATCACAGCGGTAACAAAGAGATCCTATGAAGTTTGTTATATAATTGATAATAATATGAAACCGTTCACTGATGCAGAAATTGCGAAGGAGAATTTCTTAAAGGCTTCTAATTTAGTGTTAGTGACACAAATAAAAAAATATTAAAATTTTTATTATAAAATGCAAAACAGGAGTTATAATATTTTGATGAATTTTCCTCATTTTAAATTTCCAGTGTTATCTTGGTCTTGAAGCATTCCCCCCCATTTACCCTCATGTTGTTGCCCGCGTGAAATAGCTGACATTGGTATGTGCCCCAGCAGAAAAAAAAAGTTGAGTACCCCTGATCTAAGGGGTATCCATTTCACGCATACATTCTGAAGCATGTCTGGAGTCACCAACGCAAGCACATTAGAAATGCATGTTTTGAGTTCTGGAACTGTTTTTGGTAAAAAAAAAAGAGAGTACACAAGATCGTTCACATAACCCCCTATAGAAAGAAATCCCATGGTGTCAAATCCGGAAAATTCATTCGTGAGGATAAATGTAAAGAGTCACCAAGAAATGAAGATAGCATTAACTCGCGATTGTTTCTTCCTGTTCTAAAAACCTATGTTTCTATATGTTAAATTCTGTAAATATTTGTCGTAGTTGTGCTAATAAATATCTGCAATTAAATTATTTCCTTTCAAGTCTTGCAAAGACCTCAACATTTCTTCCTGAACATGGTACACCGTACGTAAATGTATTAATTTAATTCGCAATTTTTGATATTTTAATAATGTTTTTTACAGATGGTTGAAATATTTTTATTTTCTTTGTCCTTTAGTTAACACAGAATGAAATAGTTTGTTTCGACAAGTAATCGTATTTTTTTTGTGTGACTGTCATTTTTCCCTAACACAAATTTTTAAATAAATTATGTATCATTTATTGTTTATAAATTTCTTTTTTTTTACTGAAGAATAAGTAGATAATAAGTAATGACTGGCAGTGTACATTTTGTTCTTAAACACGTTGCAAATGGGACTATATTAATTTCAAGTGCGAAAAAAAGAATTCCTTTGTGTATCTGCAGTTATACGCACACTGGTGAAGTATATTCTGTTCGCAAATGTATACTAAATGATGAACCCATTATCAATATCAAAAATCTATTCTAAGGGTAGCAAACGATCCAAGCATTTCAAATTCAAACGATTCTAAGCTAAATCTTTTTTGTGTGGTTTTTGAGAAAACTTAACACATTCAGACAAATTTCATTTGTTTAATCGAACAAAGCTAAACATATGTTCAAGCTAAACCTTGGATTTAGGCTTATGAGAGTTTAAACTTCCCTTAAAAGTCTTCCTGCCTTTATTAATACATTAATATTGTAATTTTTCAATTAGAATTTTAGCAAAAATAAATAATTTTAAAATGGAAAGACAATAAACAGAATGTATAACTTAAAATAGTTTTTTTGTCATTAATTAAAAGTATATCTTACCTAAAAAAGTAAATAAAGAAATGTTTAAACCTTATTTTTAAAAATTACGGTCAAATTTTAAAGCCAAAGTAATTACAAACTCTTTCACACTCTACCTAAATCACGTTTTTACAATGGGTGGTTAATAAGTTTACGCCTATCTTAAAATCACAAAAACCAGGAGACATTAACCCTTTGCAGCCTTTAGATTAAAACTCTACTGGGCTCTTGAAAAGTAATTACCAAAAAAGCCCATTTCGTGAAGGTTTATTTTTTTGCCATTTTTTTTTATTGCCAAAAAGCTGACCTGTCAAAAAATGATGGATGGCTTTTTAAAAGCTATCTTTATGCGATACAATGTATTACAATGTAGCCAGTTCATTGTAAATCTTTTTCGTGCAGATAAGTATGTTTTAAAATAATAATATACATAAAATGAACGAGTTACTTTGTATTTCCGTAACCGCCTCAGCCGCCATTTTGCATTTCCAAGGAATCTCATACTAATCCTTTAATACTGTTGAAAGCCGGCCTCTGTGTGCAATTCACGTCTAATGAGATTTTAATCTGTTTTTTGAAGAACTCCTTCGTCCATCCGCATATCAATTGCTCAATCCGTCTTTGGAGCTTTCGTGATTATTGCAATTTGCGGCGTACACCGCCATCTTGAAAAGACGTCGAATGCAATTGCCATCTGGCGGTTTTGGACGTAATGATAGGGTTATAGAAATGACTCGGATGCCGTTTTTTCTACGGAATTAGGCCTAGTTTAAGCACTGTATAAAAATATTTATTAACCTATCATCAGGAATTTTTTACAAAGATGCATCATTGTATGCATTTATGAATTGTTTTAATATAATCTTCCCATAATGATCTTGAAAAAGCTGAACAAAAACATCATTCAGATAAAATTCTTTGAATTTTATTGCGAAAATATTCCAATGAATTCAAAAAGTAATTTTAAGGCTGATTTATATAAAATATTTTGTTAACCTTTATTAGAAAATCTCTCTCGGTCATCTTTCCACTAACTTAAGTTTTTATTGTTCATGGGAAGATACTTTTCCACCTGTAATTTGTGATTATAGCACTTCGGTTAGCACTGATTCCTGAATTTTATATTATTCCCCTTGCGCTAGAGAGAGTGTTTATTAACATCGCACAATAAATCTACAAAATAGCTACTGGCGAAGGACCTCGTAATTTTTAGCCATAGTTAAGATATCCGACTACGTTCGGAACCGTAATTTTGCAAAAGCATATAAATGGATAATATTTATGATATTTAGTGTCCCTTAGATTAGAGTACGAGCATAAAATTGTTTTAAGAATATTATTACAATAACAAATTATTTAACTACGATATTTTGACAAAAAGTGAACATAGAATGACCAATTTTCAAAACATTTTCCTTTTATGAAAAATGCTTCTATTATAATAATATTTTGCCTGTATATAGCTCAGATCTCTGTACAGAGGCTGAACTAGAATTTTAGAAATATATAACTTAGAAGTAGATTTATCTATATTTTACTACAACAGAGAAAAGAAATTTAAAGAAAAAAACGCCGATAGTTATTTTAATTGCAGGTAACTCTGAAAATAATGTGAATTTTTTTCATATTTCAATTTTACTTCATATAAGTAAAATATTATTATTATAGAAGCATTTTTTATAAAAGTAGAATGTTTTGAAAAAAGCTTATACTAAGTTAATTTTTTGCCAAAATATTGTTATTAAATAATTTTTTGTCGAAAAGTCCTTAAAACAATTTTATACATCTATTCTAATCTAAGTGACACTAGATATCATGAAAACTATCCTTTTTTACGTTTTTTTAAAATCACGGTTCCGAACGTAGACGAATACCTTAAGCAATGAGTATGTCACCTGAGCTGGCACCCACCCTTTACCAACTTCCTAATCACACCAATGGGTTTGAGACTCGACAGATTTAATGTGCATCAGCGCCTTCTACACGGTGGGTAGGAAGAAACTGTTCTTGATGATGGACAACTGCCTTAAGTTCGTGAACATATACCAACTTAACAAAAAAACATATAAATATTGTCTTTTATACTCTACTAACATAAGAACCAGATACCGTTTGTGTAGCTTGTAATGTCCCACTATGTATTGATTCTTGTTTTTTGAAATGTAATATGTATGAATTCTTAATTTTTTAAGGCGAGTTGGAAACCTCTCTCTATATACACTCACTTCCAAAGGTTAAGCACGGAGAGGAAAATGCTAATTTCCGGAAGCCAATCAGAATTGAAGAGGATGCAATTCACTGCAGAGGTAGATGGAAGTATGCAAATATGTTACGTAACATACAATCGTGCTTTCATGTCAAGAAATATGCAAAAAGAGCAGCCTTATAAGAAGCCAGCTTTATGAAGGGTTACAAAAGTTGGTTGTAAGTGCTGATAGAAGGTGTTTTAAACTTTCGAACAATTTGTTTTCAAAACATACGTGTTTCTATGACTTCTAGAAAACAAATGAAAGATTCTGAGCGCTGGCGTGCTGTGGGGTGCATTGAAGCAGGACAGTCGATCTCAGATGTTGCTCTTTTTTCGGCGTTCATCATTCTGTAATTTCACGTTTATGGAAACAATTCCAAACCACACAGACAGGTGTCCGAAGGCCTGTAGGCGGTCGCCCAAGAGTTACAACCCCCGCGGCAGATCGATATATTGATATTGTAGCCAAGCGGAATCACATAGCAACCTCCACATGTGTGACGTCTATGGTTACAGCGTCCATTGGTAAGGCTATATCAGCAGCTACTTTTAAGATTACATATGAATGGACTGTATTCCCGGGTACCTCGAGTTTGTGTTCCTCTATCCGTCCAATCAAGCGGGTGGGGGGCACGGTTAAAGTGGTGAAAGGAACATGGGAATTAGACTATGTCTGACTGGGGCAATGCCATGTTTACTGATGAGTCAAGATTTGCTCTGGAGCCAGATGACAAGCGTATAAGGAGATGGCGTAAACAAGGAACACACAATCAACCCTAAAACTTCACCGCAGATCACGCATTCCGAGGCGGTAGCATTAGGGGGTGTGGGCAGGGATTTCATTAAGATACCACACCGACCTGCACATCTTTAAACGGGGGTCTGTGACGGCTGTTCGGTATCGAGATGAAGTCCTAGAACCATTGTGAGATTGTACACTGCAGCAGTTGGCCCTACTTTTGTTTTAATGGACGATAACGCACGTCCCCATAGAGCTGACATCGTTGATGACTACCTGGAGAGTGAAGAGATTGCACATATGGCGTGGTCAGCATATTCGCCCGACCTTAATCCCATTGAAAATCTTTGGGATGCTCTCGGCCGTGCTGTACCTTCACGTTTCCCACCTCCAGCCACTTTTATTGAGTTGGAAACTGCTCTACAAGAAGAATGACGGTTGCTTAATTCTGTGGTGATTGGCCACCTAATTGAAAGCATGGTCAGAAGGTGTAAACTTTGCATACAGATGAGGGGGGATCACATACCCTATTAATGTCCTATTTTCATATTATGCTGTTTATTTTCACTTTATACATATAATTCTGTTTAAGTCTCCAGTATGACATTATCTGATAACTTACAAAAATTTAATATTGTTTTCATTTCTGTATATAATTATTGATTTTGTTTTATGTATAAATATATATGCTACTTTACTGCCAAATTTTGTGTCCATCAAAGCAGTATTTGTTGATTTTTTTTTACATTTTACATCTTCGTGCTTAACTTTTGGAAATGAGTGCATATACTGACAATGTTAAATTGGCTGTTTTCGATGTACTTTTTCTCAAAATCTGTTATATGTTCATGTTTGAAATTTTTCATGCAATTAAAGAACACCTTTCTCATTATATTGTAATGAACTTTTATCGAATTAATTTTTAATAATAACCTAAATGAGAATTTCTTTTTATAAATTAATTTAAATTCTAAAAAGGTATTTTAACATAACATTGCTGGGAAAAAATGAATTTGTAAGGAGTTAAACATTTTCAAGAAAAAACAGTAGATATGTTGGAACCAATTTTAAAAAATATAAACATACCGTAAAAACCGACGTATAACGCACACCCGCAAAATTGGATCTTATTTTTTCTTAAAAGTCTTTTGCGTCTTATAACGAGTATTTTTAAGACAAAAAATAAGATCCAATATTGCGGGTGTGCGTTATACGCCGGGTATAAAAGTGGAAGCTTTAAATATAAAAAAACAGATGAACATAGAAAAAAAACTAGACTTCTATGTGTATCGAGATATTGTTTCTTTAAAAGAAGTGACATTCTGTATGAACTTGCAGTACTATATGCAGTGTCTAGAAGCATATTATTTTCTTCTAAAGCTTGGAAAAAAGCCTCGAATAAAAACGACTTCAAAACATAAGACCATTGCGCACGTACATTTCAGGTTTCAGATAAAAAAAAAAAAGGGGGCGTGCGCTTTACGACAAATATACCTAAAAATTAAAAATAGCCGCTTGAAAGTGTGAGTGAGTGTTATACGCCGGATTTTACGGTATATAAAAGTGGAACAGATTTTTATGTATTATGTTTAGTACTATTATTTTTATTACTTACCACTATTATTTTTATTACTTAGCACTGTTATTTTTATAATTCAGCACTATTATTCTTATAACTAAGTGCTCTATTATTTATTTATAATTATTGGAGCTGTAAATTCATAAATTGATATATACAAGAATACGACGTAAAACTGTATTTAAAAGCATAAAGCACATTATTGAAAGTCACGATAGACTGGCTGAAGAATTTCCGACAAAGTTTGAGAGTGCTCGTATACCAAATATCTTTCTGTCTGGATGCTTAATCACACATTAATAGTAGGTTATTAAATTGCAATTCCATATTCATCAGACACAACCCATATCCTTAGGAATTATGAAAGTAATTAGCTTACCAACGCATCCATGTGTTAATGGCTTGAGGTTGGGGAATTGGATGAGAATAATTCAAATTGCAATACCCTAGAGTGGTATTAATCTAACTAGAATAAATCGAATTAATTCCATTTGAAATCATCTAGGAACTTATCTAATAAAATATTATTGTAAAAAAGTGAATTAAAATAGTTAATGTAATTGAATTTACTCGATTTTGTGTAATAAGTAGAATTTAGCTTATCAGCGTTTAATAATTTTATAAAAGTAGCTTGCAGTTAACGATACAACTCAATTTAATCATTTGATCTTAACTTTATTTTCCATAATTATCTCTAATACTTGCAATACGAAGCTTACAACGCGTGCCAATATATTTAAAAAGAATTTATAGTGTGTTTAGATCTTTGCAAATAATAAGACAATATACAACTCTATGTAATATTGTTATTCTTAAATAACTGCTAAATTTTTCTATTGGCTACATATTACCATGGAGTGCAGTGGCTGAGTGGCAATGTATTGCACTTCCACGCCACAGGTTCGGGGTTCAATTCCCGGGCTGTGAAAGGTCGACTTAGCCTTTCATCCTTTCAATGGGTCGATAAATGAGAACCAAGCTTCTTTGGGAACTGAACACTGAGGGTTTCACGTCAGTCTGACCACTTGACCGAAACATCTGCACATGCACCCCAGTGCCTAAGGTCGCGTATACTAAGACAAGCACATTAGGCCTTGGCCCTAACGGGTTGTCGTGCTACTTTCAGTACATATTGCCATACATTTTAATAAAAATCAAATAAATCATTGTTTTGTGAAGTTTTGTTTAAAATTTAAAGAATTTTGTTTGTTTGTCTTTTATTTTGAATTAAATGTCATGTTTACTCAGAATATTTAGAAAACTAATAAAAAAAACTGTAATAGTTTCTATGCGTGCAAGAATTTAATATAAATATAATGAATGCTCCAAGTACTCTTCATAAATTTAAGTATCCTATGATGACATCATAAAAAATGACTAACAATCTTAAAATAAATATGGCACCAAATTAAATACATTTAGACAAGGTATTATTTTTAATGATTATTTTAAAAATTACGTTTTAGCTGTAACTGATTTTTAAACAAACTTAAATTTGCCGATTGGTTGTGGTCACGAAATCGTAGAGGCGTTGTTTCTGCCGACTTCTGGGGGTGTCACTAAAGATATCCACCGTTCGAAGGAGCTGATCTGTCGAGGTTCATAGAATTCCACATTATCATAGATCAGTGATTCTCAAAGTGGTCTGTATCGACCCCCAGGGTTCTATGAAAACCTGAAAGGGGTCCATGTGAGCAAAATATAATTTGCGTGTGCATGTAGTGTAAATTAGGAATCTGCGACAATGGCTTTCTTTATACCAGATCGTGACGTTGATTTTAAAAGAAAATTTAATCAAGTGGAAACCAGATTTATACCTATTTAACAGATTTATTTACTAAACTTAATTTGCAGTTACAAGGCGACTGCCTAAAATTTCGTATAACAAGAGCCATAATTTCAGCGGTTTTTGCTAGAATCAAGCTAAAGAAGTATAATTTCCCAATTTCTCAATTTGTCACAGACAATCTACCAGGAAAATGATGTTCTATCCTACGTTTAAAATTTAAATGCCCTTTATTCAGATTTTGGAACTAGGTTTGAGCACACAATAGGCAATGAATTCATTTGGTGACACTAAAAAAATATCAGATTACAATAGGAACTGATTGGAATAGGAACTAACGAAGATCTTAAATTAGTTAAGAAACGGATATCAGCAATATATATATATATATATATATATATATATATATATATATATATATATATCACGCATCGCGGTCGCACGATGATTAGATTGATGCGTTGCAGCCAATCATTTTGTACATCTTCACAGCAAGTGATAGAGACTCACATTCATTGCCTATTGAGTGAAAGTTACATATGATATATTATTTTTTTGATTGCAAAAGTTCGTAAAACTGTCAAATTTTACTTTTTTGTCCGTATTCGCTTAGAAAATATCAAAAGCTTCCTTTACCAATTTGTAGCTAAATTTTTGCGTTTTATTATGTACCACCGCTTTCATACATTCCTCACATTTCCTGATCATTTACCCTGTATGTTTCGCTCACCCCCATTTCTAATTCTTAATGGTCGCTAATGTTGACTGCAGGTGTTTTTTAGCTTATTGAGTGAGGAACGTTTGAAGCAGAAAGTAAGCATTATTATATTGAAACCAAGAGTTTTTCTTATTTGTGTGCATCTGTACATTAAGCTGGAATAAGACAAGGAAAACTTATAAATTTTGAAATAAATTACTTAAACTTCTGGAGAGATGGTTAGACTTACAAGGGGAGGGCTTGACTAAGGAAATTCATTTGGGAGCGATGTTTTGTGTATTAATAGTACTCCATTAGGATCTTCCACGGTCAATGTAATTCCGCCGAATGCCCAGTCAGTTTGGAGAAAATAGCCTTCAAAATTCATGCTTAGCTTTTATACAATTAAATTTTAATCACTTCCAGCGATGCAATGGTGAGATTGGTAGAGTACCTGTTTATCACGCGACCGGCCAAGGTTCGAGTCACGCGAACGGCTTTTTTGCTTTATTTTTTTAAAAATCCATTTAATTATTTTTACAATCAAATAAATTTATAAAAAAAGGCTTATTAAATATTAAATGATATTTTGAATAATTATTTTGTATTTTAAAAAGTAAAATAATTACTGTAACTATATAAATATTCATATTATATTTTATAAATATAATTATTAATAAATAATATTTATTAGAAAACTATGTTATATAATAAACATTAAATGACATTTTACATAAAAATTAACTACAAATAGTTTTATAATATGAAATACATTATATTATAAATAAAATGTTATAAAAAATTATAATAAAACATAAAATATTATAAAAAATTATAATAAAATATAAAATATATTATAATAATTATTTATAAAAAAATCATCTTACAATTAATGTAATAAAAATAATATATATCTTTTATTATATACTAAGGGCGGCGAACCATTTTGAATCAACGTGCCATTTTTTCTAAAAGTGTTTAATGGGTGCCGTAAAATAATTTTGACTTGTGATTTTTTGGAAAACAAATTTTATATATATATATATATATATATACTAAACACTCAAAACTTTTTATTTACTATTAATAAATACATTTTGCACTGTAAAGCAGTAAATGTTTTGGTTATAAGAGTAATTCAAATTAAAGTAACATTAGTGACTTTTCTGTTGTTGCCGATCAGATGACAAATAACTTAGGATTGTAAAATGTTACTTTTAGCAGAAAACATGCTGAGTTAGAGTCATCTGCCAAATAAATGGTTTTCTAAGTGAGTCTTAAATGTTGTTCATCTCTGAAAATAATGATTCTCGGGCATATGTAGATGAAAATATGGTTATAAAAGCACGAGCCAGCTTCTTCAAACAGTTAAATGTATCTGGAATTGAATTATGTGTTTCCAAAATTTCGTTACTGTCATTTTTACTTATATTACTTGTTGATTTTCTGTTTCAATCAATTCCAACATTTTTCTTGTTTTAATAAATTTTTGAATCCATATTGAACTAGAGTGGAAATCAAGCACAGTTGCATTTCAAATTCTTTAATTTCTTCCAATCGAATTGGGACAAATTCAGTTTATCAAATGATGTCACATCAGGGTACATAATAATTGTGGAAATAGATTCTTGAATAACTGTTTCTTTGTCTGATTTTTTCAAGTTCGGGAAATACTAGTAGTTTCTTGTAATAATATTGTTTCTGAAAATATGCAATTTAGCATCAAAAGCATTGAGATAGCTCTTGAAGATATTTTTTTATTTGCGTCTTGAGGCTTTACATTCAATTCTTTGAAATGTTGTCATATGTCTGTAAAAACGCGACTGATCACTCGCGTTTATTCGTAATACTTCATAGAGAACTTCGTTATTTTGAACTAAAATGCTAACAGGTTTGATCGTAGACGTGCCTAAGGAATTGTGTAGCGTGCCATTGGTTCGCCATCCCTGCTATGTATTATTAATTTAATTGTTTTATAATTACATAAAATATTTAATAAGTTTTTTAAATAAATTTATGTAACTGTAAAAAAATTAAATGAATTTAAAAAATAAAACAAAAAAAAATCGTTCGCGCGACTCGAACCTTGGCTGATCGCGTGATAAACAGGCACTCTACCAAATGCACCATTGCATCTCTGGATGCAATTAAAATTTAATTGTATAAAAGCTAAGCATGAATTTCGAATGCTATTTTCTCCGAATTGACTAGCCATTCGGTGGAATTATATTGAGGGTTGAACACCCTAAGGGAGTACTACTATTACACAAAGTCTCGCCCCCCCCCAAACGAATTTCTTTAATCGGGCCCTCCTCTTGTTAGATAGCTTGTACTCATATACACAGAATTTGATTTTCTGAGTTAAAAAAGGAATGAGCTGAATAACGTATCATGACACATTCATGAAACATAACACAAAATAGCTAGAGAAAAAATTAAGAATAATAATAAAATTAAAAAAATATTAATAAAACCGCTCAGCACGCTGTTTATGAACACCGAGGAACATTAGAAGATGAAAAACCCTACCAAGTGAGAATAATTACTCAATGCATTGGCTAATATGGGATGAAAACTCTTGACACTTTCAATTCCCAGGAGCAATGAACGCGCTTTAAGGAGCCCGATTTAATGTGATCTTGCAATGAGAATGATCATGCAAAGGGGTTTACAAATAAATTGATGAGAGCACCGGAAATTGTGTCTTAATTGTTTTGATGGCTGGATTTCCGGTGGCCTGCTGTGTGGCACGACGAGTTAAGTGAACACGTGTTACTTTGCTCTATTTCTGCATTTGTTTGAAGCGTTTTCATCAAAATTGAGTGCGGTGACCCTCGACTTGGAGTAAATCAAAATTTCGCAGATAATTTGTAAGGGTTGTTATTTTGTTATTTTCATGCCGTGTGTGTGTTTTATTTTTAGATTTTTTGTAATAGAGATGGGGAACTTATAGTATCTGTTTGCAATGGAATTTTCTTCTATAGCATATTTCGTTGTTTTTATTTTCACCTAAAACACTAATTGTTTTATTTGACTTACTCTTTTTTCTTCCACACAATTATTATACTTAATATTTTTATAAATATTGATATTGAATAGACAAAGCATTATATACACGAAAGTAGTGAAAGTTATCAATAAAAGTATTTTTAAGTATTGATTTTATAAGAATTTTTCAACAAGTTGGGCTTAACTTCGTGAAGTTGTTGGATTCGTACAAATGACTTCGAATGGCATATTTGCATTCAATTTTATCTTTATTTTAAAAGCAAATTTGCAACATCTAAAACATTCACAAAAACTACGTGGCCGCGGTAGCCTAGTGGTCAAGGTAACGGGCTTGTGACTGGCGTGTCATGAGTTCGAGCCCACTACCACTGAAGACCCGCCGTGTAGGGGAGAGATGCACGTTAAATCTGCCGAGAGATCAAACGTCCTGCTGTTGGTATGGTGTTGTAGTTAAGACAGGAGGTGCCAGCTCAGGTGTCGTCCGCGTCACTTGACCATGGTTCAAGATTATGTGGCCTGTCGCCAAAATCCCTCGTGTAGCTGAACAATGCGACGTTAATATTCACTTACGCACAAAAATTCCCCCTACAAATTTATCACATTGACAAAAAAACCGCAACGATTGTTTTGGAGTGAATGAATATTAATGTCGCACTGTGTTCAGCGACACGAGTGCTTTTGGCGACGGAACACGTAATTTTAAACCATGGTCAAGTGATGACGATTTTTTTGGAACTGTTATACGCTGTGTGTAATATCCAGCACGAACTTTTTACACAAATAATAACATCCAAATTTACGGGTATGCGTTATACGCCGGGTATAAAAATGATGAGAGCTTTAAAATTCAAAAAAAAAAAAAAAAAAAAACGATGAGCACAAAAGAAAAAAATTAGAACTCTACATAGATCGAAGTACTGTTTCTTTAAAAGAAATGTGATTCCATTCGAATTGAACGGTTGTAGTTTTAGAAGTGTGCTATCTTTTTCTAAAAAAAGCTTGGAATAACGAATACCTCGAATAAAATGGCTTTAAAACATAAGAGCATTGCGCACGTACATTTCAGGTTCCTTCGTAAAAAAAAGGCGCGTTTTACGGCGAATGTACATAAACATTCAAAAATGTAACTTGAAAGTATCGGTGCGCGTTACACGCTGGATTTTACGGTAAATGAAACTACAAGAATTTAGGCGTTGATTTATGTATAAATATAGTTTGTCAGATAGATTATTCTAAGCAAAATGTTTCTAAAATAATCAGTGAAATATCTCTTAAGGAAATAGAAATAATTTTCTAAAGGTTATTTTAAGAAGGTTAAAGCTGTTTTCGCCATTGTACGACAGTGTGAACTTAACGCGGAGCACATTTTTTGGTAGAAAAAATGCCTCAATTTTTATAAAAATTTGTGATATTATAACTCATGGATTTGTTTACAATATAGTATTTTTCGAATATTTCAAAAGATTTCATATATAATCAGTTTTTCCTCTTAACGTGTAAAGGGAGAGCTCGTTTAGCATTACGATATAGGAGAAAAATGTGTCAACTCGGATAAAAATGAGTAGTATGATAAAAAAAGTGATTCTCTCTACAGGATAGTGAAGCCAGAATATATTATTAATGTTGGAGTGCTTTTATATATCTAAAAAAAATTCCGAATTTCAAAAATTCCAATGTCCTATTTTTTAAGGTATCTGACTACGTTCGGAACTTGATTTAAAAAAAGCGCATAAATGGATAATTTTCATGATATTTAGTGTCACTTACATTAGAATGGATGTATAAAATAGTTTTAAGGACATTTTGACAAAAAAATATGTTTAAATATAATATTTCGGGAAAAAATTAACTTACAATAACCGTCTTTCAAAATGTTCTCCTTTTGTGAAAAATGCTTCTATTAAAATAATATTTTGCCTGTACATAGCTCAGACATCTGTACAGAGGCTCAACTATGAGTTTTGAAAAATTGAGATTTTTGTCAGAGTTACCACCAATTGAAATAATTATAGGCGTTTTTTTCTTAAAATTGCTCCCCTCTGTTGTCGTAAAATGAGGATAAACCCACTTCTAAGTTATATATTTCAAAAATTCTGGGTGAGACTCTGTACAGTGGTCTGAGCTATATACAGGCAAAAAATTATTACAATAGAAGCATTTTTCACAAAAGGAGAACATTTTGAAAATTGAGTATTCTATGTTCATTTTTTGTCAAAATATTGTACTAAAATAATTTTTTATTGTAATAATATTCTTAAAACAATTTTATATACATTTTCTAATCTAAGTGACACTAAATATCATAAATATTACCCATTTATACGCTTTTGAAAAATCTTGGTTCCAAACGTAGTCGGATACCTTAACATTAGCCTGAAAAATTAAGAAAATTAGCAATATTCTGTTAAATTAATGTATATAAATTCAACGGTTTAAGATAAGTGTACTGACAAAAAAAAAGGCCTTGAGTTGGATACCACTATTATCTCTCTCTCTCTCTCGGGACATTTTCCCGTATTCTTACAAAATTACGAAGTCCATCGTCAATATGTTTCTGGAGTGCAACTTTAATAAACAATCATTCAATCAATCTGGTATTTTCGAGAGGCATTGTAGATTAATTAATTTCAATCTCTTTGCACACAGGATTTTTTTTGAAATTCTTATGTATAATAGATTGATATTTTTTACCGAGTTAGCTGTGATTGACGAGTATACTCGTCATCAAGAAATTACAGCATTTTATGTCATGACGAGTATTCTCGACATACGTAAAAAGTAGAAATCTCTCATTGACTATTTAAATTATTCTCACATTTAAAGATGTAAAATATTTTGAGGCCAGGACGGAATAGAGGAAATAAATACAAAATACGAAATATTTAAGATGAACTCATACAACTCTGTATGCACCGTCTGAAACAGCATATAAATTCGAATGACGAATTTTTTATTTACGATGATGTTTTTAAGATGTTAACCTAAAAGGGGCATAGGAAAGTTTTGGGAGTGGATTTATGATAGGGTTTCTTCAGGTATTGTCAGCCATAGGATAAATGCGTGACCCCGACCAGACGCTGAGATCATTGATAACTATTCACCCGAAGTTACCAAGCTATGGAGTGGTGTAAATGCCAATTGTTTGATGTTAGAACCATGTGCTGACATTAGATTAATGAGCCAATACCAATATTTAATTGGTGAGAGAAAGGCAGGGATGTGTTTTCTGGTAAGAGAACTTTGATCAACCCTACAGCACCTACTCTGGAACACCCTCAGTGTGAAGACAGATAGAAAATATTTTGTCAGTAAAGAAGAAAATAAATTAGAGATGTCGATTCTTTCCGAAAAAGATCGATTTTTAAATCGATTCGAATCGTAACCTGAGGAAACGATTCACAAAAAAATCGAGGTCTAAAAGATCGTTTTCTAAAAAAATCGATTTTTTTTCAAGTCTGCATTTACAATGTAATTATAAATCCATTTTATGAAAAACAAGAAATATAACATAATAAACGATCTCTTATCAATAAAAGCAGCGAATTTTTTAGTACAGGGTATTCGACAAGTAGAATTATTTTTATTACCATATCAAAGTATCAATTATAAAAGAAGACATTTATTTTCTAAATGTATTTGTTGCATTAAAAAGTTTAGAAAATAGATAATATAGCTTATAGTTCCCAATGCTTAATTTATAAGCTTCTTAAAAGCAACAGTCTGTCAAGTCGACTGGGATCCGGCGATTCAGCTCATCACTTGCGATGCTGTCGGCAATCGGAAAAAATGCGCTCACAAGGAACAGATGATCCAACAATACTCATATACGTCATGGCTATTGAGTGAATGTGATGATAAATACAGTTTTTTTGTTCTTGCCAGGAAATTAACTCCTTAACCGTCAACACCGTAATATTACGGGATTTAAAGATAGTTCATTCAACAATTGTAAATAACTTTATGGTTCTTACCAAATCAGAAAAAATCAAATTTTGATTTTCTAGGATGAAATATCGATTCAATGAATCGATTCAGTGCTTGCTACATATCGATTTTAAAAATCGATTGTTTTTGTCCGAAAATCGATTTTTCGATTAATCCATCTTAGATCACCATCCCTGAAACAAATCAGTATGTGTTTTGGTCTCTCAGTTCTGGAATTTTGAAGATCACTAAAATTCATAGATATCGCTACGAACTTATCGTCGGAAGGACCGCCAGCCTTATGAACCTGCGACGGAGCTAAATGCTACCCTGACAAAAGCATGCGCTTTATCCCTCACACCCACTGATGCCACCAAAATCCACATTCACAAGTAATATATAGGAGGGATGATCTGAAAACAAACTACAGCATTTGATAACTACATATTGTGGAGAAATTTTGTTCCCCCAGAGTGGAGACAAATGGAGTTACTTGCTCTACAGCTGGTTTGCACGTAGGTACTGATAGTTCTCAGACGGTTCAGGACTATTGAAATGGTAAGACGCATAGGAGAACGGTCGTGTTTGGAAGTGCGAGCCCGTGACTCAATTTTAATGGGCAAAGAATGTGTCTGCATCTGACATTCCCAGTAAAATCGTGAAAGTTTATGGTAAAGAAGCAATGAACAGGCAACATGTAGCGAAATGGTGTCACTCTTTTCAATCAGACAGACAACCGCAATATGGTAGGGAACGGCCGACCAAGTTCTTCACGGCACGAATTGAAGAAATGATTCAAAATAATCGGTGGGTAATTCTGAGTGAAATCTCGTCAGAGCTAGGATTGAGATATGGTAGCGTGCAGCAAGTCATTTCTGATGAGTTGCGACATTTCAAGACAGTGCTGTGAAAACATCCGCTGAGACTTGGTTCAATGAACAGGGACCTGGTTTGTACTAAGACGGGTTAAAAAATTTGGTTCTGCGTTTTGACAAATGCCCAAACAGACTTGGTGATCATGTTAAAATGTTATAGGCACGTATGCCTCTTAATTTCTTTTCGTATTTTCCATCTATTGTTAATAAATATTTCTTTATTCAACTTGTAATCTTTTTTTCTAATCACCCCTCGTATTTAATATATGTTTATGTTAACCATTAAATAAGTACTAGTAAGAAAATTGGCAATTTTATAAATTAAACTTATTTTTTTAACCCAATATTTTAACAGTAACACTTACTCTGTGAGTGACGAATAAATTCGTCATCGCTCAATTTCCGGGACATACACAATTGCGCGTTCTCAAACAGGGGCGTCATAGTAAACTGGTTAAAATATACTGCTCTTGACGTAGGAAATGTAACGCCCTGAAGGAGTAGCAAAAAAGTGAATAAACTTGGCAAAGTAATGGAAAATTAGTGATGTTCATTGTTAAACACACTGCATGATGATACACGAAGCAACACGTCTAAGTATAGAGTTAATGAGAAAACAGACAGTGTCTTGATCCAGCAGACGTTTGCCTCAGTTCGCCTTCTGAAATAAAAATAAAATTAGTATATACACTGAGGATATTAAAATTTATTAAGGTTTTACTGATACTGTGTTCAGCGTCCTTGAAATATGTTTGAAAGACAAAACTGTTGCAACATGTTTCAACTAGACTAAAAAAGCAGCCACACTTAATTCTTGACTTAGAATAAAGGAATAAAAACGTTTTCACGCAATACATGCAATGCATCTCACAGCAACTTCATTCTATATTACTATCTAACCTCAAAATCATATTTAAGATTTATGCATCTCTCGCGCTTTCTGAGAAAGTCCTGTGAACTTTGTAAAAGTTATTGCTAACTAATTAATTGACTTAAGTTATTAGTAATAATAAAAGACTTTTCTATGAATTGTTAAAAATTTGTTGACTTCTGAATTGAAGAAGTGAAATACTTATTTTATAAATTAATCTTCCGTATTTTTGTTAATTTTAGAATCTACCATAGCCTCACCTGATGGATATACAATCGTACTCTACTCTTGATTCACCTACAATCTTGCCACTCTCTTTGGATCTAAAGTTGTACTTCACTCTTTGTATCTACAATCGCAAGGAACTCTCGAAGGATCCACTCTTGATTCACCTACAATCTTGCCACTCTCTTTGGATCTAAAGTTGTACTCCACTCTTTGTATCTTCAATCGCAAGGAACTCTCGAAGGATCCACTCTTGATTCACCTACAATCTTGCCACTCTCTTTGGATCTAAAGTTGTACTCCACTCTTTGTATCTACAATCGCAAGGAACTCTCGAAGGATCCACTCTTGATTTACCTACAATCTTTGACACTCTCGTTGGATCTAAAATTATACGCCACTCTTGATTCACCTACAATCTTGCCACTCACGTTGAATTTATAAATGTACGCCCCTGTTGATGAATCTACAATCGTAAGCATCTCTCGTAGGATCCTTTCTTGATTGATCTACAGTCTTTGATACTCTCGTTGGATCTATAATCGTACGCAACTCTTGATGTATCTTCAATTTTAAGGAACTCTCGAAGAATCCACTCTTGACTGACCTACAATCTTTTACACTCTCGTTGGATCTACAATTGTACGCCACTCTTGATGTATCTACAATCGTAAGCAACTCTCGAAGGATCCACTCTTAGTAGACCTACAAACTTTGACATTCTCATTGAATCTATAATCGTACGCCACTCTCAATGGAACTACTGTTATATGCCACTCTCGTTGGAACTATCATTATATGCCACTCTCGTTGAACCCATTATCTCTTACTATATTGTTACATTGTGTTGAAAAAAGTATTTCTTTGTATTCAATGTTGTGTCTCTCTGTTTATAAAGTTTCATCCCTTTCTACGCATGTACTGGATGCACTGCATTTTCATTGTTATGTAGCAGTATATAAAAATTCTTTGAATAGAAAAAGATTCATAACTGTGCTCTTGTTCTAAATTAATAATTAATTTTTTCATCTGATAGAGGATTTTCCTGTATTTTACTTTATTAAAGAAATTTTCTGCAATAACAAGATGCTTAAATGTTTAATACATGACATGAATACTACAAATAAATGATCTATAATTTTTTAAACAAAATTAAGGCACTTTTATTTTCGGATTCAGTAATATTTTTTTTTTATTAATATTTAAATGCACTGCTGGCCATCGTAAATGCAACACCATGAAAGTAGCATGCAAATAACATGAAATTCACAACATGCTTTAGCGGAGGTGAGATATGCAAATGATTAGAATTTCAGCGCAGACACACATCACGCGCACCTGTGGTGCCACCTCAAAACGCTATTTAAGGTTTGGAGATTTCGACGATTTCACGTTCGGCAATAGTGTCTTTCTTGTGGTTTTTTTCAAAAAACGACCAGCTGTGTCTCGTAGAAAACAGCGATCAGCTTTCGATCAAGTATAGGGTTCAAAAGAGGAAGGATAGTGGCCTATCGAGATTTTGAATTATTTTTCAGGTAAATCAGTAGTCGTGTTGGACGAAACCAAACAACTGTAATGCGGATATATGACCATTGGATGCAGGGGGGTACAACGGACCGACGTGGTTGATTGCATCCACCTTAGTGCACCACTTCACGCGAGGACAGACGAATTGTGTGCATGGCAGTGAGGGATCACTCAGTCACATCACGAACCGCAGAACAGCACATTGAGTCTGTAACGCATCATCCAGTGTCTGCGCTTCCATTTGACGCCGTTTACAGCAGAGTGGTCTGTCTGCAAGACGTCTATTGCTTGGTCTACCCTTGACGCAGAATCACAGACGTCTCCGCCGCCAATGGTGCGATGAAAGAAGGATGTGGGCGGCAGAATGGAATGAAGTCACGCATCTGGTTTCAACCCCACGATGGATTCGAGTCTGGAGACACCGTGGAGAGAGGATGCTGAACAGCTGCGTTATGCACCACCACACTGGTCCTGCACTGGGTATTACGGTATGGGGCGGTATTGGATATCTCTCTCGCACTCCTTTAGTACGCATTGCTGGTACTTTAAACAGCCAGCGCTACATCTCCGAGGTGTTGGAGCCAGTTGTCCTTCCTTACCTTCAGGGCTTGGCCACAGCCATATTTCAAAAGGATAATGCGTGACCACACGTGTCACGCATTGTCCAAAGGTTCTTCGTCAATCACCAGATTCAATTGCTTCCCTGGCCGGCTCGCTCTCCAGATCTTTCGCCGATAGAAAACATGTGGTCCATGGTTGCTCAACGATTGGCCCAGATTACACCCCCAGCTGCCACACCGGATCAACTTTGGCAACGTGTGGAAGCTACTTGGTCTACTGTACCCCAAGAACACATCCAAAGTCTCTTTCAATCAATGCCGAGGCGTGTGGCAGCGGTGATCTCCAACAATGGTGGCTAGTCTGGCTACTGATTCTGGCAAGAACCACACTTCACAGAAGTCTATAAATTTAATCATTTGATACTTGGTCAACATGTTATCTACAAAATAAATTTTGTTGTGCTATCTCTTGTCTTTCTTGGTGTTGCATATTTACGGTGGCCAGCAGTGTAGTTTCATGTGTCATCAATTTCCTCTCTTCCACATCATCCTTTTATTTTTGAGGTATTAAAATTATTGTTATAGAAAACTCTATACATTTTACTCCTAGCTGGATCCTTATGAAGGGACAGCGAACGTAATGAGTTTAAACTTTTCATTGACTTAAATCTCTAAGATATCTTTTCTATTCACACAAAATAGAAAGTTTTCAAAATTTCGAAACTTTTATTTCTGTTCCTGGATTTCACATTTGAAGATATAATATTTGTTATTTTTTGGGTGAATATTTTATTTTTTGCTTATACATATGTATTTAAAATTTTGTGAATTGTTTCTATCAGTATTGTATATTTTTAAATTCGAAATGGTATATTATTTCTCGCTTTACAATTCTAATAAAGAATTGTTAAACGAGAATTTTTCTCGCTTAGTAAATTAAACTTTGTGTGCTTTTATTTAAATATCCTTTTTAAAAATATTTCACTATAGTGTAAAATATAAGGAAGCTATTCTTAAAACTCTACTTTTTTTAACTTCAATAAAGTAAGATTTACGCGGAATTTTTTTTAATTGAAGGATTTTTAATTTTTTCTGGTTGCCTGTTATGTATATGCATCATGTAAAACACATGGTATGCTCAAAATATCTCAAAAAGCTAACAAATTAATTTTTTAAGCAAAAATTTTAAAATTTTTGAAGTGATTTTAAAATGCTACTTCTACAAAAAGTGATGTACAAACATAAAATTTGTTTCACAAGTACGTCAAACTATGTGTAACAAAAGTTGGGTTGGTTTTTGGAATAGCGTGATTGATACTTGTAAAATACTTCTTTTAATGAATGCTTATTGAAAACTCTTTAAGAAATACATAAATTCTATTTTCAACTATTTTTAAAAACGTGTTGCTTTGTTACATGTATTAATAGCAATAGTTAAAAAAATATCAAAGCATTTGGCTCATTAGAAAAAAAAGCCTTAGCATCTTGAATGAAGAAAAACTAGTTATTCTATCCTTCTGAGATAAATCAGTTTAAAAATTTATTTGCCATTGGGACGTAAATAAAAAAGAAAGTAAAAATTACCATAGCTCGGAATTTTTTTAACTTAACTTTCAAATTTTGGATAGCTGTAGGAAAGAGGTATAAAGAATAATTTAGGCTAAAAAAATTAGATTTCATTTTTTGACTGATTTTTGTCAATTGAATCGTACTGTGTCCAATATAAAAATTTGAAAAACATTAAGAATCTATTTAATTTTCAAAATGTTGAACATGGGAATTTTTGCAAGTGAAATAGAGTAATCTTTTACTTCCTTAATATTTATTTATACATATGCCAGACATTTGGCCATAGAGTCTCTACAGAGTCACAAAGAGTACAGGCTGAAGTGTACTTTAAACGAATTTTAAAAGATGGGCTTTCAAACAATCGTGTTTAGTCAAAAGACGAAATAACGCCACGGCTACAAGGCGAGGAAAATCTGGAATGATTGGCTTTAAACTAGTGAGAAACTCCCAGGCCTTTCCTTCAGAAGCACAGTGCTTCTCAAACTTTCAATATTTGCCACCCAATATTCGATCAAAGTATCCATAACGCCCCCTTCCAAACAATAACAATGTTTTGAATTCAATAAAACTATAATTTGAAGCTAAAGCTACAATATAATTTTAACCTCTTAAGTGTCACGGGCGTATATATACGTCTCACTCAGCCAAAATGTTAATTGTACGGGGAGTATATATACACTCAGGAACATTGAAAATAGCGACCCAAGAAGAAAACATCGGATTGAAATGAAATTTAATACACATAATGACACAGATGAGAGATTCACTTGATCTCAAAAACAAGACAATTAAACGAATACAGGGTGTGCAACGACACAAATACTGTGCAACTTCAATAGCGCGTTGGACCACCTCCAGCTGCAATACATGTCGCCACACGGTCTGGCATTCTTTGATTAGACACCTTATGTTGTCCTGAGGCAGAAGGGCCCACAAATCTCGAACAGCGAACTCTAAATCATGTGCAGAGTGACACGATGGCATCTGCCGTTTAGCTGATCCCACACGTGCTCTACAGGGGACAAATCGGGGGAGCAGGCCGGCCATGGAAGAGTCTGAAAATGACGTAGGAAGTCTTGAGCAACTCTTGCTGTATGCGGACGAGCATTATCTTGCTGGAAAATTGCCCCTGGGAGACCATTTAGGAAAGATCCTACGTGAGGTCGAAGAATATCATCAACGTAACGTTGGCCCGTTAAGGTTCCACGCATCACAATTAAAGTAGACGGCTATCATAGGCTATGGCCCCCCAGACCATTACACCAGCTATGCGGGCAGTGTGACGTAGAACAGTGTGGGGGAATTGTACCGCTCACTAGGGCGCCTCCACACCCGTACACGGTTATCATCTGTCCCCAAAACAAACCGAGATTCATCACTAAACACAACCTTTTACCAATCTGTGACATTTCACATTGATCTGGCTCGGCACCACTGTAGACGCAGTTGCCGATGTTCCAGTGTTAAAGGGAGTGCACGGAAAGAGCGCTTGGATATAAGATTTGCTTCTGCAAGGTGACTGGAAATTGTTTGTGGAACAATTGCTACGCCTACGTCTGCTCGTATCGTTGAACGAGTCACTGTGGGGTCCACAAGTGCTTGCCGCACGATCCTTCGATCCTCTCTCCTCAGGGTCTTCCTGGTCGCTCCAGACCCGTTTTTCCGCCCGTGGGTTGCTTCTCGTGTCCACTGCTCCCAACAGTTTCTAACGGTACACTCCGAACGATCCACCTGACCAGCAACACGGCGTGTCGACCACCCTGCAGTTTTCATCCCGATGATCAGGCCTCTCTGAAACTCGCTTAACTGTGAGAAATGTCTTCTAGCACGTTTCGCTTCCCAAAGTCTTCCTACAATCGGTGGGTAATCGTCACGTTTATGAATCTTGGAATTGGCGCCGGCTTATAGAGCCCCCTGTTCCTGATTGTAGCGCCACCTCGGCGTGTATGAGCATGCGTATTGGCACGGATCCTTTGCATATCACATTACGCTGTACTTGTTTGCAAAGTTTCGCGATTGTACTTAGCTTCCTTCTTATTCTCAATGTTCCTGAGCGTAGGTCGTTCCGAAGTACGATCGTTTCTGCGCACAGCTGCCCATAAAATTATTCAGAAGGCCTTGGACTGCGACAAAAGGACTTTGACAAAGTTTGCGAAGGATTTACTTATTTCAGAGGATTTTGCTTATTTATTCCTTTTCTCCCCGCCCCCCTTCCTATACATTCCATGCGCCACAAAGCGCGTCCACATGGAAATTGGTGTCATTGGGGAGCAAATTGCGTAACTTTTAATCAGCAGTTGAGCGATTAATTTTCAACAGTACAAATTATTAAGAAAATTGTCAATTTTTGTATATAATTTTATACATGACGTCACTGGTGATTATTAAACTTGTTCTTAACTTAGTATTGTTAAATTAATTATGAAATACATGGGGCAGCACTGATACACATTTATACGTATATGATATCATTGCAAATGTGTATTTAATTTTTTGTTATGTCAGAAAGGTTTTTTTTGTTTGCTTTCAGTAAATCAATAAATTTTTAAAATAATCCTTCGTTTTCGACTTTTTAATGTGCTCGCGTCCCGTTGGAGGGCGCCCCACAGTCTGAGAAAACGCTGCCTTCAGGACATCCCCTTGGATGTCCTTAAAAACTATTTTATTAGAGCGCTCCCTTCTGAAGAAGAGAATGCGAACATGTAAATTAAGTCTACTATGTAAAGTCTAGGCTTTCAAGTAAGAGAAAGAGAGATAGGATAGGCTGCTAACGGAACAGTGATTAATCAAATTTATAGTGTAAAGCAGATATTTAATATTTGATAATTGTAATGATTAAAGAGCCGATTTCTCACTGGAGATTGAATATAGATTAGATAGCTAGGCAGGCAGTGTTCTTGAATTGAAGTAAGTGTTACTGGGGTAATTAAAGTCTTCTCATACCTCGCGTACCTCGTTTATTGTCTTCATATTGCTTAAATTGGGTGAATCTCTTAGTTTTGATTGATCGAACTTGTGTTATGGTTTGTGTTGCAAATAAACTTAGTGATTTTGAAATGTCTAATTTTCCTTTCCCTTCTCCCTCACCAGGCGAGATCCTTAAATGGTTATTAGTTGTTTGTAGAATAGTCGTTCCCTTCTTTGCCAGGAAATCGACTCTTTCATTTCCCTTGATGCCACAATGAGCAGGATTCCACTGCAAGACAACTGAGTTCGTCTGAGTGTTGAGAATCTTTCTACATTCATAAATTCGTGAAAACTTTATTGTTGGAGATAGCCTGCAAAGCGGTTTGCTATCAGACAAAATAACAGCCCGATTAAAATGATAATAATATAAATTAAGACTCTTCATTTCCCCCCCCCCTCCCAATTTTTTTCCATAGCTTTTGATATAATATTCGAACATTTTATACTTTGTTCTAACAAACGGACTCATATTGGGATAATTAAAATATCTGATATTCAAACTAAAGGCTATATTTATGCGGAAATTCTAAAAGTATGTACTGTTCTATTATTGCTTTTTCTATAATGATTCTTTTATTACACTAGAATCTTGTCCGTCTATTCTACAGCTATTCGATCATGTATTTCTGGAAACATTCATTTGTCCTCAGAATAAAGCATTGATCATTTTCCTTTTGGTGTAGATCCCGATTTAATGATGGTTGTATTTTTGTCTCAAAACATTATATTACACCAAGACCCAAATCAATGTAATGTTTTTCACTCTATTTATTGTCTTTCATTTTATTTTAATGGAAAGTAGTGATTGAATATTTTTAGAAAAAACCCTAATTACTCTTTCCAGTTTTGTCTAAAATGCATTCAAGAATTAAAAAAAAGAAAATTTTGTAAAGCAAATATTTTAACATGTATAACTTTATTTAACTTATAAATTTAAATAAACATGTAGGAAATGAAAATTACAGAACATGAAAACTATTTTAGAAATTTTTTATCGTTCCTTAAAATATTTTTTATACATACATACACACTTTCTTCTGAACTCCCGTTATTGTAAAGATTTCATACACTTAATCAAGATTTTCCCCTTTTTTATTTCGTTGTTGGTACACGTGATAGAATTGAAACTGTGATGCAAATTTCTGCATACTTTTTTCTCATATGAATTTTTGATGTTGTCTTAACATTTAATATTAATCGATAACAACATGTTTTTTTGTAGATTAATAATAAAGTAAATTTACTGATGATCTTGCATGTAATCATATATATTGTGAGAACCCCCCTGGGTTCCACCCTGGACACTAAGATTAACTTGGGGCAAAGAATGACCAGACGCCATTTGTATAATAATAAATTATATTTATTCACTTAGTTCAATTATCACAAACTTCTAATGACAAATATTTAGCTATATGTCTACGTCAAAAAGGGATTTACCTTTACTATTAAATTAAATTACGAAATATGAAATTAATCAATTAACAAGCTCAATATCGAAAGGGTTTCCCGGAATAGGAGGTCTGAAAAATACACTCAAGTTGAATTATTATCTTTCATTAAAATTGAACTAACTTTATTAAACTAACGCTTGTGGTAAGCGGTACTAAGCTAGAATATATCACCTGGCCGTACTTATGATCTTTCCAGGTAGATTAATCCTCCTAAGGCTTCTTCGCTGAATAATAACAGCAATACTCCAATATAGTAATCCAATTGAATCCTCCAAATCTCGTCACTACTGATGCTAGCTCAATGGCCTTTTTCTCCGCTAACTTACAACGCTCTCCTTTAAATACCTTATCTACTTTATATATCCCATTTTCTTCTTTTAGAGCTGATTGGAAATATACACGAATTTACAATCCCTAAAGACACCTATGAGTATTAGTGGAAAGGTGCCGTAGAGATTCGTCACAATATATATATATATATATATATATATATATATATATATATATATATATATATATATATATATATATATATATATATATATATATGTATATAATTAAATTAGATTAAAAATTAAATTCCCTATCTAGCACTTGACTCATCTTTCTCTGTTCCCATCTTCAAGTATCAAACTAATCACCCATTTATTTCTTCCGAACATATGGCCTAGTCAATAAACATGTCTAATTCTAGATCGTTAGATTTAATAGTCAACATATGTCAGCATTAACTTGCAAGCACCCTCTTCAAAGCAGCGATACTTACCATATGTTTTTCAAGTGTTATCCACTTGAAAACACCACCATGGCGTGCTTTTCCCTCCCTGCTCTCGGTGTCGGAACAGATGTACAAATGAAAGAATAAAGGTCGTCTTTTCACTTTTCTAACTTTAATCTGATTCTGTCTTAAAAATCATGACAGAATTAAAGCCGGCAGGATTTTTTTTATCTGCGAATGGATTTCAAATCTTAACGTACAAAACTAATCTTTTTTATAAAATAATTCTAATATAAAAACAAACGCCAACTGCGGTAATAAATGAAATGGAGAATTTGACGGAACACCGAATGCACCGTATGTCTATATATGAAGACGTAGGATTGCCGGAATAAAAAATGATACGGAAAAAAAACCGCACTAATAATCATCGGAAGAACATCGCTCTTAACACCGAGAAGAATGCAGTGTTTACCGCTGAACGATATTCTGTCTTTGCTGAAGAGGCCATCCAGTTTACCGTGAATGGAAGAGACATTCTAAAGGAGGGAAAAAAAGAAGAGAAGTGTGAATCCCTTATTCCCCTGTGATGAAAGACGTCACTCCCTTTCGCCAGAAAAATAAAAGGAAAAAATCTTTTTCGCCGGAAAGTCTGCACGGTAATATTGTGAATTTGACCACCATATAATAATAGTGAAGTACCAACATTGAAAGAAAAATAAATAAATTAAATTTTACTAGTGAAATAATGTGACAACAGCTTCTAGATTAATGTTCACCAAGGAGTTCTGCCGTTGCAAAGTGGAGGTCAGTTAAATTGTATATTTCCAATTTTAGTAACATTGAAGAACTGAGTTTTGCTGAACAGAACTTTACGAAAAAGAATAATATATGATATGGTATTTAATTTTTATAATATAGTTGTGATATAAATGAGATATTTCCTTTATATTTTAATTGAGAAAACAAAGTATATAGGTTTAGTCATACAAAATTTTGAGAAATTGTAATATACTTCTCATAATTTTATCATAAGATATCGAATGAGTTAACAGTTATGATAGAAATTGGTGTTTTAAAGTGAAAGATATAAATTAAGTTTTTAGAAAAAATGACTAATGAGAGAACTTATATAAGAGATATTGATTTTTATAAGAAACAAAAGTAAAGTCAAGTTGTATTCTTTTTTCTCCATTGAATTCAATTGTTTTTTTAATTATTTTATTCAGCAGTAATCTTATTGCATGTCATTTAATTTTTTTTATTTTTTAAATTGTGTGTTTTGATATACCGGCCATATATCAGGATTCACTATTTCTCGGAATTTTCCTTATCTAAAATTAAAATTAATTTAATAACTTGAAGCTTATTTTTGGATATTACACAATGGATAAGCGAGAGTACAATCATTATAATTTTGTATATGTCTCGAAACATTAAGAGGACAAACTTGTTTAGTTTGATATGTACACTTCTCATTGTTTCTTATCAGCATCCCTGAACATCTGTGAGTTGATGACGCAGATTTCTCAGACAGATGTGTCAAAATTAAGTAAGGTGATACAGTTTTATTAGTGAATGTGTGATGCAAGAGAAACTCAAGAATTTTTGTCTATGAAACGTATTTTTAGAAGGTTACGGAAAGATTCAAAATATTGCATGCGATCTTAAGTTACAATGAATATTGTGAAAAATTTTCAGAAATACTAAAAGTTATTATTGAAGTGAGTCCACTTTTCCGACTCAAAATAATAAAAAAGAGCTCTTATATATTCTTATATTTTTATATTCTTATATTCTTATAATTTTTATATTTTATAACGCATATGAAATAAAACATTGTTTATTGTGTTGGATAGTGCATAGAAGTTGTGTGTTATACATCGTTTTCATATTATTAATAATTTCATTTTATTAGTGTCTATATTTTTTTATCTTTTTAAAAAATGTATTTCATATATGCAAAATTTAGTGTATCAATGGCGCCAGAGTAGATTTTTATACAAAATTATTATTTTAACATTTGTATGATATCATGTATTTTTATATTTACTATCTTATTGTGTTTGATATATATTATTTTCCAATATAAATTTTTTTTGAAAACATTATCTGCTAGCTATAATATAAATCTATTATTATGAAGGAATAGGAGGAAACGCGAGCTCTTTTTCTGGATGTCGAATGGATTTAAACAAGCTAATCTTCAATTATATGTATGGAAATTCCTTTTTATCAATTAATTGTCATTACTGTGTTTGTTGTTATAGTTTCGTTTATTATATTGCATTTTGATTTTAGTATTCCTATTGCTTAAATATTTCTACTGTGTGTAATATGTCTTTCTAAATAACTATGTATTGTTTTGTGTTTGTTGAAAATTGATTAAGTTTGTAAAGAGAGAAAAAACCACGCCATGACTCCCTTTTAAAATTGGGGGGCAAATGTAAGGATAATTAAATTAGATTAAAAATTAAATTCCCTATCTAGCACTTGACTCATCTTTCTCAGTTCCCATCTTCAAGTATCAAACTAATCACCCATTTATTTCTTCTGAACATATGGCCTAGCCAATAAACATGTCTAATTCCAGATCGTTAGATTTAATAGTCAACATATGTCAGCATTAACTTGCAAGCACCCTCTTCAAAGCAGCGATACTTACCATATGTTTTTCAAGTGTTATCCACTTGAAAACACCACCATGGCATGCTTTTTCCTCCCTGCTCTCGGTGTCAGAACAGATGTACAAATGAAAGAGTAAAGGTCGTCTTTTTCACTTTTCTAACTTTAATCTGATTCTGTCTTAAAAAATCATGATATATATATATATATATATATATATATTTGTGTGTGTGTGTGTGTGTGTGTGTGTGTAATAATTCCCTGTAGCATCCATTTAATTAACTCTTTTAGTAATATTTGAACTATAATTCTTTAGCTCAAACTAACGCCCTAATCTTAATCGTAATCAACTAGTATCAGAAATCCCTTTCCTATCCATTGTAACCAATCAGAGCTCTTATTACGAAATAGTCATGCGGTCTTCACTGCTGAGTATAAAAGGCGAGATTTTCTGTGCTCGCTCTTTTTGTCTTAGTGTTCGTCATGTGAAATATCGCTGCTGCTTGCCGCTTCTGTTATATGTGTCTGTTTTCGTGTACTTACTAAATATCTGTGAAATACAACTGTGAATTGTCCACCTACGTTATGTGCGTGTAAATAAACAAGTTGAAAGTTAATTCTGAAGATGTGTTTTTTCTGCAATTAGATATGACAACAACCAAACCAACCAACATCAGCCAACGATATTATATATATATATATATGTGTGTGTGTGTGTATACATATATATATATATGTATATATATGTATATATATGCGTATATCTATATTATATATATATATATACATATAATATGAGACAGCATGCAAAAAATTATAAATAAAATAAAAAAAACGTTAGCTTCTTGTTCGTTGGTTAATGAGAAATTTTCGAAGTTAGGAGTACATGATAATGAAAACATTAAGAGATATAAAACGCGTATTATTTGGAATACTGGATTTGTAAGGTATTACTATGATGTATCGAAGTGGAGGAATTATGAATCGAATTGTAATTATTTTAAATATGACGAAACATTTCATGATAAGTTTCATAGTGATTCGGATCATTTAAAATTGAGATTTAGAAAATGTGGGGATAAAAGATGCAAAACCTGCCCCATGATGCAACGTGAACAGAATAATGAAGAATCAGAATTTAAATTCTGTAAAACTTTCAACTGTGCATATATATTGACATGCGGTGTCTGCGGGTTTAAATATGTAGGTCAAACATCAGGAGCTATGAACCTGAGAATTAACCAACATAGATCCGACATTGGAAAATATACATCAACAAGAAATATAAGTAGGATAGAAATACAACATTTTAATAAACATGGTTTTGAAGGTGTTGTGTTAAATATTATTAAAATTGTTCCAAATAAGATAAATAGACTATGGTATGAAAATGTTTACATCGGTATTTATAATGCTATGTATCCCTACGGATTGAATGTAATATGGAACAACAAAAAGAAATTTAATCCAGGCAGTGAAACAAAATGATAAGGAATCTGTATATAATAGTAGAAATAATAGTAATAAGACTAAAAGGGTTGGAAAAGGTGGACCCAAAAAGAGAGAAAATAGAGGAATAGATACAATTATAAAAGAATTAAATAAATTATTACAATACTTTGAGAATAATTTTAGTGTAAGAAAAAAAGTATTTTTTATTTTGACTTAATAAAAAGGAAATAATAATAGTTTTAAATTTATTAAAAAGCATTAGATTAAAAGATAATCACGGATCACACTTGTTCATGGATCTATGCAAATATATTACTAATAGATTAAAAATAAAAATAGACTCTAAAGAGGTTTATAATATAGAATATTGTACTTTGCTATACATGAATAAATCATATAATGGGATACAAGTTTCTGAAATATTTGGAAAACACATGGATTTATTCCCGATGAAAAATGTGTTAATATAAAACGAGCGTTCAGGTATAATAAAAAAAGTTAGTAGATCAATTTTTAACTATAATAGTATTAAGGAATTCGTAGATAAAAAATAATGTAGTTGCAATGAATACAAGGATTACGTGGACAAATATCATGGGCACGTAATAACTGGCAACTTAGAAATAGTACAGGATCACACACACACAGAAATTAAGAGGAATTATGAGCAAAGGTATTGCTTATCGATTAACTATTTCAAACAGCAATTTAAATGTGAGAAAACAGCTATCAGAGGATATTAATAAATTTATTCTAAATGTTGCAATTAAATATAATTTACCTACTCAGGCTTTTTTAAAGAATATGGTTTTCATGTCCTCAAGGACTTAATGAATTTTAATTTTAGATAAAAAAATGAAGATTGTTATAGAAAAATTAAGGGACCAATAGAAACCTTACAAAAACACTTTGTGATTGTCTATGTAGATGAAGTCCCAGGAAATTATGCAATTATGTGTAAATATTATATAGTAAATTAATAAATGATCATATACAAAATAATAATGCATATGAAGTGAGTAAATTTAGTATGAAAGTAATTAACAATAATGGTATGAACCATTATGTATTAATGGTATGAAATGGTATGAAATTAACAATAATGGTATGCATATGAAGTAAGTAAATTTAGTATGAAAGAAATTAACAACATATTATTGGCATTTTGTAAACAATTAAATATTTCCAGCAATAAAATTAACTATCCCCATATATTTCTGACTCCTATATTTCATAAGAATCCAGTCAAATTCCGCAGTGTAACAAATGGGTTCAATACTTATAAAGGGTGTTTTTTTAGAGGTATAGAACTTTAAATTGCAATAAAACAACGATTTATTATTCGATTGATATGAATTTTTTTTTATTCGAAAGATAATCTTGTGGCATTACATTTTAAATATGATTTCTGGCATAGGGCTGCCACGGCTGGCTCGGATGTGAGTCCAATCTGGACGTCCAATTTTCGATGACTTTTTTCCAACATTTGGCCGTATATCGGCAATAACACGGCGAATGTTGTCTTCCAAATGGTCAAGCGTTTGTGGCTCATCCGCATAGACCAATGACTTTACATAGCCCACAGAAAATAGTCTAGCGGTGTTAAATCACAAGATCTTGGAGGCCAATTCACAGGTCCAAAACGTGAAATTAGGCGGTCACCAAACATGTCTTTCAATAAATCGACTGTGGCATGAGCTGTGTGACATGTTGCGCCGTCTTGTTGGAACCACAGCTCCTGGACATCATGATTGTTCAATTCAGGAATGAAAAAGTTAGTAATCATGGCTCTATACCGATCACCATTGACTGTAACGTTGTGGCCTTCATCGTTTTTGAAGAAGTACGGACCAATGATTCCACCAGCCCATAAAGCGCACCAAACAGTCAGTTTTTCTGGATGTAACGGTGTTTCGACATACACTTGTTGATTAGCTTCATTCCAAATGCGGCAGTTTTGTGTGTTGACGTAGCCATTCAACCAGAAGTGCGCTTCATCGCTAAACAAAATTCGCTTATGAAAATCGGGAACAACGGCAATCTCGTTTTGGGCCCATTCGACGAATCTACGCCTTGCTTGATGATCGTTTTGATGAATTGCCAAACCAAACTGAGAATAAATCACTTGACAGCTGTTAAATCGGTCGCCATCTTGGAAAGTAATGCCAACTTAAACTTCTATACCTGGAAAAAAAACACTCTTTATATTCAAATCGGGAAGAATTTTACAGACCATATTACAAGATACAATAGACAAATTTAAGGATACTTCTATTATAAAAAACAGCCATGATGTAATAAAATTGATCAACAAGAGGTATTTTCTGTGAATGGGTTCGATTTCGAAGATTTATTTAACTGCATTAAAATAGAAGATATAATTCAGGTACTTTCAGATGTATATGAGAAATATGGTTTGAATAATTACATCAGTTTTGAAAAGTTCGTTATGTAACTAATTCGTAAAGACTAATTCGTTTTGTAATGCAGGAGAACTTCATTATTTTTGATAACAAACTTTACAAATAAATCAAAGGATTGCCTCAGGGTGGCCCAGCCAGTAATAGTCTCGCTAACCTGTGTTTACACCACTATGAATCAATTCGAAGAAAGGAACCATCTTGCCTCTTATTAAGATACATAGATGATTTAATTGTTATAGATCGTGACAAGGAATTTAAACCTAGCATTAATTTTTATCCGGATTACCTAAAATTAATACAGACGAATTTTAACTCGAACAAAGTTGAATTTTTAGATTTAGATTTAACTATTATTGACAACAAATTATATAGCAATATATATGATAAAAGGGAAGCATTTAAATTCAATGTCATAAAGATACCGAACTTCAATAGTTGTCTACATATATCAATATTTAGAAATATAATTTTAAATTTTCTGATGAGAAATAATAATTTAACTACACACACAATATTGATAAATTCAAGAATATCCAGAAATTTATATTGTGTTGCATACAAAATGATTATCCCATCAACTTCTTGAGAAAATATATAGATTAGAAATATTTCATAAAAATATTTTTAAACTCATAAATGCGCAAATTCACCACACAACATTAGGTCCACAAAGTCAGCTTGTTAGTGGTCCAGCTGTGAAATACATGTGCATTCCACACACAGGATACATTTTAATACACACATAGACCAATATTTACACGATTACACTTTAAAATTATTTATGACCAATTAAACATTTATGTCCAATCAAACATTTATGACCAAGCAAACGCTTATGACCAATCAAGCAAGTTTTTTGCATGCGGTCTGGTTTGCATCTAATGCCAAGTGGTTAAACTCTGGTATTAGATTATGAATCGTTTGGGTTGACAGGCATTAGTAGGTGTTATGAGCAAAATATAGGTGTGGTAATTGATATATTAAATATGAGAAGTCGTTCTATAGATATGGATTGAATTCTTGATAGGATGCTCTTTGGTGAGTTTTTAATGATTTACGCTATTCATTTGTGAGTATACTGGGTTTTTAGTTTGAACTTTCGGTTTTTAGGTATTTTTTAGTTTGATCTTTTGGATTTTTTCATTTGAATTTTCGGATTTTTCAATTTAAACTTTCCGGTTTTTTAATTTAAACTTTCCGATTTTTTAATTCGAACTTTCGGATTTTTGATTTGAACTTTCGGATCTTTTAATTTAAACTTTCCGATTTTTTCATTTGAACTTTCCTATTTTTTAATTCGAACTTTCGGATTTTTTTATTTGAACTTTCCGATTTTTTTATTTGAACTTTCCGATTTTTTAATTTGAACTTTCGGATTTTTTTATTTGAACTGTCAGATTTTTTAGTTTGAACTTTCGGATTTTTTAGTTTGAACTGTCAGATTTTTTAGTTTGAACTTTCGGATTTTTTAGTTTGAACTTTCGGATTTTTTAATTTGAACTTTCGGAGTTTTTGGTTTGAGCTTTCGGATTTTTTAGTTTGAACTTTTTGATTTTAGATACTTTTTAATTTGAACTTTCGGATCTCAAATATTTTTTATACATATACAACTATTTTTTCTACTTATACAACTATTTTAAAGATGGGTGCATCATCTTGGGTGTTCGAAGGTTCACTTATATTATGCACTAATTTGTTTTTAAATTTTAATACTTTAATGTTATAATATCTTTCAGAATGCGATGGCGAATAGTTTAATTTTTCAAGTATAATGGTTTAATTTTAACTTTTTAATTTTTAAATTTTTGAAAGTTGGATATATTTTCCGATTAACTTACCAAGTTGCAATAAAGGGAAAGATTGGCGCCATCAAACTAGTTTAACCCCACTTATCGGTCCTAAGTCCGAGGTTGCACTTGGATATTTTATAAGTTTTTATTTTATTTTATAATTTTTTTAATTTTGTTTGTAAACGATGGAATTTTGTCTTTTATATTCACCATTGATATTTTCAAATAGGATTTAGTATTATAAGATTCATATATTTCAATTTTTAATTGATTATTGTGATTGATTGTTGATGATTGATTTTATATATTTATATATTATAATATATATATATATATATATATATATATATATATATATATATATATATATATATATATACATATATATTCATGTTCTATCCTGTTTTCTTCTCTTTCTCAGTAATATTTCTCTTAAAAATATAACTTTAGTATAAATATACTTCTGTGCTACTGAATAAGAGAACGAACTGATAAATCGACTTCTAAATAGATCCTATATTCACTCTTAAAAAGACCGTATTGAAATCAATTGACTTATTCCCATACATCCAATTGAATACGTAGGGATTTAAAAAAACAAGATCTTTGACGAGTGTTCAAATTATCGGGATGAATAACAATCCCTTTGAAAATAACGAAAACTGTCACAACATCTAAGCGGTGACGATAGATGGAACTGATTTTCTGGTAATATGATTAAATCTGAGTTAGAAAATGGCTGCATTGAAAGAAGCATGGTCTACGATTGAAGTAAGAAGTGCGTTGGAATGACTATTATTAGAACTGAACGGTACAAATGTTTTGCCTCGAAGACAGTTGTGGTTTTGGTGTGCGGAATTCGACAAAGGCAGAACAGATGTGCAGGATGAAGAAAAAACGATTTCGGTGGAAGGTGTTGGACCACCCTCCTTACAGTCCCGACCTCGCACCAAGTGATTTCCCTCTCTTCGGAGCTAGAAAGAAACACTTTTCAGAGCAGATGCTGAAATTCAGCAAGCCGGCGTGACGTAATTTCTCTAATCATCATTACTTTAACTATCACGGCATGCTCCATCTTTTTATCAATGTTCAACTCCCACTTTCATTCATAGCAATATAAGTCTATTTCTAATAATACATTATAATAGAAATAAATGGAAGAACAAGAAAAATTTAATGATTAAGTAGTGACACTTGACATCTCTTCTCTGCTACTATCTTGCCTAATTCGGGAGAAATTTTGATTTTTTTATTATGTATAATTGTGAGCCAGTATACTGACCAGGACGTAAAAATGTTCATTGTGGGCCAATAAACTGACCAGGACGTTAAATGTTCGCTGTGGGCTGCGAGTTTGACACCCCTGCGTTAGAGGAATAAGTTTTTATCTAGTAAAAGAAAAAGAAAGAAAAAAAAAAGGAATTGTGAAAAAAAAGTTCAAATTATTCTTTAAGTTAATAGGTCAGACACAACACACACAGCCTCTGTAAAAACGTAACAATACCACCGTATTTATGAAAAAAAAATTTCTTGCGGGGAAAAAATTATATAGAAGAATACGTTAATAGAACACAGTGATCCCAGTCTTCCGGTTTCCTTTGAATTGTATTTGTAATAATTTCAAAACTTATAAGATTTTGGAAAGAGGACGAAAGAAGTGAAAAGTTATGCTTCTTTGTATTTAAGGTATCCGACTACATTCGGAACCGCGATTTTAAAAAAAAAGCCTATAAATGGATAATTTTCGTGATATTTAGTGTCACTTACATTAATATGCATGTATAAAATAGTTTTAAGGACATTTTGACAAAAAAAAATTCTTTAAATACAGTATTTTGGCAAAAAATTAATTAGAGAATAGCCTTTTTTTCAAAATGTTCTTTTATAAAAATGCTTCTAAAATAATAAAGTATGTTGCTTATATAAAGTAAGGACATATCCAGAGAGTCTGAACTATTTTTTTTTAAAAATTCACATTATTTTCAGAGTTACAACCAATTGACATAATTATCGGCTTTTTTTTCCTTAAAATTTCTCTCCTCTGTTGTCGTAAAACGAGGATAAACCCACATCTAAGTTATATATTTCATAAATTCTAGTTGAGTCTCTATACTGAGGTTCGAGTTATATGCAGGCAAAATATTATGATAATCGAAACATTTTTCACAAAAGGAGAATATTTTGAAAATGGGTCATTCTTTGTTCATTTTTTGTCAAAATATTGTACTTAAATAATTTTTTACTGTAATACTATTCTTAAAATAATTTTATATACATTTTATAATCTAAGTGAGATTAAATATCATAAATATTATCCATTTATATACGCTTATGCAAAATCACGGTTCCGAACGTAATCGGATACCTTAAAGAAAAACTCTCACGAATAAAAGTCTCAGTATGAATGAAACAGGTTGATTCAACAACAGGAAAAGGTAATTTATACAAGTTACATGCAGTCAATATTTTAATTTCTTAGTTTGTAGTTTGGTGTGGTGGGAGCACTAGGTTCTTCCGAACTTTCATTTCCATTCAGGACATTTTGGATAACATTAAAACGATTTCAAAAATGGCCCTTTTTTTTAAAATAATATTTAAAATTTTTAAATAAATAACTAAAGCGAAAAGAGAAATAACTTTGATATGAATTAATTTACAAATGCAAGTAAAATAAAGATAAAAATTGATGGAAAAAATCTTGAATTATACATAAAAGTTTTTTTTTCGTGATGGGAATGGGAGGGGCGATGCTTAGCCAATCCATTTGCAGAAAGGAGTCCGAGTTAAAGAGAGAAAATATTTAGACGTAAAATGTTAAAATGAGTTGGTATATTTTGCATTCAATTTTAGATGAGAATCGCGATCAATTATTGAGTAGAAAATAGAGATAATTGAAGAATAAAAAGAAAAATTAGAAGAAAAATATTTAAATACGGTTGGACATCTACATAACGAAGTCGCTAAATCCCAGAAAAAAGTTCATTATATGGAAAATTCGTTATATAGGGTTTCATCTTTTAATATACTTTATAAACCACTTAAAAGAAATTTTAAATTTATAAACACTATATATTTTATAAAAAAATTAATTTTTCACACCTTTTTTTAAAAATTAACAAACGTTTATTTTATATATCTTACCCATCAAAAAAAGAAAGAAAAGCTGAAAGGAAAACAAGAAAAAGAATGTCAAAAAATACACTGTATTTTTAATACTAAGAAAATAATTTTATATTAAAATTAATGAATTTTAAGGACATTTTCTAATTTAAAACATAAAAGTAATATTAAGCATATATTATTTTGTAATTGGAACACGGGGACACGGGATAACTCTTTTTGAGTGTAGAAGGGGATAACAAAAATGTTTCTAGTGAACTCGACAATGGGGCTTAAAGGTGGATTAAACGCACAGAACTTTATTGCTCTCGGTGAGTTAGGTTCTAATAAAACTAATTCACAAGATTTATGACCACCATAAAATGTGTTAACGAGAATAACTTGAAATGTTCAGAAATACTTTGAAATAGGGAGAAAAATTATTTTATCACAGAAGAAAAAGTTCGTTATAAAGAAAATGCACTTCGGTATAGAGAAATAATTTTACGAAGAAAGCCGTGAAATATTCAAGGTTCCAGGAAAAAGTTCGCTATACAGAAAAATTCGCAATATAGAGGTTTGACTGCATAATAATTTAAAAATTTAACATATTGCCACAAAAGAATTGAATTTTCAAAAAAAAAATAAAAAATAGAAAAAGACTTAATTTCGGTAGCAGATTTTGAGACTCAAAGTAAAACTTTTTTTTTTACAATATAAATAAACAAAAGCGATGATTTTTAATAAGTGAATGCTGTGAATAGTTAATAGTACAATGCACACACACATTACAATATTTCGTAGCCCCCTTCCTCTCTACCCCTCACCGTCAAATCAGTCTGATCTGGGTTGTGATGTTCCTCCCCTTGGAAGAACATCTCTCAAAGCATCAGCGTGAGTTAGAGGCGTAGGATTAACGAAAGAACTAGAATCAAACATTATCTTAATTTGTCTTTATTAAGATATTCAACTTAAACCTTTAACAAATTAAATTATAATAATTAATTGGAGAGAATCTACGATGGCCAAATATGCAACACACAATATATATGTATATATATTTATAATAAGACTTAATCTAATTCAGACCACTATCAATAAGTGAACCACCTAATCCCCGATTCTAATATTAAATAATCAATCCTACCTTATTACAGCTTGGAAAAACGACCAATCTTGTTCTATGCTTAATCTTGTCTTTGTATGCACTGGTGTGCAACTTGGCCATATATTCGATCACTAATAAATTGTATTCACGTCACGCAAAACTCATTCAGACTTGAACCCCGAACTATAATAACCATCAACTGCCACAAACTAACATCAATTGTCAAACATTACATTACGTTGCCATCCCGCTTACTCTAAGTTCCAATATTTAAAAGTTTGTTCATTTGCATCTTTCATTCACACTTCACTTCTTGTATTTGGTTGGAAAAGAGTTGCCATTAATTCTGGCCCAAAGAACCCAAAGGACATGTTAAAGAAAAGACGCGAGAGCCCATCACAGGGTTTTTTCCGTTTTCAGCTTTATCCCGCATTGTCATATCGACAGTATATTTTTTCAAAAAATTATAATTAAGAAGTTATGAATTCTGTGTGGTGTTCTTTTCTTGTAATTATTTAGTATGTGTCCTCTCATCGCAATTAATATTAAAAAGTACCAAAAAGACTATTTTTCTTTAACAAATATTACTTTGACTTATTACCTTAAGGCTGTTTTTGCCATATATACGAGAGAGGGAAATTGACGCGGAGCACATTTTCGGACAGAAAAAAATGCCTCAATTTTTATAAAAATTTGTGACATTATAACTCATGTATTTGTTTACAATACAGTGTTTTTAAAATTTCAAAATATTTCATAAATAATTAATTTTTCCTTTTAACATGTGAAGGGATAGCTCATTTAGCATTACGGTATAGGGAAAAAATGCGAAACACATTTTATAAAAGAAAAATATGTCAACTCGGATAAAAATGAGTAGTATGATAAAATAAGTGATTCTCTACAGGATAGTGTAGCCAGAATATAATATTAATGTTTGAGTACTTTTATATCTGAAAAAATATTCCGAATTCGGCCCCTATTCTTTAACATTAGCCGAAGATAGCCCTAAAAAAAGTAATTTCTCTTCCGGCAGTATCATCTGCCTCTTGGGCCAGAGAACATCTTTTACGCCTTGGTATATATAGATTTTGCAATTCTGAAAAAAAAATTCCGGTAAACCCTACTATGCATTCTTATGAGGTGATTCTTGCTACTAATATTACTAAATTACTAATTAATGTTATTAAAATGTTAATTTTTAAAATTTATATTCTACTCCAGATCAAACAATGCACTTAGTAAATGTTTAAAATCTATATTCTACTCCAGGCATGTCAAACTCGTATGATATTACGGGTCGTAAGTTCTATTTTATATTAAGATGAGGACCGCGTACGTTTTTAATGTTCAAAAAAGTTAATATATTCGAAATAAATGTACCAATTTTGTTTAATAATAGTAAAGAAAGAGTATAATTAGAAAAAAAGTTTACCGAATTTTACCTATCTTGATTTTATTCGCATCTGTTTTTTTTTTATTTTATTACATATTATTGTGTTTCGATATATTGGCTGATCCGCGAGTTTGACACTCCTATTCTACTCCATAGTTCAACACATTTACAGCACACTAAGTAAATTTCTAAAATCTATTTTCTCCTCTACACAGTTCGAACAATTTATCAGTACACTAAGTAAATTTTTAAAACTTTTGTTCTACTCCACATTGTTTGAACGATGTATCAACAATGTACACTAAGGTAAATTTTTAAAACTCTGTATTCTGCTCCATAGTTCGAACAATGTATTAGTACACTAAGTAAATTTTTAAAATTTTTGTTCTACTCCACAGCGTTTGAATGATGTATCAGTACACTAGGTAAATTTTTAAAATCTGTATTCTGCTCCATAGTTCGAACAATGTATTAGTACACTAAGTAAATTTTTAAAATTTTTGTTCTACTCCACAGCGTTTGAATGATGTATCAGTACACTAGGTAAATTTTTAAAATCTGTATTCTGCTCCATAGTTCGAACAATGTATTAGTACACTAAGTAAATTTTTAAAATTTTTTTCTACTTCTAACTCAGTACACAGCGTTTGAATGATGTATCAGTACACTAGATGTAAATTTTTTAAAATCTGTATTCTGCTCCATAGTTCGAACAATGTATTAGTACACTAAGTAAATTTTTAAAATTTTTGTTCTACTCCACAGCGTTTGAATGATGTATCAGTACACTAGGTAAATTTTTAAAATCTGTATTCTGTTCCATAGTTCGAACAATGTATTAGTACACTAAGTAAATTTTTAAAATTTTTGTTCTACTCCACAGTGTTTGAACAATGTATCAGTACACTAGGTAAATTTTTAAAATCTGTATTCTGCTCCATAGTTCGAACAATGAAGTAAATTTTAAAAATCTGTATTCTGCTCCATAGTTCGAACAATGTATCTCCATAGTTCGAACAATGTATCGAACATAAAAATGGTTCTGAAATTAAATCATGGAAAAACCTTCTTTAACCTTTCAAACTCTTAGGAAACATAAAAGTTTTTATATTCGTAATCCTCCATCACTTTTTATTACTCCTTTTTCACGAACTTTTCGGGATACTCCACCTGTTTCTATTTCTAAGTATACACACACAGAATAAAATATATCATGTTTGCGGCTATCAATCTAAATTGTTCCGCGGGAGTCACCTGACTTAAACCGTTTTCAAGCTGAAACGACCTTCCCCAAACGCTGTTATCACAGGTGACGGTTTCGTCTCATACGTGGAATGATTTTGGGCAGCTGAATCCAGTTTAAATATCGTGATCATTCTTTTTCTTTTTCTTCTAGCTTCAACTTTTGTGGGAGGTCTTTTATCACAAGAATTACATTTTGAAATAAAATTCAAAAGTTATTTATCTTTTACCAGCTTGCTTTTAAGCATGAGATTATTTTAAAAGATAGATTTTATATTCGTTTCGATTTCTCAGATAAAAAAAATTGGCTAAATTTTAACGTGTGTCTGAGTAGTTATGCATACATACATCAATTTAGCAAAACGCTTACAGTAGTTTATGTGGTTATAACATACAGTCGGACGCCAATTTAACAAATTCATCGGGATCCGACATTTTGGTCGTTAAATCAGTGTAATTCGTTTTATCGGGGTACAAAAAGAATACACATTTTTTTGCATTTATTTTTTATAAATTCTACAATAATAAGGTGACCAACCGTCCTCCTTTAGCGAGGACAGTCCTCCTCTTATAGGTTCTGTCCTTCCTCGAAAAGTGTCCCCCCTTTTAATATTTTAAAATTGATCTGTTAATCTCTGTATTCAGAGATGAACCAAACTTGTTTGCAAAATGTCAAAGAATGATCTGAAACAAATATCGCAGGAAATAAATGGTATTTTTTGACTTTGTTGCAAGTAAATTGAGCAGATATAGAAAACTACGTTGGGTTTTTATCGAAAGAAATGCTTGATAATATTATCAAATCGATGGTAATTGTCTGTTTGAAGTTGAAAGAAGACTGAATGTATATATATTTAAATTTTAATAAATTAGGACAATTGGAAAATCAAAATACTGAGAAATTTGTAAAAGATAGGTAAAATTACTAAAACCATTTCAAAAATGAACATGTTCCATACGAAAATGCAATTTTTCTTGTTGAATTTACGTTGTGCTGCCCTGAAAGTAATGTAGCAGTTGAAAGAATTTTTTCAATTGGTAATGATTTTTGTGAAGTGACTAGAGAGAAATCAAAATTAAATGTTAATATTTTAGCTACACACAGTGCTTTCCTTAAAATTCATTATGAAGGATATTTTTTGCCCGAACTTTCTGATGTATAAGAAAATGATATGTTGACAAAAAAATCATTCAATTAAAAAATACTTGTTTAAGATAATAATTAAAAAGAATGTAAGCGTAATTAGCGTAATTTTGTTTGAATTAATAAAACGTTTTTCATATATTTAAGTTGAAATTTTTTCTTAAATTTTTCGGCCTCCTTTTCATTGTAAAAAAATGGTCACCTTAACAATAAGCAACTACACAACAATATCTATGGTTAGAAATCAACAGCTAAAAATATTATTAGAGAATTATTGCGCACCTGTTAATTGGAAATTTTAAAATACTACTTTAAAAATCCTTTAGATATTCCTGACTCTCTCGAAAGAGTTATTTTTTCGAATTTATGTAGATAAGAAAATACTGTGTCATTTACATCCTGCTGCATGAGGTACGTTTTCACAGTTTCCAAACAATATAAGGCATTTAAAAATGCAACAGTTTTAATAAGAGTTTCATTTTCAATTTCTGCCTCAGAATCGCTATTCATTGGCTCCGACAAATCAACAGTTTCCTGAGCATCAGTTGCGTAAATAATAGTCCGTCATCAAATGTAATATTGTCGTTAAAATCTTAAAATATTCCCCTCCGTTGTGGATTGGAAGTAAGTAAGGAAGGAGTTCCCTGTCATATTCAAAACTCACATGATATGTTACTCTCATGACTTATCTAGCCCTGTTAAGTCTATGTACTCTTGGCCGTCGAAAAGTCCTTTTTCCGTTCAGGACCAAAATGATACCATTTGAAAAATATCTACTTTTTCTAACACAAAGACATAAAAAAAATTTAGCTGTTGAAATAATTGGTTAATTCGGGGTTTATTTTTCGTTAAAAAGGGGTTTCTACTTTCATTTTAATAAGGAAAAGAGAAAAATTCGTTCATTCCGGGTCCGACTCTGTATATGTATTTATCTACCATCTTTTTTCTCATTTATATGTATTCACATAGTTGTAACACGTATAGCCTCTTATACTGTTTCACGATGTTAGTACATGTTCTGTAGTTATGATACATTTACTCGACAACCGTATTGTATTTTTAAAAATAAAAAAAAAGAAATATTAAATAAATACACAATAATTAAGATTTCCTCGTCATCCACATTGTCTGATCGTACAAATTTTTGCGAGTCTATATGCTTGCTCTGTGCCAGAGGTCACCAATCCCCGGGCCCCACAAGGAACATTAAATTATTTCCATTTTATTTACTGTAATGTATCTTTTTCTGGTTTGTGCGACTTTTTATGAAAAAAAAAAACGTTATATTCAATGCTAAATCCCTTTATGTTCCTTTTTTGGTGTGACTGTATTTACTTCTGAAAGCAGGTTTAAATACAATTAATCAATACACAATCTAAACAATAAACAATCAACTGCCACCTCCCTCAGCAGGCTGTGGTAAAATTATCAAACGCTGACCGGTCTGCGGCGATAAAAAAACTAGGAAGCATTACTCTATGCCGTCCATACAAACACATACAAATTTATCCTTTTATTAATATATATTACATATCAAGTCCTATGTTTTCTTTTCGGGGAATACAAAGTCAATTCTCGTTTAATTAAAATTTTTTAAGATAAACTAATCATATTAAAATTTAAGTTTTCCATGCAAATGAATCTTTTATGAATACATTAATGCATACTGTTTGTGTCAAGTTAATCCCGGTGAATGATTTGTAAACATAGCATTGTATTTAGTCATAGCACTCTAATTTGTTAATAATGATTAGGGAATATTTTACTTTTCTTTCTTCACTTCTTAAGCACATGTTATCACGAAAAATGAAATAAAAATTAATATATAAATATATATATATATATATATATATATCTTTATTTTTTTCTCAAGAGAAGAAACGTAGAGTCAATAATAATTCCAAAGCAACTTTCTAAGTACATTAGATGAGTATTCAGAAATATATAATGACCATCTTCAATTTTTTAGGATTTTTCATTTCTGCATTATAGCATTTCACAGCTTTTATACAACGAAGCCATAATATATATGAGAATACATAGAATTTTAAATTGTTTCTTTGATTAATATTAGTAAATGTACTTAATAGATTCAACATTATATATCTGAAGGAAATATCTGAAGTAACTATGTACATATCTTTATGTCCTCCCCTTTTTTAGTGAACAGTATGTTATAGATTTTTAATTCACATTCATCGCAATTCGTTAAAATTAACAAGGCAGTCCATTGTTAAAATTATTAACAGTAGTCCATTGGGGGCACAGAAAGGTAAAATATATTTTATACTTTTATCTCGTTTATACACTCATGGACAAAAAAATTAACACGTCAAGAAATAATTGCGGGATCGTAACGAAACATGGCATGAAGGTACATGCCGGGGAGACATGCGAATGATTAGATATGCAGCATGATTGCTCATTACGTATAGCCGCTAGAGGGGGTTTAACGTCGTTCTCCGTGGAGTATAAAACTGGTAACCAAAGCTTCTTTGAGTGTGTTGAATCATTTACAAAGGAAAAGCTAAGGTAGACATGCCATTACGCCGTTTTCGAAGACAATATGAGCAGCTGTCGAAGTTTGAGAGGAAGAGAATCATCGGCATGATGGAAGCTGGGTGGTCAGCTAGGCGAGTAGCTCGTCAATTAGGCCGCGCTGATTGTATTGTTAGGAGATGTTGGGACAAGTGGATCCGAGAGATGTTATTTACACGAAGACCAGTCTCAGGAAGCCTTCGACAGTCCAGTCGTCGAGAAGACCGCCTAATCGTAAGAAATGCACTCGTATAGTCAACTGCTTCTTCGGTCGCCATCCAGGCACAGGTAGCACCTTCACTAGGGTCCCCCGTGTCTTCTCGAACCATATGAAGGCGCCTGGCTGAAGGACATTTGGGATCGCGGCACCTATTACGTGTGCTGCCCTTGACACCCACCCATCGATGCCTCCGTTTGAAGTGGTGCCGCGTCCGTGGAAACTGGACTGAAGTAGAATTGAACCAGGTCGTCTTTAGCGACGAATTCTGATACAACCTCAACAGTGATGACAATCGTGTTCGTGTGTGAAGACCCCGTGGTGAACGCCTCAATCCTGTCTTTGCTTTACAGTGACAAAACGCTCCCACAGCTGGTGTGATGGTATGGAGTTCCATAGCCTACAATACACGGTCACCCCTAGTATTGATCCGTGGCACCATGACAACCCAGTGGTATGTCCATAACATCCTACAGCCATATGTGTTGTCACTCATGCAATGGCTCCCAGGAGCCATTTTTCAACAAGACAATGCTCAGCCTCACACGGAAAGAGTGTTACAAGGCTGTCTCCACTCTGTTACTAACCTTCCTTGGCCTGCCTGATCCCCAGATTTGTCTCCAATCCAGCATATCTGGGATCATTTGTTACGGCGAGTTGGGCATCCCTCAATTTTGAGCGAACTAGAGACAAGGTTACAGCAAATAGGCAACGAAATGTCTCAAGACATTATACAGAACTTGTATGCCTCAATGCCCGATGGTATCGCATCGTGCATTCACGCTAGAGAGAGTATTAAATCCTCCGTTCTTTTTCCTTTTTTCTCTGAAATAAATGATCCCTTTTCTTTAATTTTCTAATCATTTATTTATATCAAAGTAGTCATTACGTATGTAAAATTTCGTTTCATTTCTTGGTGCGTTAATTTTTTTGCCCATGAGTGTATTTCACCACATGAAATTTGTAAAATGCATTGTATAAATAACACAATTTATAAATAAGATTACAAATTTATATTCGCAGATGATGAATGAAGTTAAGAATTCGTATATATTGCTTTTCAGTTATGGCTAGTATGCTTTAACGTCCTTATAAAGAGTTGATGTCAGTGATGTAATGTTCGCCTCGTAGCCCCCTGCGATGCGGGGGCTCCAAGATTCTGGAGTTCCAAAAGCCTTACTGACACCAAGTATGTATTTAACCAATTTATAAAATATTAAAGGGAAAACCTGGCTTTGCAGAGGGAGGGACTGATATTCTCTGTTACGCCACTGGATAATATCTTGATTTAAATGTATCCATACATTTATTTTAATATATGTATGTCATGATGTGGAGAGTGTTACGGAATTTCTTTATCTGGATTATTATATAGATGGTTGATGTAATATGGCTGGTATTGATAAGACACACACAGTCTTGTTGACAGATAATCCACTTTATTTAACACTTAGGCACTTGAACAACATACACACAAATGTGGACGACACAAAGCACAAACAAGACACATGCACATAATGAAGACATAAGACAAGGATTTTCCAGATTCTCGGAATTTTGCATAAAGAGGCAAACGGAAGTTCCGAACTCATGACTTCCGTGGATGGAAATTGCTATTGGTGGAAAGATATCATACGAGAATACCTTATGTAAGTTTAATTTAAATAAGGTGAGGTTTTAATTTTTAACAGATATGGTTACAGTTATTCCTGTCAGGAGAAGGCAACCAATAATAAGTTTTTTGCGTGAGAGCTCTGAAGGGTAAGTAAAGAACACATTACAAATTAAGATGTTATTTAGGGGAAATTAAAATGATTATTACCTTTATATACATACTAGCCGTTACCCACCCGCTTTACTGGGTATTTCATTATGTTGTATATATGTATACTGTTTACATATATATGAATTATTAATATCTAGAATTAAGAATTCGATTGTATTGAAGAATATATTTATAGCTGTAACACTCTCGCCCCTTGATATAAAAAGAACATAAATTATAATACCTAATTTCTATTTATATCTAAAATAGAAGTAGAAAGATTGTTTTAGCTCACTTAACCTAATAATCTAGTGGATTTCCACCAAAGCAACTTTCAGTGGATCTCTACTCCATAAAATAAACATGCGTAATAAATTTCAAGTCTAAATCTAACAGAGCAAAAACGGAATTTTTATCACCAATACTTCGTTGACAGCATTCTTAGCGGATTCCAATTCAACAAAAGAAGCATACAAACCAAATTTTATTATTATAGTCTTAGCAGTTCAAAAACGGGAATTTTGTCTTATCAATACGCCTCAATAACTCTCCCCGCTTCCCCCTCTGGAGTTGATTTCCATAAAATCCATTCTTAGAGGAACTATATTCAACTAAAGAAACGTGCTCAACAACTTTCAAGTAAATGAGTTAAATTCAAAAACAGGAATTTTTCTATAACACGCCTTATTCCCTCGCAACCCCACTCTTTGGGGGTCCGTTTTCCCAAAAATCTTTGTAAAAGGAACTTTATTCCATGAATGGAACATACCTTCTAATTTTCAAGCAGGGGGGTCTATTAATTGAAAAGCGGAAATGTTTATCTATTACTTCCCTTAATCCCCCTCAGTGACCCTTGGGGATCAATTTTCGCCAAAACTATTTTATAGCGGATCTCTACTCCATGAAAGGAATTCGCTTACCAAATTTTAAGAATGTACGTCTAATAGTTTAAAAATGGAAATAATTATCTATAATGCCCCTTAAGCCCCTGCAACGCCACTTAGGAAACGATTTTCACAAAACCCATCTTATGATAGGTCTCTGCTCAGTGAATGGAATCTGCTTATTTAATTACGAGATTTTACATCTAATACTTTAAAAAAGGAGTTAATTGCCTAAAACGCCCCTTAATTCTCCACGACGCCACTTGGGGTCGATTTTGACAACACTCATTTTGCAGCGGATCTGTACTTTATGAAAGGAATCCGCTTACCAAATTTCAAGACTGTACGCCTAATAGTTTAAAAATGGAAATAATTATGTATAACGCCCCTTAAGCACCCTCAACGCCCCTTGGAGGTCGATTTTCATAAAAATAATTATGTAGGGAATCTCTACTTTATGAAAGAAATCTGTGTACCAAGTTTCACGACTGTACATCTAATAGTTTAGTAATGGAAATAATTATGTATAACGCCCCTTAAACCCCCGTAACGCCCCTTGGGGTTCGAACTTTGCAAAATCCGTTCTTAGCTGATGTCTACTCAATAAAGGAAACCTACCTACCAAATTTCAAGCCTGTAGGTTTAATAGTTCCAGAGATATCGTGATTAGTCTGTGAGTCGCTTTTCTCCTTTATATATATAGATGCATATGTCAGGTTTGAAAAGTTTAGCTTCAAAATTAAGTAAGTAATAAATGAAAATAGAGCGAACTCTTTACCATCGCGTAAGGATTTGTGGGTAAATAAGCCTATTTAAAGGTGGTGTGAGCGCTGACGAAGGTGAACTCATACTCGAAAAGGCTTGTTGGTGATTCCTCGCCGAATTGTTGTCTATTGTTCTACTCGGTTGCGCGCCTAAGGGCCGCCATGTTGGATTTTATGTGATTGAAGCAAAATAAAGGCATTATAGAGATGAAGCTCTCCTCATTTTACCAGCAGGCCTGGGGCCTGACATATATATCTTTTTAGATAGATGTTTTTAAATATATTTATTATAATTGATATCATTCTTCGTTTCTAAATCATGCGGTTAGTTTACATATAAAAACTCAAAAATTTTCATAACTGTTGAAAAACATTTTATTTTTATCTTTTAATTTATCAGTTATATTTCCAGCAACAAAAAACTGTCTATATTTATTTAAAAGTTAATATTTATTTCATAATATTTTAGTGGGAATTTATAGTTTTTTTTATCAGTTTCATTAAAATTTTAAAAAGTTTAATTCTTGGGCGATCTGATTGATCACGAGTATCGCACATAAAGAGTGTTTTTTTTCCAGGTATAGAAGTTTAAGTTGGCATTACTTTTCAAGATGGCGACCGATTTAACAGCTGACAAGTGATTTATTCTCAGTTTTTGGTTTGGCAATTCATCAAAACGATCATCAAGCCAGGCGTAGATTCGTCGAATGGGCCCAAAACGAGATTGCCGTTGTTCCCGATTTTCATAAACGAATTTTGTTTAGCGATGAACCGCACTTCTGGTTGAATGGCTACTTCAACAAACAAAACTGCCGCATTTGGAGTGAAGCTAATCAACAAGTGTATGTCGAAACACCGTTACATCCAGAAAAACTGACTGTTTGGTGCGCTTTATGGGCTGGTGGAATCATTGGTCCGTACTTCTTTTGAAAAACGATGAAGGCCACAACGTTACTGTCAATGGTGATCGGTATCGAGCAATGATTACTAACTTTTTCATTCCTGATTTGAACAATCATGATGTCCAGGAGCTGTGGTTCCAACAAGACGGCGCAACATGTCACACAGCTCGTGCCACAATCGATTGATTGAAAGACACGTTTGGTGACCGCCTAATTTCACGTTTTGGACCTGTGAATTGGCCTCCAAGATCTTGTGATTTGACACCGCTAGACTATTTTCTGTGGGGCTATGTAAAGTCATTGGTCTATGCGGATTAGCCACAAACGCTTGACTATTTGGAAGACAACATTCGCCGTGTTATTGCCGATATACGGCCACAAATGTTGGAGAAAGTCATCGAAAATTGGACGTCCAGATTGGACTACATCCGAGTCAGCCGTGGCAGTCATATGCCAGAAATCATATTTAAAATGTAATGCCACAAGATTATCTTTCGAATAAAAAAAATTCATGTCAATCGAATAATACATCGTTGTTTTATTGCAATTGAAAGTTCTATATACCTCTAAAAAAACACCCTTTACAAGAGCATACTTTTATTACTTTCTAATTATTGCATATATTTATTATTAAAGCATATCTACTGTTTCGCACGTTTAGTTGAGGTTTTCCAACAAGAAGAAACAGTACAATTTTTAATATATATATATTTATATATTATTGTTTCCCACGTTTAATATTTCTATGCCGTAAGATGAATATATATACAGTGAAAAAATAATACAAGCTACTTGTGTGTATTTTGAAGAAGCTGTTGAAAAGGGCAGTTTATTTCTTTTACAAACTTTAAAATATATCTCCCACTTCCTGGAAGAAATCTTACGTATGCAAAAAACAGGAAGTAGGGTTTCTCAATTGCTTTCTTTCAAGCTATTTTCAAAACTTTGAGAAAAGGGTGAAGATTTTTAACGACAAGTGTGACATTAAACGCGTGATTTTTTTTAAAGTTGACTGAGCCTTAATTGAAAATTAGTTGGGTAGTTCTCTCCATATGCATTTTTGAAAACCTAATAGAAACAAAAGTATTGTTACGTAGATCCGAGGGTTCGAGGATTTTATGCAAAAACCATCACAAAGAAAAAAAATAATCAGTTCTTTAAGAGCGATGCGAATTTATTATCGAAAATCCAATCCTTTCAATACAGGATTCATCGGCAATATCCACAGGGTAAATATCTGAAGGTCTTCACACCTTCAACAGCAATCAAACACAATAACAGTGTTTAAAAATACACGTTAGTAAAGATTATTCGCAAACACAGCCGAGCTAATCGCTAATCAAAACAATCCTCTTTACTCGTTGGCTTAATCAAGACTCTCCTCGCCGTACCGGCGAGCATCCCTTTTATATGCACAACAGAAACTTCTAGAAATATAACCGCTCGTGTCATTGAACGTGACACTAGTGGAGAGATCTACTACTTTCTAGAAGATTCCAGAGAGTTTCGAACTCGCCAACATGGTCGTCACCAATAACGCCAAAATGATCGCCAAAGTCGCCGCCAACTTTGTCGCCAAAAATGCCAACTTGGCTCTACCGCCAAGATTTCGCCAAGTTCTCATTGAATCGCCATTATAACGTAAGGGGCGGCACTGCTTGTGAATAGTACAATTTTAACATGAAATAAATATAACACAGAGTAATATAAATGCATTAAACACTCAAATACAAATTATTTACTCTATTTACACAAAATTCGTAACAGTATCTTTTTACTTTACTCTCATTGAGAGATGGATGCACGTTAAATCTGTCCAGATTCAAACGTCCTTTTCTTGGTGTGGTGTGGAAGTTAGGAGAGGGGAGTGACAGCTCAGACGTCTTCCTCGTCATTTGTCCGTGGTTCAAAATTGCGAGGTTTGTCGCCAATAGCTCTCGTGCAGCTTTATAGTGCTGCGTTAATATAACTCTCACTCATAGACAGATGTAGGAATCACTGATGTAACCAGAGCTTGTTTGAGTGTGCTGAATCGTTTACAAAGGACGAGCTGAGGTAGACATGTCATTACGCCGTTTGCGAAGACAATATGAGCAGCTGTCACAGTTTGAGAGGAGGAGAATCATCAGCATGATGGAAGCTGGGTGATCAGCTAGGCGAGTAGCTCGTCAATTAGGCCGCTTTGATTGTGTTGTGAGGAGATGTTGGGACCAGCGGATCCGAGATATGTCATTTATACGAAGACAAGGCTTAGAACGCCTTCGACAGAGCAGTCGTCGAGTAGACCGCCACATCGTAAGAAATGCACGTGTACAGCCAACTGCTTCATCGACCACCAACCAGGCACATGTAGCACCTTCACTAGGGGGGCTCTTGTGTCTTCTCGAACCATACGAAGGCGCGCACACACAACACAAAATTCTAAACCATCTGAAAAATTGGTACGAAAATGAAACATTTTTGTTAATAGGGGAGAAATGTTTTTAAAATTTATGAAACACATTCCTTATATCGTACAGAGTATACTTATAAAAAGCAAATATTTAGGGGGTTTTTGTGTTCCCTAATTGTAAAATAAAATGTTCCTAAAAACTGAAAATCAAAATAAAATGTTTCCATTTTTGCATTCAATTAAATATTATGGTAAGTTATAAGTTATATGCAATATAAAAAATATGTCCCAGTTTTTTTTTGGAACACTTTGGGCAAAAAATCCTTAATAAGCTCAAAATATTTAAATCAAATTATTTAATATATTAATACGTAAGTTAGGTTTTTCGAAGCGTTTTGAAAAATGATTTTTTTGTTGTGTTAAAATACATAATTAGATTTTCATAAATCATGATTACCAAATTTATCGCTCTTTTTGTATTTTAAAAAAAGTAAAATAAATTTCAATAGTGAAAGAGTTATAGCTCCGTTGTTATAAAACAGGAAGCCACGTGCGATAGCATTTTCTGTGTTGCATTATATTTTTAAACTGAAAGCATAAATAAATAAAGATATCTGAAATTTGTCAATGTAAGCAAAGATACATAAAACAAACTATGAATCATTATAAATCGTTGTTTGCAAACGTTCACTACAGACAGTATTTTATCAGAAATGAAATGTAAAAGATAATGTTTTCTCTCTTTGTATCATTTAAACAATCGTGTCAAGTGGGTGCAATAAACTATTTGATGATTCTCAGCACATTTATCTCTATATGACAAAATTCCAATTGAAAAGTTAAGACATAAGATTTATAGAATGAGCAAGTGGTTTTCTTGAAAAAGCCTAGTTGAATTTTGTGTGTGACAGGTCTAAATATTATACTTGATATTGTTTCAAAATGTATATCCAATTTATGTGCTATTGTTTATTTTATTTTATTTATCTAAAGTATTAATATAAAATGTGTATGGAAAAGATAATGTAAATTTTATTTACCTGAATTTAAAAGCAATTCATAAAATTTTCGTAATTGTCATTGATTATAAATTTCATAAGTGTTTTTCATGCGTTGTAAGCTATTCAAATAAAAAAATACTCTTCTTAATCTCATATTTAAAAAATATTACAATTTTTTTAATCTCCTATGTTTATTTTAGTCGTTTTTTTTCAAAAGAAAAACGTAAAAAAAAGTGTGTAGATGTGTTCACATTTTTCGTAACTACATTTAAAATTGGATTTTATTACGCTCTTTCAAATAATTTTTCTTAGTGAACTCCTATTCATTTCCCGTAACTGCTTATGCAAGTATGCAAAGAGCTGAAGCGAACTGCATTATTTTCTTTCTCAACAGTTAACGTTGTTTTTGGGAGATAATAAAGGGGAAGAGATTGATATTTTAAATTGTATTCTCATAAACATTACTTTACTTAGGTAATAAAAAAATAACTGAATACGACAAAGTTAGACAAGATAATTTTTATAACCTAACGAATTATTTAAATGATATTACGTAATTTTACTCAATCATGCCAGTTTAATTGCTATTTTATTCAAATAAGAGCTCACTGCTATTTTCCTTCTCAATTTGTGAAGGAAATTTTGTTAATATATAGAGCCGTTTTGATTCTTTGGTACTTTTTAGAGTTTAGCATTTATTAACAAATTTTGTGTGTGGAACCTCACGAATTACAAAATATTTATCTTAGATTTCTTAAGCGTAACGAAAATTTCAGTTATTAAACATTTTTCTGTACAAAAACAGGGACGTCTTAAGTTTTCTTGAGGCCCGGAGCCCTTATGAAAAAAAAGTAGGCCTCACCTGGGACCCTGAAAAGTAGAGAATATATAGCAGGAATGCGAACCAGTGGCACGTGTGCCATTGATGGCAAGTGACACAATATTTTCGGGACGCCAGCGATCGAAATGGTTTGATTTTATTTCAAAATAACAAAGGTCTCTATGAAGTATGAACGAACAAACGCTAGTGCTTGGGGTCGCGGGAAACACACTCTTTTGTTATTGTCTTGTCTCAGTTACGTAGTGGACTACAATTGCTTAGGATGCAAAGTTCATCTGCATCTCCATTGACCCAAACGTATTGTAAAGTTTATTTGTCTTATAAAGGGTGTTTTTTTAGAGGTATACAACTTTAAATTGCAATAAAACAACGATATATTATTCGATTGATATGAATTTTTTTATTCGAAAGATAATCTTGTGGCATTACATTTTAAATATGATTTCTGGCATAGGACTGCCACGGCTGGCTCGGATGTAGTCCAATCTGGACGTTCAATTTTCGATGACTTTTTCCAACATTTGTGGCCGTATATCGGCAATAACACGGCGAATGTTGTCTTCCAAATGGTCAAGCGTTTGTGGCTCATCCGCATAGACCAATGACTTTACATAGCCCCACAGAAAATAGTCTAGCGGTGTTAAATCACAAGATCTTGGAGGCCAATTCACAGGCCCAAAACGTGAAATTAGTCGGTCACCAAACGTATCTTTCTATAAATCGACTGTGGCACGAGCTGTGTGACATGTTGCGCCGTCTTGTTGGAACCACAGCTCCTGGATATCATGATTTTTCAATTCAGGAATGAAAAAGTTAGTAATCATGGCTCTATACCGATCACCAATGACTGTAACGTTAAGGCCTTCATCGTTTTTGAAGAAGTACGGACCAATGATTCCACCAGCCCATAAAGCGCACCAAACAGTCAGTTTTTCTGGATGTAACGGTGTTTCGACTTACACTTGTTGATTAGCTTCATTCCAAATGCGGCAGTTTTGTGTGTTGACGTAGCCATTCAACCAGAAGTGCGCTTCACCGCTAAACAAAATTCGCTTATGAAAATCGGGAACAACGGCAATCTCGTTTTGGGCCCATTCGACGAATCTACGCCTTGCTTGATGATCGTTTTGATGAATTGCCAAACCAAAAACTGAGAATAAATCACTTGACAGCTGTTAAATCGGTCGCCATCTTGGAAAGTAATGCCAACTTAAACTTCTATATCTGGAAAAAAACACTCTTTATATACAATTTTTAATTGTTATTTAACATGATTAGTTCAGCAAAAGAACAAAAAGTGCAAGATAGTAAGTGTAACAGAGAGGCGACAAAGCAGTGTGTGTTTTATGTTCTTTAATAGTGGTATGCAGTACATCGTTTGTAAAACGATATTTTAAAGAAATCACAAACCCTTTAGTCAAAAAAAGTGAACCATAGTAAAATAAGTTAATAATGTACATTATTTACCATCTAATCTGCAACAGAAGTCATACTAATGTTTACTCTAATTCAGTGCTTCTCAAACTTTCTATACTTGCGACCCAATTTTCTATCAGAATTTTCATCGCCCCCCCTCCAGACAATAACAGTTTATTCCATTCAATAATAATAAACTTTGACGTAAAGCTACAATATGACTTTAATTGTAAACTATATAAATTATCAAGATAACTATTAAATTTTGCATATAATTTTATAACATACCCATAGGTTCGATGGTAATTATTTACTAAACTTGCTCTTAACTTAGTACCGTTAAATTAATGACGAAACACATTGTGCAATACTGATACATTTATAAGCGTATTATATCAGTGTAAATGTGTATTTTATTTTTATGTCAGAATGTATTTTATTTTGCTCCCTTTAGTAAAATAATATTCTTTTAGAAAAAATAAACTTTTGTTTTCTTCTTTTCGATATACTCGCCACCCCCTTGTAGGGTTTTCATGCCCCCTAGAAGGGTGCGCCCCACAGTTTGAGAAACACTGCTCTAATTTGAATTGCACGTATATCTAAAACATTTACAACTCTACAGCGCAAAAAGTATTTTTTCGTTGTAAATAAAGAATTTTGTGTTAATTAGTTTTATTATTTTTACAATAATCACGAGAAAAAAAGTATTTGACGGCACGTTTATACGTCACTAAGCACTTCTTTAGAAGAAAATGGCACGTTGATTCATAAAGGTTCGCCATCCCTGGTATATAACATGCGTTATAAAATACTTATGCAAATGGTAATTTGTAACAAATAAATATGCATGACTCACAGCCTAACAAATATGGGCATAAAACGACTCAATCCTCTCCCTACTAAATGAGTAATGATGATGTGTGGTAGTAGACATAAGCTTAGACATGGTTGACGATTATTACATGGTAGTGCAGTTTTGCCAATTGGTATATAGAGTTCGAAATTTTCAGTTTTCAAAGAATATGTGCGGGTATAATATTTGACGATTGAAGTTATTTGGATCATGATCTTATGGAGGCTAAGTAGAGAATGAGACAAGGGCCCTGGGCACTGGAGCAGTTTCACCATTCCTTAAGATATCCCTGTACAAAAAAGTAAAATTCAACTATATTTTCCTTAGAATTTCTCGCAATTTGATTTTGGAATGCCTCCACGCTCCTTTTTCTGAATAATAAAAGCATTTATTTAATAATGCTAATCTAATTGATAGCTTATAGATTTATATTCCGATGGGTGGACTAATTTCAAGTGACGTCATAGTCACATGATAATGTCAAACACTTGTTTCTATTCAATTAGTTCATAAACTCATGTGACGTCATAATCATACGATAAATGCAATCATGTTTCCACGTAATCAGTTCATGCACTTTGTTGCCAACTTTTACGCCTTTCAGAAACTTTCTTTTAAAAAGCACATTTTCGTCAACTAGAAGTATAATAACGTTTACAAGCAAGCAAAGTATACTTAATTAAATAGACACGAATAAAATAAGATTTTTTTAAAAAATTTTTTAAGAATTTTCTTATTATGTTTCAACATCTTTCTCTAATTATGGAATTCGAAATTTTATCTGAATTATATACAAATGGAACATCAAGTACAAGTTAGTTTAATGTCAGTTTTAAATTAAGTCGTGAATGCGTGATTGCCTTCTATCATGCGATTGAAATGAATTGCGCCCATAATTTGTTAAAAAAACACGAGTTCATGCTTTCGTGGTCAAAAGAGTTCTACTTGAATAATCAGCTAAAAATATGCTATTTATCCAAACCTTTAGCTAATTGATATCTTTCGTTATAAAAAAGATCCTGAAAATGCATTTACACATGCCTAATAAATCATATTTTTTCTCAATTTTTAAAGAAAAATTTCTTGAATGCAGAAGAATTAAGTACGATAATTCGTTGACAAATACCTTCACGTATGTTATTCATTTCGAAATGCTTTTTGGGTGTTAAACTGAATTTTAATTAAGTTGCTAGTTAAAATTAATCGTAAAATTGAATTTTAATTAAGTTGTTCATTTTAAAAGGTATTTTTCCGTAAGAAACACAGCCCAAAGGAAGGATGCAATTAAAAGACTTAAAAATATTGATAGTTTAATAGGCAAGATAAGAAGCTTATTAATAAAGCGATGTTTATAGCTTCATAATTAAAAAAGAGTTGTTTAAAGACTTTTGAAAAAAAAACTTTGAATATATTTAAGAGCTTGTGTGTACGTGCACTAGAAATAAATAAATTTTTCTGAACAATCTTGTAATAACTAATGCACAAATAGTTCATCATATACAGCAACTGATATAGTAGATTTAAATAAACTAAAATAGAAAGTTTAAAAAATATTTCAAAAAATAATTGAACGAACATTTTTGTCACGTGAAAAGAAGTATGAGTTTCTGAGGACTTTTGAAATTCTGTTTTCGAGAATATTGATATTGTAGCTCTTAAGCAATTGGTACTGAACATTTTTACTTCTCCCCTACCATAGGAGTTTGATTCTAAATTATTATGTGTGGACTCGATTGTGCTAAGTGGGCAGTGGCGTAAAGTAAAGTTTTAGGCCCACTCTGCAAATTAAGGCTTTGGGGGTCCTAAGCCGAACCGTACAAAAGGTTCGTAATTTACGTCAGTTCAGGTTTTGGTCCTCATAGAATACTGTCTGTCCCCCAGCTTTGCAATGCGGGGGTGCGGGGACGCGATTGCCTAGTGGCCAGTGGCGTAACGTAGAATTTCAGAGCCACCCTGCAATGTCAGGTTTTAGGCCCCAAGCTGGACCATACGAAAGGTTCGTACTTAACGTCAATCAGGCTTTGGTCCCCCTAAAATCCTCCCCCCTCCTGCAATGCGTGGTTTGCGGGGGTGCAGGGATGCGATTGCCTTGTGGGCAGTGGCGTAACGTACAATTTTAGAGCAACCCTGCAAAGCCAGGTTTTGGGTCTTAAGCCGGACCTTACAAAAACTTACGCCACTGCAAATGGGCATGGTCAGGAACTTGTGATCGGCGTTGTCGAGTTCTGACGCCGTTGAAGGCCCTCCGTGTAAAGGGGGCTAAAGCACTTTAAATCTGTCGAGACTCAAATTTCTCACGTTGTTTGGAGAGTGTGATGTATGTGGAGGTGTCGTCTTAGTCACTTGACCACGATTTAACATTACCAGGTCTGTTGCCACCAGTTCTCGAATTGCTTTAAGTGCGATGTTAATAAACACTCACTAGCTCTCAAGTAATTATTTTCTTAACATATTTAAAATTTTAAAAATTTCATTTTTTTCTCTCTTTTTAATATATTTTTGCAACATCTCTTGAGATTCTTAAAGTACGCTTAAAGTACACTCTTTAGCTTACATCTTGCTTTTCAATCTTTTTCATAAATATGGAGACAGTTACACATTCAACTGAATCTAAAACTTCTTATGAAATGTAGTAGAGAGCGAAAGAGTACTAGGACAGATGTCGTTCTTGCAATTTAGTAGTAGCTCAAAATTATGAATAAGGCAATATTAATATACACACCTTTTAATCAATTACTATTTTATTCGATTTATATGTAATGTTACCTTATACCTGAATTTAGTTTTAAGGTATCCGAATATGTTCGGAGTACTTTTTTAAAAAATAGCATACTCTAAAACATAATAAATGCGCTTTTAGGAAACAATACCAATAAATACTAATATTTTATTAACAATAGTTTTAAAAACATTTACCTAAATTTTACAAAATTCACAAGTTTAAGTGAAATGTTGGCAATATTTTTGAAAAAATTCAGAACAATTAGAGAAACAAAATAATAAACTTATATCAGTAAAATTATTACTAAAACAAATTAGATACATTTATCTAGAAATGTATTAAGATTTTAATTTTTTTTTAAATTTAAAAAATTTAGTGCTGACCGAGTAAATATTATAAGAAATACGACATTCTTTGAGACCATTATTTAAATAACAGGCCATAACTCAAAAATATTCATACAATGAGAAAAAAATATTTTAATACATTCTCTAGAAAATAATATAAACATCAGGTTAAAAAAGTTTTATAGAAATATATTTTTAACATTTTGAGTTATCAGACTCACCATGATAGATTTTGAACAGTTTAAATGCCCACTTCTGGTAGATTAAAGATCCACTTACGGTTTTAACACTTTTATAAAATTGGATGTAACTTGGCCGCTAGGTAGCGTAGAAATAAAACATGCTTTGTCAAGCCAAAAGATAGTTCTATTCAATAAAATATAAAAAACCAAAAATATGTGTTTTGACCGAATTTGGTCATTTCAACGTGTTCGGATATCTTAATCTTTGGTTGTGATCTAAAATCAATTAAACCTCTAAAAGAATTACACTGGTGTCCAAAAGTTAAGCATAATTGATAATTATGTGAATAAAGAAGGAACTGTAAATCAGAATGGCGGGAAACATGATGTGCGAGTGTAAAATGGTTATAAAATAAGGAAGCAAATCAAAAGAATGATAATAATTAATTTTATTATTCAAAGTAGCAGTTTGAAAGAAAACTGAGCATAGCAAGGATTCCCACTTTAAAGAAAATGAAAGAAAATGTTAAATGAAATAGTTATGCTGCAGTTTAATAAGGCGTGTAGTCACCTCTGACAGCCAGGCACGCTGCACAGGGATTTACCATATTTGCTATGAGATGATGAATGAGTTGTGGGCTCAAACAGTTCCAAGCTTCTTGGAGAGCTCTATTCAGTTCTGTAACGGAGCTTGGTGGGTGCGAAAGGGCTGCAATTTGTCTCCCGAGCATATACCATATATGCTCGATAGGATTTAAATCAGGGGAGTTCGCCGGCCACGACATGCGTTGGATGTTTCCGTTTCAAGGAAGTCATCAATCAGCACCGCTCGGTGACATGGCGCATTATCATCCATGAATATGAAGTCAGGACCGACAGAACCTCGAAACAAGTGAACATAAGGCTCAAGAGAACTTCGTCTCTGTATCTTTGAGCAGTCACAGACCCCGTTTCAAAGAAATGGAGGTCTGTTCGGCTGTCCATCTTGATGCCTGCCCGTACCATTACTCCTCTTGATGGAAAATTATGTCCTTCCGTTATGTTTCTTGGTTCAAAACGTGTTCCAAGTTCTCTCCATATCGTTACCCGCCGAGAATCACTACTCAGACTAAACCGGGACTCGTCACTGAACATCCCATTGGCCCACTCTCCCACACTCCAATGTTGATGTTTCAAACTCCAGTTCAAACGAGCGCGTTTATGCGCAGACGTGAGGGGAATGCAAACTGCTGGTCTTCTGGCATACAGGCAGGCCATCATGATTGAGTCTCCTGTAAACAGTTTGTCTCGAAATTCGTATTCCTGTGGCGACTGTAAGCGCCGAACCGAGTGCTCTGGCAGTACTGCCCCTTTGACGTCACGCACTTATTACCAGATATCGATCTTGGCGAGGGGTTGTGACTCTTGGTCGACCTGATACTGGTTGTCGGGTAACATCTCCCGTTCTTTGAAACCTCTGCCACAGTCTTGAGATCACAGACTGGTCAACATTCAGAATTCGAGACACTTCGGTTTGTGATCGTGAGGATTCCAGCATTCCAACGATTCTTCCTTTCGTAAGCATGTCCAATTGGCGTCTTTGTGCCATAACTCACCTTGTTTGACGGTTAACAACGTTCCTTCGCACAGCAATTGCACGAAACTTGTCTGAACTGCCTATGCTGCGTGAATTGGTTTCTCCGCGTTCCGACATGTACCGGTGTTTCGCGCAGGACGTAGTCGACTGAAAAGTGTTGCATAAACCCAATGTTTCTTCTTCACCCAATTAATATCCGCAAGAAATTTGGAAAAATTTTACGAATATTTACTCCATGTTTTTCGCATTTTACGATTTGTGCTTAACTTTTGAACACCAGTATATATATAACTTAAAATGAAATCCTTGAGCTCAAGGGTCACTCTTGTGTAATAACTGTGATTCAAATTTTCAAAATCCCTAATGTTATATATATAGGCCAGGCTAATATCCCCATAAAATATGTTAATTCCAGAGAATTTTAAGCATCCTAGTATGATGATAGAGGTTATTACGTTTAAGTGTTTTTTATTCTGAGGGAGTTAGTGTATTTTAACTTCGCTCTATAAGGCAACACACGGGCTAAGGCGAGAAAGAAAGATATTAATTACTTGAGTCTCAGTGCTGCTGTTTGCTAGAGAATGAGAGTAAACTCGCCTCCTTCCCAATTAAGAAGCACTTCATTCCAGAACTTAATTGTAACCACGTAATTTCAACCACATGGCCAGACTACGCACAATACACTTTAAAGGGATGAAAATATCTCTTGATGGCAAAAGAAGTTACAATGCTTGTCCTCACTATCCTTACATTCCACTTTCTCCTAATCACATTTCTAATTGTCCTTCTACATTAGCTGAACTTTACAACATAGACCTAAACCCCACGGACCATCAACTGTTTTATTCACCAAAGGTCTTAGACATAGCAAGGGTCGTTTTGGATGTCTTCAGCGCCAGTTGATCTCTCTGCACTACTTGGACAAGACAACAACAGGGTTATAGATGACGGACCTGAATGACGGTCAAGTAACGTGGATTTAGAGCAGGGGTGGTAAACCTTTACGGATTAAGATGTCATTTTTTTCTAAAGAATGTTTTAATGAGGTACAGAGACATGCCTTCAAATAATTTTGACTTGTGATTATATATTGGGAAAATAATAAAACTAAATACTAATAACTTAAAAGTCTTACTATGAAACATTTACTACGAAAAATACATTTTGCACTGTGTAGTAGTAAATGTTTTAGTAAAAACGTGTAATTCAAATTAAATGTTACTTCTGTTGTTGCAGATTATATTGTTAAATAATTATATTAGGATTGTAAGATGTTACTTTTAGCAGAATGCATGCTGAATTGGAGTCATCTGCCAAACAGTTTCTTAGGGAGTCATTAACGTTGCTCATCTCTGAAAATAATGACTCACAAGCATCGGTAGATGAAAATACGTTTAAAATGGCATAAGCCAGCTTCTTCAAATAGTTAAATGTCTTTGGAATCAAATCTCCGCCACCCCGCGATCGATCACTCGAGTTTGTTCGTAGTACTTCATAGTGAATTTTAGTATTTTGAACGGTGGAGTTCCTAAAATATTGTGTCGCGTGCCATCGGTGGCACGTGAGCCATTGATTCTCCATCCCCGACTCAGAGCTTCGACAGATTTAGCGCATGGCAGGTCTTTAGAGGTACTAAGGCTCGAAATCATAACGCGCCGGCTACAAGGTAATGACCATAACCAATATGTTAACATGATCCCTGTTAATTATGATAGTTGACACTTTAGAATGTGTTAAGCTGGAAAATAAAAGGCAAAGATCCAAACGTGCTGAAAGTTTAAAAGCATAAATAACTGATCAATCAGTTCCTTTTTTCAGTTAATTTTTTTTCCTGAGCAACTGCACAATTCACAATTAATACAATGTATAGTCACACTTTGCGGTACAATTTGATATGAAGTTAGTTTGGCTGTATTAGAAAGATATTTAGAAATATATCTAAGAAATGCATTTTTACTACTTTCACATTTTATTTGTTCTAACCCTTGTTTTTTTTTACATAGTCTATTTTGTTTATAAAAATTCAGAATAATTTTTTCATGTCTCCATATTTTATCTGAACAGAATTTTAAGTAAATACGTACTATTTTTTTTTCTCTTTGTAATCGGAAATTAAATTTGTTTTCATGAGGTTAAGCGTCTTTATTAAGCCTTTTGAATACCTTTTATGTAATATATACCAAATGAAAATAAATCATATGGATGACTTCGTTCTTTTTTTTTATTTTTTAGCCTTATGAAAACAGCAATTGATGTTTGTGGATGGAAAACAGGAATTGATGATTGAAATGCGTTCATTGCTGTACAATTTTACGCATTTCTTGAAAAATAAATCTGCACGTATTATACATCAAACAATTATGCCAAATCGAAAAACGTTGCCAAATTCTGTCATCCTATGCACGAATAGGATAATTGTATTCATTTGTACAAGCTTGGAAACAGATTTCTATTATTGGCTACATGTAGCGACGTCTTTTCTTTTGGCGGATTGGTCAACAGAATATGTTAAATACCAAAAAACTTACAATTTGATTTGAAATTTAAGCGATTTCCTTTTGGAAAAACGCTTTACTATACATTTCAGAAAATGCGAAATTTTCGAAAATTTCAACTAATATACAACTGCTAAGTACATTGTTGTTAAAATTTTGAAACACCTCATTTTAGATTACTTTAGAAAAACATTTTTTTTATATGAATGGTTTACACATATTTTTAAAAATATCCTATATTATTTCTCGCGAGTACGTATTTCTGAAAAAAAATTCCTACTTTTATCTTCCATATTAAAATCCATCGTTGATTTACTTCGAATTCTCAAAATAATTGAAAGCAATTAACTATTAATAGTTATTATATTACAAAATTTCTTAAAATCTGCTCATTACCATTTAGGTTTCCGTAAAATTCATTTGTTAGATTTTCTACGAAAATAATTCCCTCTCTCTGAAACATCAGTAATTACACACATTCATCTTAATGAAGAAAGTTTCCTTAATTTCTTCCTTAACTTACCCTAATGAGTTTTTAAATTGATTTCATGCTAAATTGAATCGAGCTTTTTCAATGAAGGAAATGTATTTATTGACAAATTCATCAGTGGCATTGTGTAAGATTAAACATCCGGGTTATCATTATTAGTTTATTTGCATTGAGATTTAATGATCTTGATAGAAATTCCAGATCCGAATCCAAATTTTCCAATTTTGATTCTAATAATAGATTTAAAAATAAATTTAATTATTTCTCCAATTTGCTTGCACACACAACTCAGAATATTTAATCTGTTTTTTTTTTTAATGTTTAAAATAATTTATTTTTCTTTTATATATATCCGCCTTAAAAATGATTTACAGTATCTGGATCCTGACATACAGCAGAAGCTCCATCCATTATTTGAAAAATTGGCCAAAGGTTATAGACTGTATTGGTCTAGATATTATATCCAAGTTGACTAAGCTTGGTCAGAGAAAACAAGTGTGTCTCCAATGGATACCGTCGCATGTGGGTGTACCTGGGAACGAGGCAGTTGATGAGCAAGCCTGTATAGGGGTTGTGATCACCCTAACCCCAGTTCTTCTGTCTTAAGCCATTCTGAAATTCATTCATTCTACAGGGCTAAAATGAATCCGACCTGTCGAAATCCTCCTGCTCACCATTGGTACGCAGCTAAGAGTCCTGGTCTATCTCTACAGTGCAGGAGATCCAGGGCTCTTCAGACGGCCTTGGAGCGCTTTAGAAGCGGTCACCTGCGTGGTATGACCTTTGTGCAAGGGGTAAATTCTTTCTTTACCTGTCCCTTCTTCTTCTCCTGCTCATCTCCTGGATTGCTGGTGCATTTCTCTTGACAGTTGTTTGGAGATCAATACCTGATTTGTGACCTTCTTACCTGTATGTGGAAAGGTCAAATGGACTTTGTGTAGGCTTTCCTGCTCCAAGGGGATTTGAGTCAACAACAACAGAAATGATCAAATTTAAAATCATTGCTATATTTTCTGCATTCAAGAAATAAAACTAGACATGCGTTTTTAAAATTTGTACAGCTTATAGAAAACATGTTTATAAGATACTGTAAAGAAAGATTTGGGGGGTGGGGTGGAAGGAATTCATTTTTTTACACCGGAATTTAAAAACGATTGAAACTATTTTTAGTAATGTGCAGTAAAATACATCAATTTAAAAATGTTGTTAATTGTAGTTTTAATAACTTCCTTGCCGGAAAAAAGAATTTAAAATAACAATTCTAATTCTGAATATACTTAAATGAATTAAAATATCAGATTAAAATTACTAAAAGAATCATAAAATAAATAAATACGCTTCCTCAATCTGAAACTGGAAATTTTGGCAGAGTTTATGTAATCGGAATTCTTTCTACGACCTCAAGACCGACGTCTAAGTAGTGCCCGCGGTAGCCTAGTGGTCATGGTCTGGGGCTGGTGACCGACTTATTGTGTATTCGAACCTTAATGCCACTGAGTGAGTGAGTGAATATTAACGTCGCACTAGTTCAGCTATTTAAGAGCTTTTGGCGACGGACCTCGTAATTTTGAAATATGGTCAAGTGACGAGGACGACACCTGAGCTCGCACCTCCGTCTCCCAACTACCATACCAGACCAACGGGAGGACGTTTGAGCTCTCGACAGTTGCTACCCTGACTACTAGGCTACAGCGGCCCTCTAGTGCTACTGAAAACCCTCCGTGTTAAGGGACTGAAGCACGATTAAATCTGTCCCGGGTCAAAGTTCTCCCGTGACAGTTATGAAAGTTGGGTGCTAGCTCAGGTGTCGTCTTCGTCGCGGAACAAAACTATTAGGTCCGTCTTTAATAGCCCTCGTGTTACTTTACAGTGCGATATTGATAAATACTCACTCACGCGAAGTCTAAATAAGTTTAACTTTTTAAAATTTATTTTTTTCGTTCAGTTCTTCGATCCAAATTTCTCAGGGAGCAATAAATATCTTAGTATATCCGTTTATTTCATTCTTCAAATAAGTTTAAATGAGTGCAATAATATTCCCTTAGTGACTGTAGGTTCTTTGTTTTAACTGAGTTCCATTATTTACCAGGCACAAATAAAGTCAGGCTATCTATAGTGGCTAAAGATTTATTATTCCATATACAGCCACCCACACATGCAACAAGCACAGCATACAAAAAAAAACTACTATACATTAAATTTAGTTAAGACCATTTTGTTTTAATTCTCGCGAAAGTGACCGCCATTCCGCTCTTCTCTCCATGTTGTACTCTTCAATCGATTCCGATGGCAGCGCCATCTATATAGTTTTTTAACGCCAGGTGAATCTTGTAATCGCTTTCAAATTTTCTTTATTAATAATAGGTTTATTTGATTATGCTTCGGATAAATTTGTTTTATTTATTATATATATATATATATATATATATATATATATATATATATATATATATATATATATATATAACTTTACTTTAGTAGCATCCCTTAAAATCTTTTCCTCTATAAAGTGAATGAGGACAATATTAACTTCTATTAGATGTCCAATATACTTGCTAAAATGCCTACAAATCCGTAGCACATTTTTGAGGAGTAGTGGATAGGTACGAGATTGAGGTGATGTGGAAGTCTGGAGAGAGTGAAGTCAAGTCCTCTTCGCTTGAATGTGGTTGAAAATTACGTAAACTTCGTGTTGTTTTTAAGTGTGGTGTAAATATGCAATGAATTATATTTGACAGAACAATATGATTGTGATGTTGTTAAGACTAATGCCACCTGCCTGACGAAGTGCAGGTGATATGACGAATATAATTGTGCATATATAGAACAAAGAAAAAATAGTTAAGTTGTCAAGACTCTCCTTTAAAACCGATAAATGAATAAATAAGAACAATCAGAAATTAAGAAACGTTAATACGATCTGAAATTTGAAGAAAATATAAAATACAGTGAGAAAGTAAAATTTTTGAAACCCTCCTAAAGCACTAATTGCTTTGTACTTAAAAATATTTCAGTTAATTAAAAAAAACTACTATTTAACCGCTTGCAGTAAAATCTTATATATATTGTAATACAAAAAATGAGTTTTAAAAGGATACAGCATAAACAAAATATTCGTCTCAAAATGTTATTAAAAGCGAGACGTTTTTAACACGTTTTTATAAGCTTCACTTGTATGTAACGGAATCTTTGAATTCGATTTTTACGCACTTTAAAACGTCAGATTAATTCGAAATTTTGCACATTTGTCAAGAGCCGATAACAATACAATAATTTCATAATTTTGTTCCATTGTCCTGATAAGGATCATCAGGATTAACTATTTCCAGATTTGACCACTAATTCCATATACCAATTCCAGATTTGGCAAATAAAAGATTTAGTTACAACCCTAAAAGTCTTCTTTACGTGAAAAAGAGGAGGGTGCATCAGCAATTTCTTACCATAATAGAAATAATTGTCTAGTTTTTCTGAAAATGGAAACCAAAAAAAAAGACTTGTGCATGTGAAAAAAATAAGTTATGCTCTAACTGCTAAATTCAGACATAAATTCTGTTTTTCTAAATTCTCTTGTCGGATTTGGGGAATGAAACATCATTCATTGCTTCATTTTACCAAAATAGCTGAGAATTGATTCAGAGATCACCGGATTAAATTATTTCTCACAAACTCTTTGATTTAAAATGTGTACTTTATGTCTAATGCTGATGCAAGTTTCAGAGAGAATATTGAGCTCTTTGAGTGAAAAAACATTACTGACTTTACACTATCTACCGCATGAAATACTTCAAACTTAGCTCTTCTACATTTCCTTCAGTTGGCTGATCCTACATTTTATGAGCAAGGTCGTATCGACATACCGATAGGATGCCAATAGTTATTCCAGATTCTAAAAATATGACGCAATTAAGATTAATTCATCAATGAATAAATGGTAGTTAAAAAAAACTAAAAAAAACATTCTTTTATTGCAGATTGAACTTAAAACAATGAAAAATAAATTATAGTTTAAAAAAACTAACAAACGCGCTTTTATGATTTTTTTAATTGAACTAAAATTAAAAAATAATTCTTAATATAAGTATAAAATGATAAACGGGAAAATTAAACCCACTGTGGTAAAAGCGTGGGGTGCTCGATATCAGTTGTTATGTTTTTTTACCAGTTCTATTCCGAAATGTTGAGTTAGTGTAAAAATGTAGTACAAAGCACATCCCACGCTTTTACCACAATGACCTTAATTTTCCCGTATATCATTTTATTCTTATATTAAGAATTATTTTTCTCACTTTTTAGTTCGATTAAAACCATAAAAGCACGTTTGTTATTTTTAAAACTATAATTTAATAATATAATTTTTTCAAATTGTAGATCTCAATATGGTGCTTATTGAAATGAAAAATAAAAAAAAATTAAATTTAAAAAAACATAATTTTTTTTTACTAATCCATGACAGGAGGGGATGGGGTTAGTTTAATAAAATAAGCTTATCTTTTTTTTTTACGTAAGATCAGAATTCAAAAGGGCTCCAGATATGTCAAATGCAGCTAACAACAAAACACAAAATAAAAACGTAAATGATTATTAATTGAAGTTTTGTGTGAAATGCTTCGAAGGTGACACTTTGAAATATCTCATAATCCAAATTAATGATTCTTCCTCGCAAGACCTTTTTTACATGTACATTCTTAGAAAAGAGTTGCCACATTCGTTCTATATATTCTCTGGCTCCATTAGGACATCTACTTCTCAACTCATGGTTCCTAGAAATGTATATTTTCAAACCTCAATCCTTTTGGCACCAAAAGGTACCATTTTAACGTTTTTACACCAAGGAAATTAATTATACTTCAGCATTTGACCTCTTATATTGAAATTCTAAGAAGAGGTCGTTCGTTTCGTTCTACATTGTCTTTGGTTCCTAAGAAGACCTAACAGTTAATCCATCTCAATGCCGGTTCCTAGAAATGCATCTTTCCAAACCTCAATTATTTTAAAAAGAAAAAAAAAGAGTTTTTTTCTCTAACTATTTTTAAATGAAATTTACCGCACAGTTATTCGTTTCTTCTCTCTGCTCTGGCTCTTTCTGTTTCCCACTAAAAACTAAACAAATAATATAAACAAAAAATTTTAAGTTAATTCTTACTTAGTTCAACAAAGAAAATTTTTATTTTAGTTACTTTTTATTAAATAATTACAATTAAAATAAATATATATGTATATATGTCGCAGGAAAATGATGAAATTAGGAATTTCATCTAATCATAAAGGAGATGATCAATCCGCGCGACAGGAGTTGTTAAAAAATAACATCTCTCTCTCTCTCTCTCTTCAGGGTCATTTTCCTGATATAAGTGAGTAATTTGAACAAGTCTCTGATCTGTTTCAGTGAAATAATGAAATAATGTTTTTTGTCAAGAGTTTAAAAGTGTTTATTTAACAAATATGGTGCATTATTAAATGTAGAAGTAAGTAATACAATAATAGTTAATGAAATACAAATTATTTATTCGAAACTAATTAACAAATAATTAGAAAATTAGGCTGGTATTTTTTTATGTGCAACATCTTTCTTCTTGGTTGCTTACATTCTAAAATATCAATCCCTATGTTAATCCTATGGTGTCACATTTTTTTTAACGATATGGTGTTCATATTTAGGGGATCGATAGTACTACCTGTATGCTTAGGAAGTACAAGGACTCAACCCCTCCCCTTCCAGGTTTCTTTCGCCCCCCTGGACAGCATTTTTCCAATGCAAATTCTGACTTGTTCATTTCACTGAAACAGTTAAGAGATTTGAAAAAATCACTTGCTTTCATCAGGAAAATGACCTAATTCCTAATTTCGTCATTTCCCTGCGACATATACATATGACAGAATCACAATATTAAGTGGCAAACTAGAAAGCGATTTTTCTTTCTAGTATATAGGGTGTTGGACTGTTATTTTTGTTTGTTAATATATATTCATTAATTAAATTTAATTATTTCAATAAAATAACACATTAAAAAGGAATCACATCCTCGGAAACTAGGCCATCCCCAGGTGGGTTTCGTACCCACGACCTTTAGATTAATGAATGAAAATACATAGCAGTTTATATCGGGATCGTTGTATTATTTCGTTTGTTAACCGATATTTCATCTTAAGTGTTTTCGCGTTTTTGTAAGTTTAGAACATCACAAATTAAAATCGAGCCTAATCTTAGTAGATAATAATAAGAAAAAAATTCTGCCTGTAGAGAAACTAATTAAAGAGCTTTAAATTGAGAAATGATCACACCAGATTTAATTTTATTCATGAAACATTTAACTCAAATCAATAAGATGTTGACTAAAGACTCATTTATGAGTGATGTGAGTAACTTTTCAGCTGATCTATATATATAAAGGAGAAAAGCGACTCACTCACTCACTGACTAATCACGATATCTCTGGAACTATTAAACCTACAGACTTGAAATTTGGTAGGTAGGTTCTCTTCATGGAGCAGACGTCAGCTAAGAACGGATTTTGCAAAGTTCGAACCCCAACGGGCGTTACTGGGGTTTAAGGGGCGTTATAGATAATTATTTCCATTAATAAACTATTAGATGTACAGTCGTGAAACTTGGTACACAGATTTCTTTCATAAAGTAGAGATTCCCTACATAATTATTTTTACGAAAATCGACCTCCAAGGGGCGTTGAGGGCGCTTAAGGGGCGTTATACATAATTATTTCCATTTTTAACATATTACACGTACAGTCTCGAAATTTGGTAAGCGGATCCCTTTCATAGAGTACAGATCCGCTGCAAAATGGGTTTTGTGAATATCAACCCCAAGTGGCGTTGTAGAATATTAAGTGGCATTATAGGCAATTAACTCCTTTTTTAAACTATTAGACGTAAAATCTCGAAATTTAGCAAGCTGATTCCATTCATTAAATAGAGATCCGCTATAAGATGGGTTTTGTGAAAATCGTTTCCTAAGTGGCATTGTGGGGGCTTAAGGGCGTTATAGATAATTATTTCCCTTTTTAAACTATTAGACGTACAGTCTTGAAATTTGATTACCGGATTCCTTTCATAGAGTACAGATCCACTACAAGATGGGTTTTGTGAAAATCGACCCCAAGTGGCGTTGTGGAGAATTAAGGGGCGTTATATATAGGCAATTCACTCCTTTTTTAAACTATTAGACGTAAAATCTTGAAATTGAGTAAGCAGATTCCATTCACTAAGTAGACATCTGCCATAAGATGGGTTTTGTGAAAATCGTTTCATAAGTGGCGTTGCCTGGGCTTAAGGGGCGTTATAGATAATTATTTCCATTTTTAAACTATTAGACTTACAGTCTTAAAATTTGGTAAGCAGATTCCTTTCATGGCGTAGAGATCAGCTACAAAATAGTTTATGGGAAAATTGATCCCAAAGGGTCACTGAGGGGGATTAAGGAGCGTAATAGATAAGTATTTCCGCTTTTCAACTAATAGACCCACCTGCTTGAAAATTAGAAGGTATGTTCCGTTAAGGGAATAGAGTTCCTTTTACAAAGAGTTTTGCGAAAACGGACCCCCAAAGGAGTGGGGTTGCGAGGGATTAAGACGTGTTATAGAAAAATTCCTGTTTTTGAATTTAACCCATTTACTTGAAATTTGTTGAGAACGTTTCTTCAGTTGAATAGAGTTCCACTAAGAATGGATTTTACGGAAATCAACTCCAGGGGGAATCGAGGAGAGTTATTGGGGCGTATTGATAGACAAAATTCCCGTTTTCGAACTGCTAAGATTATAATAAAAAAATTTGGTTTGCATGCTTCTTTTGTTGAATTGGAATCCGCTAAGAATGCTCTTAACGAGGTACTGATGATAAAAATTCCGTTTTTGCTCTGTTAGATTTAGACTTGAAATTTAGCACGCATGTTTATTTTATGGAGTAGAGATCCACTGAAAGTTGCTTTGGTGGAAATCCACTAGATTATTAAGTTAAGTGAGCGAAAAAAATCTTTCTACTTCTATTTTAGATATAAGTAGAAATTAGATATTATAATTTATGTTTTTTTTATATCAAGGGGCGAGAGTGTTACAGCTATAAATATATTTTTGAATACAATCGAATTCTTAATGCTAGATATCAATAATTCATATATATATAAACAGTATACATATATACAACATTGTGAAATACCCAGTGAAGCGGGTGGGTAACGGCTAGTATATATATATATATATATATATATATATATATATATATATATATATATATATATATATATATATATATATATATATATATATATATATATATATATATATATATATATATATATATATATAGGGTGTTTTTTTAGAGGTATAGAACTTTAAATTGCAATAAAACAAACGATGTATTATTCGATTGACATGAATTTTTTTTTATTCGAAAGATAATCTTGTGGCATTACATTTTAAATATGATTTCTGGCATAGGACTGCCACGGCTGGCTCGGATGTAGTCCAATCTGGACATCCAATTTTCGATGACTTTTTCCACCATTTGTGGCCGTATATCGGCAATAACACGGCGAATGTTGTCTTCCAAATGGTCAAGCGTTTGTGGCTTATCCGCATAGACCAATGACTTTACATAGCCCCACAGAAAATAGTCTAGCGGTGTTAAATCACAAGATCTTGGAGGACAATTCACAGGTCCAAAACGTGAAATTAGGCGGTCACCAAACGTGTCTTTCAATAAATTGATTGTGGCACAAGCTGTGTGACATGTTGCGCCGTCTTGTTGGAACCACAGCTCCTGGACATTATGATTGTTCAATTCAGGAATGAAAAAGTTAGTAATCATTGCTCTATACCGATCACCATTGACTGTAACGTTGTGGCCTTCATCGTTTTTGAAGAAGTACGGACCGATTTTTCCACCAGCTCATAATGCGCACCAAACAGTCAGTTTTTCTGGATGTAACGGTGTTTCGACATACTCTTGTGGATTAGCTTCACTCCAAATGCGGCAGTTTTGTTTGTTGACGTAGTCATTCAACCAGAAGTGCGCTTCATCGCTAAAGAAAATTCGCTTATGAAAATCGGGAACAACGGCAACCTCGTTTGGGGCCCATTCGACGAATCTATGCCTTGCTTGATCATATTTAAAAAGTAATGCCACAAGATTATCTTTCGAATAAAAAAAAATTCATGGCAATCGAATAATACTTTGTTGTTTTATTGAAATTTAAAGTTCTATACCTCTAAAAAACACCCTTTATATATATATTAATATCAGGATGTAGAAGTAAAAATAAATTTTATGAAATGTAAACTTCTGAATTTTTATTTATTTCATTAGAAGTAAAATTTTGTCAGCAAAACGTATTTGATTCTTATAAAATGACGAATAAAATATTTTTTCAAAGAAAAGCAGATAGTTTATATAAAAATTACAGAAAGCCAAAATAACATAACTCAATTATAAATTATTATTTTGTAATAAGAATATAAATCTTGAAATATTTTTTTTCGCTCTCTCTCTTTCATAATCTTTTACACTCACCTAATTTTTTGTAATACGAGTATATCACATGACACTCTATTTTAATAACATGAAAAAACTTTTTTTCTGTAATCATTTTTATTGAGAAGTGTTGGTCCTACCCAGAGGTGTAATTACCGCCATATCAATGATACGGGGCTCCGAGCTTCAGGGGCCCCAACTTATGAAAGTAAAAAAGGTGTAGCATGTTAAGGGGCCTCCAAAGAGAGAGTTTTCAAGAAATTTTGATACAAGGACCACTCAGGACTAGCTACCCCAGTGGTTCTACCCAACCTCTTATTAAAACAAATATTACTTTAATACTTTATCTACCGCATTATGATTTACTGCAGTTTTTTTTTCATGCAATATATATATTTTTTTGAATTACTACATTGAAAATTAAGGGATTTACATAAACAAAATACTCAACTTTGGGAAATTTAATCCGTTAGAGATAATTAATTAATTAAAAATATTCAACTGTAAAATTAATTATGTTCACTGTTCACTTAAAATAAATAGTCATGTCATTTTCTAAGGTCTTCATTAACATACAAAAAGAAATGACTCTTAAATTTTGACAGAAACTATTTTTTCAGGACAAAAATTATTGTCTACGCAATCCGCTAAGAACGCCTTCAGCTGAAAACGCAATTTCTGCTATAAAATTAGTCGCCTTCTCCCCTAAAGTACTCGTCATAGAACCCGTGCTGCCATATATCTTTGAAGAGTAGATTTCAAAGAATTTTCCTCCTAAGTATCATCAAAATATTCGTAAAAATGCTTATTCTATGTAATTTTAAAGTGAGTGGTACTTTTAAGTACCGTCGGTAGATAAGGGTTAAACATGTTTTTCTTGAATTATAACTTTTTCTAAATGTAAATTGAATTATTTTTAAGGTAATATAATATATTTAGCTTTTATTCTGAAAAATTTTGCATAAAACTAATAACAGCAAAAAAAAACTCATAAAAATTTCAATCAACTAAAAGAATGTGTGTTGACGAAGATTAATTATTGCAACTTCAGGAACTTTGCCAACGCCTAACACAGAAGGAAAAAAAGAAGAAAAAACCTGCCTCCGTATCCTGTGTAATGACAGAATGTGTCACAGTAGGAAATCATGACACTTGGCAGATGTATTTATCCCTTCTTTTAATCGTGCACAAAATACAAAGTCGGCATTGTGTGTGTGTTGAGGAGTGCAGATAGCCATGCAACACTATGCACTATTTTAGAACATTGTGTAAAGATTATTATTAGTTAGTACAGTGCTTGTTTAAATGCGTTAAGCGTTTGATGTTCTTTGATTGTTTTTTCTTAATACTCTTAATGCACTGACTAATATGGAAGTTAGTATTATTAACATATTTTCAAATTCATTTCGTTTTTTCTATCCAGAAATAGGAAAGTACTTATTAGATTGAAAATACCTGATGCTTGCATTATACAGTCATATAAATTGAAATGCTAGAAAAATTACACAAATTCGCGTATGCATAATAGTACTTCGCAGGAGTAATTGTTGCAGATAGATGTGCCAAGAGATAGAAAAGTACTTAGCGGATTGAAAATCCCTGATGATTTAGTTACTTTAATTGTACAACCATATTATTTCAAATGCGAAAAAAACTACACAGATACGCGTATACAAGTAACAAAGAAATACAACGAATTACACTGCTGGCCTCAGAAAATGCAACACCAAGAAGGATCAGAGATATCTCAGCGAAATCTATTTGGCAGACAACACATAGTACAAAGCTCAAACATTTAAAATTACAGTCTCTTGTGACGTGAGGACGATGACAAAATCAGTAGTTAGAGTAGCCACCATTGTTGGCTATAACTACTACCACACGCCTCGGAATAAAATCAAACAGGCTTTGGATGTATCCTTGGGGTACAACAGTTCATGCTTCTTCCACATATTGCGAAAGATGATCTGGTGTAGCCAGTGGCGTAACGGAGAACATTTGGGCCCCCTGCAAAGTCAGGTTTTTGAGCCCCCTAAAGTCCTGAGGGCGTGTGCGTTACGCCAATGGGTGTAGCAGCAGGTGGGCCAGTCGTTGTGCCCGACCACATATCCCGTTGTGAATATCCCGGGCCAGTCGTTGTGCAAACATGGACCACACGATTTCCATTGGGGAGTGATCGGGAGGACAAGAAGGGCAAGGAAGCAATTCAATCTGATGGATAAAGAAGGATCAGGACTTCCATTCCTTTTTCTTGAAAAATATCCGTCTGTTAGCTGACGAGCTAATGCTATACAGAATGTTAGCAGGTCTTAACTTCTGTTTCTTTTGCTCACTTGTCACAGTATGAAACTATTTATGAGGGCAAGGTCAATAAGAAAATAAAAGATACCCCATCTTCATATTTGGTATATTTCTTTTCTTTGATCGAAGTGATCAACCCTTCCCATGACCGTTGACAGCGACAGCTTTCCGACAAGATACTTCTTTAGTATCATCTTTTTTTTTGTCTGATTTACAGATGTCATAATTGCTGGATTATGTGCAATAGCAAAAAAACCTAAAGCGTGAATTTGTCTTCCCATCGTTATAATATAGCAAGCTCAATATATTAAAATAGATTTCCCACTTCCCATAGGTGTATTTTGTAGGATCATGTAGATGGGAAGTAATCTCTTCCCAAGGTCCACGAAAGGGTTAAGCCGAATGTAAAAAAAAGATTCAATTAAATTGAGCTATAGAGTATGTCAAGTGGGCAAGACATAGAAAACATACTGCACTTTTAACAGATAATGTGTTAGGTTCATTGAAAAATAATTCTCGAAAGGTTCTGATTTGGAAGGAGCAAACAATTAGCCACCAAGGATCTAACAATCTAACGTTAATCAAGATCTGCTTACAACAGAAATTGAATCCCGATGCAGGTTACAAACTCTTTGGGTAGCCACGCAGAGCTGTATGTGTTTAATTGAGGCGATTCAAATAGTCACAGATATTGATACAAAATCCTTGAACAACTTGAGATAACCTATGACATGAAGTGAATGGAGTGGTCATATCACTCTCCAGAATTAATCCAATCGAGTACCTTTCAGATTGGTTATATTGACAGAACAATAGCGCAGTACTAAATACTTCTCCATTTAGAAGTTTATCTGAGCCTCAACAGTTGGTTTTAAAGATTTGCTTGTGTATCCACCAACTGAATTCTATGAATGGAAAGCCAATAGAATCTGATGTATCAGGTTTTTTTTAGAATTTTAAAATTATTTAACCTAGAATTTTTTTCAAATAATTTACCATTTTAAAAAATTGTTTTCACAAAAAGAATGAATCATTATTTAGAATCATTAAATGTAACTGTCTCTAAATAAGAGTGCAAATATTACATTGCAATTTTTTTCTTTGAATTTGTCCACATTGTTTCAAAATTTATCTTTGAAAAAATCTCGTATCCGAACCTTTGAAAACTTAGCAATTTCATCAACATCGGATGACAAAGACACTTAGGTAAAACACATTTAAATATTTAAATTTCTCAACGCATTTGCCAAGGTTGACTAAATTTTAAAAAATGACATGAGATTTTCACATGCCAAGATGTCACAAAGTTTTTTAAACGCTTGAAATTTACCTTGATAAACATCTAGACTTACCAACTGCTAATTTCAGCGTGACACCTGCAAAATCTTTTTTGTGACAGTGAGCAGTTTTTGACAAGATCTAATCTCAGCCTAAAATCTACCACTTTTAAACTGAAGGAAATAAAAAAAAAGTTCCCCCGCAAAGATATAACTAATTTTGTGTTTTGTATGTTGCTGGTTTTCAATCCAATCCTTTTACTTCCTACCTAGCTCTTCCGTAACGTGTTACATAACGGCCTGCAAACTCATCTCCTTCCTGGAAGAAAAGAAAAACAGAAAACGATTATTGTTTTTAGTTGGCACAATCAATGAACTCTACCAACTTAAAGTCTCCCAAGACAACACAAAGGGTTCCATTGCCAAAGACCCTGTTTCATTAATAGACAGGTACGTTCCAAGGCCACAAGCGTAATCGGAAACGTCACACCAACTTCGTTTGACAGGGATCCGCTGTATTCCAAACATTGTGTGGGGTGTTACAAGATTTTAATCTGGAAACACACCGCTCACAGTGCATCTGTTATTGGCGACGGTAAATGAAAGCGACTGCTCATAAAAATAGTCGTTAAGAGGGCTTAATTGTTTCACAAAGAATCTCAAATGGATGATGGTGACTTTATTTTAACATGTGATGGAATGAAATATTTGTGACTTAAATCAATTGTAATGATCACCGAAATTGCACTACTGGAAGAGTGTATATTTATATGGGAAAAAACAATTGTAACTATTCCATGTCTATCGAATCATACAAGGCAGTCAATGGTTGGCAAGTTTTTTAGGTGTGACTCAAAAAATATAGACATTGCATCCAGAACATTTTACTATAACTCGCACAATAAAGACTAATTAACATATATCCTTTAAGACTAATTATGAAATATATTTATTTTTAAAATTAAAAAAAATTAAAATATAAAAGCATAGAAGCGTATTTTAATAATTTTATGTATATTTATTACGGGAATTTTTCATTCTTTATATATGTAAAAGTTTTAAAATTAAGGAATTCTCGCTGTGTTTTGCAACTGTTGGTGTAAAAATAGTTTGAATATTAACTATAATAATTGACGAATTAAATTAAAACTTATGATTTTTTTTCGTATGACTGCTGCTTAGAATCCACTAGAATCGAAACTCGTTTGGCTGTTATTTGAGGCTTTCAGTGTCAGTTAAGTGAATCTTTATTAAATATTATCGGTTATAGTGTTCGAAGTAGTCGTAGTTATATATATAGGATTTCGCTCCAATGGAATGATAACCATTAAGATATTCGTATATTAAATTATTAAATTGAATAGCAGTTTTTGTGAATTTTATTGTGATGACGAGGGTCAAAATAATTATCTCGAAACAGTAATATGAATTCCGGTTCATTTCGGAATTTTATATCAATAACGCAAATGAAAATTGTTTTAAATATCTGTCTCAACAATAAAACATGATAACTTTTGGAATGTAAGATGTTTTCTTTTGTTGTATGATAACATGACACCTAATAAAAGTAATTAAAAGTTAGTTTTTTAATTATTTCCTAGAGCTAAGCAAATTATAATTATTGATTGTCTGTATGAAAAAAAATGCTTTACGAAAAAACAATTTATATATATAAAACAACACTTTGCTTTACCGACAGTGGTATAACGTACACCCCCCGCATTGCAAAAGGGGCCCAGAAACTCTAGGGGTCCCAAATATTGAATGGTGCAAAGTATGTATTTGGACTTGAGGCCCGAAACTTGAGTTTGCAGAGGAGCCCTAATATTCTCCGTTACACCATTGTTACCGAAACAATTTATAAAAAAGGAAATTTTGGAGGAAAGGCATTTATTGATTTTAAAGATATACAGTCGAACCTCTGTATAACGAACCTCTGTATTGCGAATATTCCTATATAGTGAGCTTTTTCCTGGAACCTTGAACATTTCATGATTTTCTTCGTAAAATAACCTCCCTGTAGCAAAATGCATTTTCTATATAACGAACATTTTCCTTTGTGATTAAATTTTTGTTCTCCCTTTTTTTAATGGGTTTCTGAAAAAAAAATTCAAGTTATTCTCTCTTTAACACATTTTATGGTGGTCATAAATCTTGAACCGGTTTTATTAGACCCTAACTCGCCGAGAGCAATAGAGTTCTAAACGTTTCATCCAAGAAGTGCAGCCCTTAACCCTATTGTCCAGTTTACTAGAAACATCTTCGATATCCTCTTTCACCTTCAGTGGAGTTGTCCCGTGTCTCCTTGTTCTATTTATAAAATAATGTATGTTTAATATTACTTGTATGCTTTAAATTAGAAAATGTCCTTAAAATTCATTAATTTTAGTATAAAATTATTTTCTTAATATTGAAAATACAGTGAATTCTTCGATATTCTTTTTTCTTGTTTTTCTTGCAGTTTTTCTTCTTTTTGATAGGTAAGATATATAAAATAAACTTGTATAATTTAAAAAAAAGTGTGAATAATTAGTTTTTTGAAGTTAACTTCTTATGGCACGGTAGGGAGAAATTTCCGTTACGCGTTACCAGTTACGGTTAGCGATAAACGTAAGGTAGAAATGAATAAAGTTCCGAATTTTCCTCCCGTTTTAAAAAACGCCATCTAACTCATACTATCTATCTCAGACAAAAAATAATTACAGAATCGGAAAGATCAGTTTTTTCGCCACGATATGGAATATTTTTTTTAACAAAATAATGATATTTTCTATTTTTTACGATTTTTTTAAAAAATAAGTCAAAATTGATACGTTTTTATAAAAATGGTTTCTAAATCATTCCCTTTATGTTTCCTTTCAAGTTAATGAATTGATATTTTATTCTAAACAAGTTCATGCTTTTCTCTTTTAGAATCAGTCATAAAAAAATGACGGAATCTTTTTTTGCGATTTTTCAAAAAATAATCAAAATTTTAATTAAATATTTAATAACTTCATTATTTGTAAAAATAATCTAACGAAACTTTTTCTCCATATGTAGAATAGTATTATCCGTAATCTGTTCAAAGATTGAAAAATTACGGCTTTTAAAATTTCTTTTGCGTTTTCGTCTGTTAGCCCTGAACTAGCACCCACCAACCTCTCCTAATTCAACAGCAGCTTTAACAAGCCTTTCCTCTTTTAGCTTTGCGATACATACCTTGTTTTGTTTTTACGTTACCTGGAAGTCAAATTATAATCAATGTTATGAATTAAAAAAAATCGGAAGTGAGTCATTAATCTACCCGAAGTAGGCATTTAAATGGTTCAAAATCTGTCAAAAATTAGTTTAAGGAGAGTTTGTTGGATATACAGTTTTAAAATTCTTTTAAGGAAATAATACAAACAATCTATTGTTTTAAAATTTAGTGGCAACACAAAAATTCTTCCAATAGTTTGGCAATAAAAGACTGTGTTTACTAAATTTTCAATCGAATGGAATTTATAAATCCAGTTTAAGAAGTAAGTTTTTAAATCTTATATATGCTTTGGTGTAATTAATTTGATTGTTGTGAAAGTGTTATATAGTGCTTCATTAATTTGTATTTTAAGACTACAGTGGGCAGTAAAATTTTTTACAAACATGTCCCAAATTTTTTCTGACTCTATGTAACTTAGAACTAAAATCATATAAAAAAATTGGTGATAAAAAAATGAGTATGGTTTTTAAAAATTTTAAAAATTTAAAAGTTTTTTTTCCATGCGTTTTGATTTTTTTTTTTAAATTTCATATTTTCACCTGATTTAACTTCTTTAAGCAATTCTTTACAAATGTATGCATGCAATGTAATATTTTATATGATAATTTATAAAATATGTGGGTAAACGCTAAATTTTTATATAAAAATTTCAAGAATTTTAATGATTTCCTATACATAAAAAAACTTTAATTTCTTCTTTCACCCTATCACTATTATTACAATGCATTCAAGAATTTATAACTATACATTAGATGAATACTTCCGGAAAGTTTGTTTTGTTATAATTCGACAAAAATTGCAACGCATGGAACATTTTGCATTTTTGTTTCGAGGAAAATTTTTAATTTAGACGAATAATGATGATACTTTTCTCAAAATACATACATTAAAAAAATTTTTAGTATTATGTATTGAAAATTGAAAATTTTGTCTATACTTATACCTTTTCCATCCTAATTAATTTTTTTTAAATACAGTTTGAAATAATAATGACAATAATAAATTTGTTAATTATATATAAGATTACTTCAAAAAATAAAACTTTATTATACAATTCAATACATGTAAGCCAAAGAAGTTAACTTCTAACGCGTGTTCACACTGATACACGCTTTCTTTTTTTTAATATATAGTGTTTATGAATTTAAAATTTGTTTATGGGGTATATAAAGTATATTAAAAGATGAACCTCTATACAACGAATTTTCCATATAATGAACTTTTTTCCGTGTTTTAACGACTTCGTTACATAGAGGTCCGACTGTATATTTTAGTTATAGTTTGTACAGGGTTTCCTAAGAAACCATAAAAATTGTAAGAAATTGTTGTAAATATCGATCTGCCAGTGCTAAGGAGGCCTGTAGATCTTCTGCGTCCTGGGCCCGCAATGAGCTTAAATCAGCACTGGTTTTGACGTTGTGCAAAAATCTGGCGAGTGAAAATTTAGTTTTAGAATTGTTCTGGTCAGTGGCATAACGTACACTCCCACATCGAGGAGGAGCCCAGGATTTTAGGAGGCCCAAAGTCTGACTGACGTCAAGTAAGTACCCTTGGTAAGATTCAGTTGGAGCCTCGAACCTAACTTTGGAAGAGGCCCTGATATTCACCATTACGCCTCTGGTTCTGGTGACGTAGCAGTCCTATTAATGAAATTCGGGGATTAGTAGTTAGTTAGGCATCGTACTGATCTGGAATTTTGTGTTGTTAAAAACACCTCTCGCTTTTCCTTTTTTTAAAATTCCAAGTTTCAATAAAATCTTTTTTAAGATAATTTTTTTTTAAATTTCTGAGAGAGAGATACAATAATTATTATGAATATGTTTCGAATGGCTCAATTTCCTCATAAGTTTTAAGATGATTTATTATTTAGTGATTGTTAATTTACTTCTCGCATTAGAAAGTAATTAAAAACTAACTCAATTTTTAATCATTCTATTAACTATTCATTAACTCGATTTTGAAGAATCTGTCTGCTTTTTTGAACATAAAAACAATAAGAAAAAAATTAAAAAACACATCTTAAAATCTTAATTCCCCCCCCCCCAAATCGATTAAGTCATTACGTACTTAATACATTAAAAGGAAATATTTCTAGATCAAACATACTTGGAAATTTTTTCAGTCCATGAAGAAGTTCAAAATTGATTACAATATTCAAAAAGAATCATTTTCTCAATTAATGACACAAATATTATATCATACCCATCACTGTTAATGATTATGCCTTTGATTAAAAGTATATCATTAAGCCTTTCGGATCTGTTATATTGTATTCCTTTACGCAGGTGCATGCGTTTCATATAAAAAAATAAAACAAGATAAGATGGTAATTTAACATTTTTCACACCACACTAATAGATATTTTAATCTATAAGCAGTGGTTCTCAGCTGTAGTACTGAAAACAAAGAAAATTTCGATTGACCTAAATAAACTATGTTGTAATTTAGTTCCATATTTTAAAAAAGAAAATGTTCTATCTTCTCTTAGTTAGTATTCAGCAGATCATTAAAATGTGATTTATATTCTGTAATAACAATCCATGAAAATTTGTTTTGTAAAAAGTAAAGTAAAAAAGCACTGTACTCGCGTATATTTGTGCCATTAGCCAGACGAGTTTAAAACCATGAATGGTTACCATCTGTTCTATCTTTTTTTTACTATTCTGCATAGTAGACATCATCAGAAGAGTAATGAATCGTCTGTTAACTTCGGTACAACTCAAAATATCACGGGTTTTCTTGTTATTTCTATTATTTCTATCCTGCTCCCGTTTTAAAAATAATAAACAACCTTGTGAACAGTCAGCGGGGTTATCAGTGATTTTTGCAAACCAAATTTCTCCAATGCCAGTAAAAAGTTTTTAAAAAGTAAGCGATTCAAATTAATGTTGTGATTTCAGACTTTTACAAATGATCTAATTGTATCTGTTTGACGTTGACAAGAGTTAATTGCTATAAAAATGTTTTAAAATGTAAAATACGCATAATGTTTTTATTGGATTGCGTTGGTGTTTTGGCAAAAAAGTTTGTTCAACTGAAAAAACACACAAAGTATTTTTTAGTTTTATGTTACTCTCTTTTAAATAATGGTTATTTGATTTTTCTCTATAACAGATTATTTTATTTTATTCATTTTATATTTAATTAATAATTACCGTAAAATCCGGTGTATAACGTGCACTTTTAATACAAAAAATAAGATCAAAATTTACGGGTGTGCGTTATATGCCGGGTATAAAAACAGCTTTAAAAATAAAAGAAATGAGCATTAAAATTAATTATGATACATCGGAATATGCGTGGTATGCGGCGAATATACCTGAAAATTAAAAAATACAGTTTGAAAGTATAGGTGCGCGTTATATATATATATATATATATATATATACTGGATTTTACGGTATGCTTTTTTAATTTGAGATATAAAGATTGTTTTTTTTCCAGGTATAAAAGTTTGAGTTGGCATTACTTTCCAAGATGGCGACCAATTTAACAGCTGTCAGGTGATTTATTCTCAGTTTGATTTGGCAATTCATCAAAACGATCATCAAGCAAGGCGTAGATTCGTCGAATGGGCCAAAAACGAGATTGCCGTTGTTCCCGATTTTCATAAGCGAATTTTGTTTAGCGATGAAGCGCACTTCTGGTTGAATGGCTACGTCAACAAACAAAACTGCCGCATTTGGAGTGAAGCTAATCCACAAGTGTATGTCAAAACACCGTTACATCCAGAAAAACTGACTGTTTGGTGCGTTTTATGGGCTGGTGGAATCCTTCTTCAAAAACGATGAAGGCCACAACGTTACAGTCAATGGTGATCGGTATAGAGCCATGATTACTAACTTTTTCATTCCTGAATTGAACAATCATGATGTCCAGGAGATGTGGTTCCAACAAGACGGCGCAACATGTCACACAGCTCGTGCCACAATCGATTTATTGAAAGACACGTTTGGTGACCGCCTAATTTCACGTTTTGGACCTGTGAATTGGCCTTCAAGATCTTGTGATTTAACACAGCTAGACTATTTTCTGTGGGGCTATGTAAAGTCATTGGTCTATGCGGATGACCCACAAACGTTTGACCATTTGGAAGACAACATTCGCCGTGTTATTGCCGATATACGGCCACAAATGTTGGAAAAAGTCATCGAAAATTGGACATCCAGATTGGACTACATCCGAGCCAGCCGTGGCAGTCCTGTGCCAGAAATCATATTTAAAATGTAATGCCACAAGATTATCTTTCGAATAAAAAAAATTCATGTCAATCGAATAATACATCGTTGTTTTATTGCAATTTAAAGTTCTATACCTCTAAAAAAACACCCTATACAAGCCCTTTGAAATTGGATACGGGAAGCTTGAACCTCTTGGGGAATCAACTGTATAGCTCATCGAATTAATTTGTTGAAAAACATATTTTATTTTCACAGTGTTACAGATGCTTCTGTAGGAAAGACACAATGAGGGATGCTCATACACATATAATGAAAAGATTAAATATTCTCAAGCCGTAGAATCCGTCAATATCTAACAATTGCACATTGAATGTTAAAAGTAGTAATCGGTGAATCCCTTTTCTGGTGGATGTATGTGCTGGAATACGCTGATATAGGGAATTATAAAGATTCTTAATTTCATCTTGTGATTTATTCTGCCAGGCTTTCTTCAAAATTTGTTCCAGATTTGCACTATTTTGAGGTGCACAAATATGATGTACATTATATACTATTGTGTTAGATTGATGAAAAGATAGTGAGCTTCTTGGTCAAGGAAGAATATTTACAACGCGAAGACAGTTGAGAGATATGTGAGCCTTATGGAGGTTGGAAAACAGCCCCTGGATTTTGTGCCAAAAAAGTTACGTTCACATAATGTCTTTAACATATGATGAAACCGCTAAAAATGTACGTTGCATGACAAGAGGAGACCTGCTGTCCTAAGAAGTTCATCTACACTTTATCAACCCAGAGATATGGTTGTATTCCTCAGTAAAACAATCTCTGATTATGATTTGGCTTCCCACACGGATTCTGTGATCATCTGCAACAAGACTGAAGACGGATTCATTATTAATCATTATGCGATGTCAATCTGCATACAACCATGACGATCGCTTTGTCTCTTTTTAAACGATTCTGTCGATGATGTGAATAAAACATAAAAATCAAAAAGCCGTCATGAGGCATAGTCAAGTGACAAGACGTAATGGGAGATACTATGGGTGATATGGAAGAGGTTTATTACATTATAAAGCTTACAAAGACGACTATAATTTCTTACAATACTTTCATCTTGACTCGCATTCTTACGCCTTGACCTTTGAGAGTTTTCATTCCACTGATGAGTTCCTTATAGCTACTATTGCTACCAGCTTTTTACGAAGTTGTTCCGAATAGTGCACTTGGCCGCCTATTGCTCGATGTGACTATCCAGTTTCACGTATCTATATTATGCAACCCGTTCGAAGTAACCTAATTTGGCTATAAAGACTACAACGACGCCATAACAGTATTATTAGTTATGTCTCCAGAGAATGCAATGGCTGACAGCGATAAAAGACAAACCGTCCCGTTATGTACAGTTTTAGCGACACAGTATAAACGCACTTTGTGACAGAGCTTTCCTCGCGATTTCAATTAACTGTCCTATTGGGATTTCTTTGGGGCCATAAGGGCAATTCTTTCCAACCAACTCAAAAAGAAGAACGTGTATATTTAAATTAGGAATCATACATATATGGGAAGTATAGCATTCGCTGGGTCGCTAAATGGAGTCATAAGGTGTGTTTGCTAAGTAGAAAGGTAGTCGTAAGGTGATATGAGATATAGACTAGAAGAGGAATCTTAATCCTGGAAATTCCCTAACAGTGCCGGTGCAGATTAACCAAAAGTGGGTCCGAGCCCATCGGAGTGTAGCCGGATTAAAGCCAGAACAGAAGTTATAAGGACCGTAGCTGTTTATCTAGGATATAGCGGTAAGCTTGATAAATTAAACTGTAAGTATAAAGCACTTACTATTGAGATAGTATTTAATCTGTAAAGTTAGATTCCGTAGTTAGTTGCGCTATCGATTGGTAATACGTGTTGCGTCTTCTCGTTCTTAATCATACTCCTTAGATTATTCTCGTTGTTGTATTGTGTTTAAGCTAAGATCTTAATAAACAGATTTTAGTATGAATGACTTTAGTAGTTCTTTGTTCCTCCTCATAAGCACAGGTTGCGTCGATAGTGTAGAACAACACAACTTTATGACCGCAGTTACAGCACATTGGCTTTGAAAATTTAATCATTTGCATTTTTTGCATAAGGAAATTTACTTGCAAAATTTCGATATGATAGCCCTATTTAATAAAGATTTTATAAGGTACTTTTCCGTTTTACCCCGTAACAATATATTCTGCTTCATTTTTTATTGGTCAGCAAAATAATGTTAGAACATTGTAAGCTGTAATTTAAATGATTGTAAGAGCTAATTTGTAATCTTTGAGACGTTAATGATGAATTAAAAAGCATTTTATTTTATTATTATTTTTTTTTGGTTATAAAATTTAATTTTGGCATATAGAGCTTTAAAAAAGATCGACAAACTCTCTAAAGGATAACCAGAATAAGTTAATGTTGTAAGGATTTTATAAACATAAACATTACCAGAATTGCAATGTTATCAAACCAAAAACTCCATGCACTTTAAGTGCACACTTTAAGCACAAAAAGGGGAAGAGAATGAAAAGGAGCAATTGTTTTGAGTGTTTTCCTTGAAACTTTTGACCAGGAAAAACGACATTGGTTCTTTCAGATATCTTTACAGAACTTCAAAGAAATTCTTCAGTGACAACCATTTATCCTATCGACATTTGTTTTTTGCTTAATGAGCTCGAATATACTCAATTGAACATTCAAAAATATACTAATTTTCTATCAAAGAAAAGAAAATACCATTTTCTTTTAAAAAAGAAATTCCATCCCGCATTCAATCAACATCCATAAACTTGATAGAAAGAAAAAAGTTTCACACATATAGCCAAAAAAAGCCCGCAATATATAAGAGTTTCGTTAGTGTACAAGATTTGATTTGATTTTTGATTAACTTCGCACTCTCTAAAGAAACACGAGGGTTATTGGTGACATGCATCATAACTGTGAATTACGGTCAAGTTACGCTGATGACACCTGAACCAGCACCCGATTCTCCAAACTGACCCACTATTCCATCATGGGGACTTTAAGCCTCGACAGATTCAACGTGCATCAGACCCTATACACGGTGTCTTCGGCGGAACTAGGGCTTAAACTTACTACTCGCCGGGTACAAGTCCACGACTATGACCAATTGGCTACCCCATTCAAGTGAGAGTTTGAATAAACTGTAATTAAATGTTGAAATGTGTTTCATGGCATTGGATTAAATAATTACAAGTATGATTAACTTTTATGTTGAGAGAAATAATGTATAAAAAAACATTACATTTTTGTGCAATTCTTACATATATATTAAATATGGCATTATATTTTCAGTAGAAGGGTTTCACAAAAATTATGTGACCATTCTTTTTTTATCAAAATTCCATATCAACTATGTTTCGGAATAATAGTAATTTATATCAATTCTCTCTCTCTCTCTTACATTATACTACGGGACAAATATCAAATTTCATGCATCACATATCACGTATAACTGAATGTTACTGAATCGCACGCACAAACACACGCACGTATATAATATATATTGCAACGAGTTCTCACGTGTATTTCCCTTAACTAACATCTAGGACTACTTTATGACGTTTGTTTGCTATGAAAACCTCGCAATGTGAAGGAACCGTGATACATGTAAGCAGATATTAATACTTAAATGCAACTAAAGTTAATAAAGGAGAGAGGATAGGAGAAGATTATTAATGAGAACTAATGTAGAAATACCACGAAGTGTATCAGAGTTTTACAGAATACATAAAAATTCTCAAGTTGATAATAGTCTATCAGCAAGATTGATTGCAGCGATAAGTGTGTGTTAGTGAGAGTTCGTATGCGTGTTTATGTGTGCACGAGCATGTTTATATATGTTATATTGAGTTGCAATAGCACAATGTAAATTCTTACGAATCATTATGAGAAACCTTATACACTGGTGTGCAAAACTTAAGCAACAATGTAAAAATTTAGCAGATAGCCATTAAATTGCAAAAAAGGAGGTCTGGAGATCAGTACAGTGAACAAGTAAGTCAGTAGAAACGTCATGCGTATGCAAATATCGGGAACCAAACGTCAGAAGCGACGTGAGCGTACGCAAAACGCGTGATGTCGGCGCGCGCTGCTCAACAGTAGAATAAAATGATGGACGGCGACGCAATTCAACATATTCGTTGCAAGTGCCAGTGAGTCAGTTCGTGAAATATGGCTAGAAGAAATCACCTGGACGACTTCACACGTGGAAGAATGATCGGAAAGCTGGAGGAGGGACGTACCGTCACCAGTGTAGCTGCAGAGTTCGGAATCAACAAAAGAGTGTCGTTTTGCGCGCTTGGAAAGCGTTCCAAACCACAGGTACAGCTGTTAGAAAGGTTGGTGGTGGCCGCCCGAGGACGGCAACTGCAGGGGATGACCGATATATCATCCTGCAGGCGAAAAGAGGCCGACGGCAGTCAGCAAGCGTCATTGCTCAGCAACTCTCTACAGCAACGGGGCGACAAGTGTCGCGGTTTACTGTGGCCAGACGCCTTCCCAAAGGGGGCCTATTCGCCCGCCTTCCTGAATGCTGCCTCCCGTTGAAAGTTGACCACCGACACCACCATTTAAAGTGGTGCAGAGAGCACAAAAACTGGGCAACTGATCAATGGAGTCGTGTTCTCTTTACGGATGAGAGTCGGTTCAGTACCAGAAGCGATTCTCAACGCGTTTTGATTTGGAGAGAGATCGGGACACGGTTTTATACCAGTAACATCAAGGAAAGACACCATTACGGTGGTCTCGGAGTTCTTGTCTGGGGAGGCATTATGCTGAACGGGCGAACTGAGCTCCACATTTTTGATAGAGGGTCTGTAACCGGGGATCGCTATTGTGAGGAGGTACTTCTTCCCCGTGTGCGTCTGTTCCGAGGTGTCATTGGCCCAGACTTCATTTTTATGGATGACAATGCACGGCTACATCGGACTCTTGCTGTTGAGGAGCTGCTGGAAAGTGAAGATATCACTCGAATGGATTGGCCAGCGTACTCCCCAGATTTAAATCCCATCGGACATGTGTGGGATGCTTTGGGGAGACGTATTGCAGCACGCTTACATCATCCGGAGAACACCCAACAACTCAAACAGATGCTGATTGAAGAATGGGCACGCAAGAAATGTTGCACCAGCTGGTTCTGAGTATGCGGAGACGGTGGGAAGCAGCCATTGCAGTGAGAGGAGGGCATATACCATATTAAGGAACATCTGCTTGTTGTTCTTCCTGTTGGATAGACCATCATGAGTCACGATACTATGCGTTCAATAAAGCTTGTTTTTGTTTGATTCCATACTGTATGCATTGTATTCCTTTTTCAGCGCCGATGCTTTCGTCATCCTTTACGTACATAATACTCTCCCTCATTTCTGAATTTCATGTCTCTCAGATGATTTTTCGTGAAGTTATGGCAATAAACCCACCTGTTGCTTAAGTTTTGCACACTAGTGTACATTCCTCTCAAAACCTCTATATGTGTGATGTTTACTTCTTTGGTTAACTAAGATTTTTTTGTTTGTTTTTATAAAAGGTTCTTATGTTTAGTTAAGATTCAGTGCAATTTTTTTTAAACTTATTCAAACCATTTCATTAACTTCTGATGTTACGTCAATATGAAACGATAACGTAATGTTAAACTTTGCAAATATTTTCAGAACCTAAAAGTTCATAATAATGCTAAATACTAATCTTTCCAAATTGCCATTTTCAATTTTCCTAGGTAGAAAATACATATTAAAACAATTAAAGTGTGCCATAAAAACTAAATTTGTATGATAATTTAAAAATTTTCGTTGATTTTTATACAAGTTAACAATAAAATAATTTTGAATTTCCTGGTCGTTTGTTATGGTTTTAATATTCATGTTACCATATAGATTGGAATTTTCGTCTCATTCATATAGACTGAATATTCATATATAGTTCGATTAAAACAGACGATTTTAGTCATTAATGAATGAAAAATATATACTAATCGCTTTGGCGCAAAACACATTTTTGCAATTCCAATCATTTCATTTTGAATTGCCATCGACCTTGTACGACCTTGTAATTAAATATAAATTTAATTAATCAGTAGAAAATAATTTTTTTAGGTAGGAGGGCAATATTGATTTTTTAATTAAATAATTCCTTCTCGTAAGGCCTTGTTAAATTGTCATTGTCATTCCATTCGGCTTGTTGTCATTTCTAAATCTTAAAATTGCATGGAAAATTGTAAATGAAAACAATTTACTATTACTGGAATTCAAATGACATATTTAAATTTATTCGTGAGCTACATTTCAATTTAAAGTGATTGAATTAAACTTATTGAAAAATTTACTTGCCTTAAAGCCTTTGTCTTTGTTTTGCAGTTTAATGTTTTGAATTCAAATATTTCAGTCACAGGTGCTCGACTAATTTGTTTGTAAACAAATTGAAAAAGCCGCTAATGAATATTATGACTGTGTTAGTAAACATAATTAAATGGCTATCATTCCAAATGGAATGATCATTACTGGATATTATAATTTGTCGTCTCGTCGATAATTATACGATTTAACGAGTCCAGAAAACAATTTTCACCGATAAAATCTTTAATTTTTCATACTTTTTAAACTGTTTCTTACATGGATTTTTATAATGTCTTAACTTTTATCACCGTTTAATTTGAAATTAATACGACTATCTACTCGCAATGGCCAATTATAGATGGAAATTAATTTGTGCAGCTAGAATAAAAATAAATTTGTGTGTATACGAGTTTAAAATATACATATTTAAAAATTAAATGAATTCCACGGATAGTTAAACGATGATTAGTATTCTATAAGCAATGGAAACATTGATTATTTAAAGAAAAATGAATAGTTCTCAATTTTTTAAATATAATGATCTTTAATTTTACCCTTGGAAACAAATATTTTATCTGTTGTTTTTCAAGAATAAATAAGCGCAGCATATAAATAAATAAGTAAACAAAAGGTTTTATGTTATAGATCGTTTTACTAATAAAAAAGTGCATTTACTATTGAGTTAGATTTATGTAAAAGTTTAGTCTAGAAATTAAGTGCTAATAAAGCTTAATGATAGCAACTGGAATTTGAAAAAATGGCTAAAATGACGTGAGAAATTTGAGAATAATAATGTATATAAAAATGCTTGAATGTATCGCAAAATAACTTTAGGTGAGAAAAAATATTAATTTTAATTTATTAATAAACCCTCTTACTAAATAACTACTTACTGTTTAAATTATAAAAAAATTTCGATTCGCAATATTGCCATTCGATAAAATATCATTGTAAAAGTATGTGGTGGAGAAAAAATGTTTGTAAAAAACTCGAATAATTACAGATCTTTCTGGGATCCAAAGATTTATTTACAAAAAAGTCCTGAAAATTGCTAAAATAATTGTGAAAAAGATTTTAAAATTCTCAAAAGACCAAAAAGGTTTAAGAAATTATCTAAAATAAAATATAGAAAATATGCTAAAAAATATTCAGTAAATTGTTTTTTTTTGTAACTTCATTAAGTAATTTATGAGCATGTTAACACAGGCAACATAATTTATCCAAATATTACTTAAGAATACACACACGATATCTTAAGTCGATTTGAAAAGACGATAAAAAAAATATATATGTTTTTCGATTTGAAAAGAAAGATTAAGCTTGCTTAAATATGATCGTAAAAAAAATTCATAAATATGAAAAATGATGTAATTATTAACTTTTCTTAGCATTTCAATAAGTAAAAATTTTCTGAGAAATTATGTTCTCTCAAATGTGATCAACTAAAATGAACCACAATTAATTTCGATGCTTATGCTTTTGCTCCTAAAGCAAACCAAATTATCATTTAAATTATTTAAAATTACCAACAATGTGCTTTCAAATGAAAAATAATTTAACAATGAAAAGATAAAAAACGACAAGAAAACAATTGATTGTTTATTAAAATCGCACATTGAAGCTATCCCTGGGCTATTAGAATCGTAATTTTGAATGACGGCAAGTACCGAAGATGTTACCTGAGCTAAAGCCCCTCCTTGAAAGCATAAGGGCTTTTAACCTTACAGATTTAATATGCACCAGCCCTTTTACAGGGTGGGTCTTCAGTTGCACCAGGACTTGAACCCTGGAATTACGACCCATGACTGTGATCATTCAAAAATGAAACACATGTTTATTGAGACAAAAATGGCTTAATAAACACGTGTTTCATTTTACTTAGGTAATTTTTTCAAATTTTGTATACATCAAGTTAGCCTATACTTACGATATAGTAATTAAATGCGACATATCAAAATAACACGGTAAAGTAGGAAAACACATATATTTATTGGAATACCCTAAAATCCGGTGTGTAACACGCACTTTTAACACAAAAAATCAGAACGGAATTATAGGGTGCGCGTTATATACACTGAGTATAAAAACAATAACTTCAAAAATAACAAATGAGATCAGCATAAAAAAAATTTACTTCTACATGTATCGAAATACTGTTTATTTAAAAGAAATATGGCATGCCTTATCAATTGAAAGAGTTGTAGCTCTAGAATAAAACCATTTTGTCATAAAAGTCTGGGATATTACTTCGAATAAGTGCGCGTTAAGCCGCATTCATACCAAGGCAGTCAGCGTCGAGCGTTAGGCGTCGAGCCAATCAGAGACTTCATCTCGCCCGAGATGAAGTTTCTTATTGGCTAGACGCCTAACGCTCGACGCTGACTGCCTTGGTGTGAATGCAGCCTTATACACCAGTGCACGTTAAACGCTGGATTTCACGGGATATAAAATATAACATTTTAATATTCATTCATCAGTTGGGGCCATGGTAGCCTAGTGGTCAAGGTATCGGATCGTGGCTGGCGTGTCATGAGTTCGAGCCCAGTACCACTTAAAGCCCACCGTATAGGGGAGCGATGCACGTTAAATCTGCGAAAGCTCAAACATCCTCCCGTTGGTGTGGTATTTAAGAGAGGGAGTGCCACTAGTGGGGTGTCGTCCTCGTCACTTGACCATGGATCAAAATTATGAGGTCCGTCTCCAAAAGCCCTTGAGTAGTTGAACAGAGAGTGCGACGTTAATATTCATTCTCTCACTCAGTGGCACTAAGGTTCACATGCAGTTTTGGTTTTCACTTCACACTAGTAGAGTTCAAAATAAAGTTAGAACGTTATCTTCTCTAGCAGGCATTTTTAATCAAACTTTTATGAATATTTTTTCTGGAATTTTTAAGTCAAATAACGTCACCTTGACCACCGGGCTACCGCCCGGTGGTCAAGGTATCGGATTATGGCAGGCATGTCATGACTTCGAGCCCAGTACCACTTTAAGACCCGCTGTGTAGGGCAGCGATGCACATTAAATCTGTCGAGATCTGAAACATCCTTCCGTGGTGTGGTAGTTAGGAGAGGGGGTGCCAGCTAAGATGTCGTTCACGTCACTTGACCATGATTCAAAATTACAAGGTTCGTCGCCAAAAACCCTGGTATAGCTGAGCATTAATATTTACTCACTCACTCATTCATTGGTTTTCAGGACGTACGTTAAAAAAGAATTCCCATCACATTTTAACCACACATACTTACTAATACATTAAATTAAAATAATCTTTTTCTAAATAAAGTTGATTTAATATTTAAACTTAAGAATATACAAATATTTAGTAAAAGTAAAACGTAGCATCAATATTCATTAAGAACGTGTAACATAAAAAACTCCCATAAAACATTTTAAATATTCGTAGCTTTACTTATTTATTAAAACAGTTTTTCAAAAATAAACTTAATTTGTCTCCAACGAATTCTCCCCAGTATCAAATTTCAAATGCCTTTGCGTAACTAACGAAAGAAATGAAACATTTTCTAGACAGTATATCAAAATTATTTGAAACAACTTTGCGCTTCGATATCTAACCGTCTCACATAACCAAGGCAGGCAGGCAGAGAAAAAAAAGCGAGAGAAAATAAAGTTCCCTGGCTTAACAACATCCGAAATTAGAGACTTTCCGATTCAGGTTAGGCTTGAAAAAAAGGGACACCCAGTCTAGACACCAAAATCAGACACCCGTCTAGAAAGAGGGCCCAAAAGCATTGTCTGAGCTACAAATCAGACGTCTGGAATGAACTATGTATAAAATCTTCTACAGAAAAATGGGAGGTGGTATGCGCTTGGGGTCTGGTGTTAACAGATTTGCATTAAACGGAGGATGATCCCGGTCTCTCTTGTTACTGACCTCCTCCAGTTTAGCCCCGCCTTTTCGTACCCCTCTTCTCTAAAAAGAAGGGAAAATACTCACGGATGTGGATGTAATCAATTAAAATTTTTTCGTTGTTTTTCGATGGCTCCTCCAAGAAAACAGACGGTCAATTACGCTAGTTCAATTCTTAGAAATGGGATTGGATGAGTATTATTTAAATTGGACTTATTGTTATTATTATTATTTCAGAAAGGGAAAGTTGCGGTGTGGTGCTTAACTTTTATTAATCACTCATTAGGAAATGCAATGTTGGATAATTACATGGTGGATTTTGTGCTTGTACGAAATGCAAGTGGGAAAGATAAGCCATCGGTGATATAATTTTATGCTAATAACTAGAGTAAACATATATGCATGAAGCGGATCTTTTTAAATTGGAAAGTGTAACTTTCTATGGATTGTAATTAGTGCAGAAAAAAGGCTGTCCAAGTGACACCGCGTTGGATGCGTGGTTTCAAATTATATTTTGAATGATCATCTATTTAAGATTTAAACTATAAGGATACATAGTATTACTTTTGTTTATTTCACATTAATGATGTATTTGAGTCTCTCTCTCTCTATATATATATTAGTATCGTATACTTTCAAAATGAATAACAAGAGTTCTATGCCCGGAAAAGTTAATGGTTCTTAATTGTTAACACTGCTAATTGTGTCACTATGTGTGGAAAGTAGCAATAAAAATTTTTGAGGTTTCTTATCCTTTCATTAACTTCAAATCTTCAGACTAACCTGTTCTACCCTACTAATGAACGTTAAAAAAAAGTTAGCCATAAAATCATTTGGAGAAGTTTTTAATCTTTTATTTTTATAATAACAATCTGAGGATGAGTTTCTAAAATATGCACATAAACTTTTTAAATGCAATAGGAGTACGTAAAATTATTTTTGTTCAAAAATTGCAAACATAATTTTTTTTAAAAAATTATTTAATCTTTGAATTTAAAAGGTTCCCGCGTGTTTCACCTGAAACCAAGTGCAGATGACTATTAATAATGAAAATGCATGCATGTTTAATTATTTAAACAAATTTACTCTATGAGTTTGTGCAATTCACTTAAGTCCTTCTTAACTAATTATAATTAAATTAATTAATTAGATTGCTTACACAGCTGTGGCGGTGGGATATCTATATAAACTAGTACCAAACATCACGCGATGACGATCGTTTTGGCATGGTCGATAAAGTACTTGCGTACGGATCGGAAGATGTTCATATTGAATCTTCCTTCCTTCCTACATTGATGACCCTGGCCGTACAAAGAAACCGCACACTTCACTCGCCGCAGTCGTGGCGCCATCGATCCACTGCAAAAGTAACTAAGCCGTCAGACACAAATAATCCAATTAAGCCGTCACACAAAGCCGTCTCACACAAATGACGCAATTCTCAAGATGGGTATGTGGCGGTGTGATATCTATATAAACTAGTACCAAACATCACGCGGTGACGATCGTTTTTTGCGTGGTCGATAAAGTACTTGCGTATGGAACAGAAGGTGCTCCGATTGAATCTTCCTTCCTACCTACACAGCTTTGATACCTATAAACCATTAGAAAATATCAACGATATATTCGTAAGTCTTTTTTCCTGCTTCAACTTAATTAGAATTTCCTTTAATAACTAAAACAGCACTTTTGCCAAAGTAATTATTAAATGTATTTCTTCCATTTTTTTGTATTAGTTTTAATGATGGCAAATTCAACTTACATTATCTTTCAGTTACAAATAAAAGCAGGGATTGCATTGTTGAGATTATTCTACGATGAACGTTTTCAAAAAAAGCAAATAAATAACTATAATAAGGCCTCTATAAAATTTTAAGTTTTTAATAGAAGAAGAATGGGGGGAAGGAGGCGAGAGAATTTATTTATCAGAATGTTACGTTATTCTGAAGTTTTAGTGTTGTATAAATAAATATTTTTGAGATTATATTTTTCAAATTATGGTCATTTGTGGTTAAAACAAAAATATTTTTTTAAACAATAAGTGAATTTTATTTAACAAAAAAGAAAATTAAATCAATTACACAGTTCTGAACGTAAAAAAAAATCCCCATTTTTTTTCGAGCCTTGATATCATTTTTATTGATTTTCATGTGAATCTGAATACGAGCCTCATTTCCCCAGCACCCACGAGTTCTTCGAAGCGACCCCCTTCTCTATTTTTATCTTGGTTCTGTAATTTTAATGCAATTAACTTGATTTCGAGGTGGGAAAGCATTATTTTCACCGTTAAATGTCCTGTGGGGCTATTGAAATGAAAAATTCTAAAACATGAAAATTTGTAACAAGGGGAAGATCCACTTCAAATTAGTTATAAAAAGTCATTAAAAATCAATGGTTTCCCCTTTTTATTCCGCAACTTTTTCACTTTTTTCCAACATATTCCAGTTTCCAACCCTTTCTTTACCCCAAAATTCCAAATAAAACAAATACACAGCAATAATTTTTAGCTAAAAGCGGGTGGCGGGGAGAAATCCAATGACCTCGGAAGAAATTTTGGAAGATTTCGCGATTTTTTTCATTTTTGCTCTGAATAATCATCCCATTTCGTCTTTTCCACTGCATTTCTGCTTCATATCCTCAGAGTAGGCCGCCTGGATTGATAATAAATTATTCCCATAGCCCAGTAGGATAACTTTAAATCTTGTCTTTGAGGAGTCTACAATCTCTATTTGTGTGGGTTATATGGCATCTTCAGTTTTTATTTCAGTTCTCATTTGAATTACGGAGCAACACTAAGCCAAAGAAAGCAATTTCAGGGTTGACTGTTTGGTTTTAAGAGAAGATACTCTCCCTTTTCTAAGAGAATCTTCTCCTGAAGTCGAGCTCCAGGAAATTCAATTTTACTCTAAATTCCAAATCCCAGACGAGTCATTCAATTTTGGTCGAGTAACTAGTTTACGTTACTCAATCAAGTTAATTAAATCTGTCGGATTTTATTTTCATCATTACCGGTGGATGCTGATGATCCCGGTTGTGGTTCAAAGTCTTCCATCCGTTCTGGCTGTAGAACATATGTTTTGATTGCCACTGCTAGTGACAAAGATTCATTGTGAGATGCTTGTTCTGTTGCTGAAGGGGTAAGCATCTCACAATGAATGTATTAGGATAATGAATTATGGGGTTGCTTTTGCCATGGAACCCGATGGTGGAAGTCATACAAAAGTAACAATCTGGCAGATAACATCCTGGTTTGCGCTCAGCTAAAGGCATTGATTTGTGTGTACATTTGAACCGTTTGGTCAAGTTACTGTAACAAGTAGAGCACCATAACTTTGGACCCCAATACTTGACTTGACCGTCATTGTGGCAACAAACGTAAAAGTGATAAGCAGTTTTAAGAAGCCTAGAAAGGAGTTCGTCGCTTTTTTAAAGTCAATTCATCGCAAACATAGCAGAAACTGCCTCAGCATCACTGCCACTGACTTTTATACTCGCATAGTACAGTAAATAATGTAAATAACTTACACTCACGTAATATAACTAACTTTTATAAAGCTGGAAAGTAAAAATGGATCGTTTAGCAAAATTTAAACAACTTGGAAACGTAGAATCACGAAGCGTAGGAGTTATTCAGAGCGGCAACACGCGTGGTACAGTGAATCTTCTTAACTTTCCTGAGAAGGTTTCCGGATCTGTCCCCCTCACATGCTTTTACCCAAAATTGTTGTTATTTATTTTTATTTTTTTAGGTGTTTTAGGGAATGAAAGTGAAGGGGGCTGGAAGAGCTAGAATATGTAGAAAAAAAGAAACCCCAACAGAAAAACCGATAATTCGTATGGAATTTTTTTTTGAAAATTGAGGTGAAAATTCTCCTATCTTTTTACAAGGGTACATGTTTTAGAACTTTCCCTGCTGTAGCTCTTAAGAAGATACTTAACATTTAAAATAATATCCCACACCACTTTAAAATCAAATTCATGGCCATAAAACCAAATATTAGTAAAACTGGGGAGAGGATGGGGGGTAGAGGAGTCCCGAGAAAATTGTGGGTGATGGGGCAAAATAGCGTTATTTTGCATAAGAAACAGCAGGAGCTGTCTTGGGACCGATTTTCAAGGAAAAAATACGAAATTGCATGAAAGGCTCCAATGTATAAGTACTAATGTTGAATTATTATTAAAAGAAATTTTTATAACATTTTAAAACCGTTTGGATATTTTTGGAAATTTGGACATTTTTATATGATTGTCTTACTATTCTAGTTACACAATTGACCGTTATAAAACCTAGGTAACATTTGCTTAAGAATTAAAAATAATATTTTTAGGCCTCAGTTTTTGTAAACATAACATTGCTTTATACTTTGCATACGTATATTTCGCACACTAAAGAAAAGTAATTATGGCAAAATTCGGTGTATAACGCGCAATAAGCCACATTCTTTCAAGTCACATTTTTTAGTTTTAAGTTATGTTCGCCGTATAACGCGCACCAACTTTTTTTACGAAGAAACTTGAAATGTACCTATGCAATGCTTTTATGTTATGAAGTCATTTATTCGAGGGATTAGCCCAAGCTTTTGAAAAAAAAATAGTATACTTCTAGAAATACAACTCTTTAAGTTCATACTGTGTATGTTATTTCTTTTAAATAAACAAAATTTCGATACATATAGAATTCTATTTTTCTTTTATTTTCGTCTCTTTTTTTATCTTTAAAGCTATTATTTTATGCCTGGCGTATAACATGCAACCGTAATTTTCGACTTATTTTTTGTGTTAAAAATATGCGTTATACGCCGAATTTCACGGAAAAAATGTGTGACACACACACACAAGCAAGACTGTGTGTAGCTTAAAAAGGAGTGAAATTGGTAACAACTGTTTTGGTGTCATCATCCCCCACACCTTCTCTATTCATGTGACCAGTTTCGTCTTCGGAGTTCAGCGTTATTGAGTGAACACATGCAACTGCATTCTGCCGGAAAAATGTCGAATCAACATCAAGTTTCTTGTGAAGAAATCAGCCAAGAAAACATTCCAAGTATTAACTGAGGGGTTATGGAGAAGAAGCTTTGTCTCATTCACATGTGTTTGAATGACATAAGAGGTTTTCAGGAGGAAGGGTCAGTGTGGAAGATGATGAACCTGCTGGGCGCTTAAGGTAAGCGATTACAGATCAAAACATTGCCAACATTCATTATATGAGTAGGTTTTCACTCACATAGGTGGTCAGATTGTTAATCAATACTACTACATTGAAGTACTAAAAAGGCTTCGTGATAAAATGGGGAAACAAGACCAGATTTGGGGATAGATGGATGTCTGTTGCACCGAGACAATGCACACACTCACACGACACTATCTATCAAACAGTTTCTGACCAGCAAAAACATAACTGTCATGGGGCGTCCTCTTTATTCACCTGATTTGGTCCCATGCGGCTCTTTTTTAAATTTCTGCAGTTAAATCTTGCTTAAAGGGAACCAATTTTACTTCAACTGAAGAGCTTCAGGCAAAAACGGAGAATTTCCTCAAGAACCTTCCAAAAACCTCGTTACAGAACTGTTACCAACAATGACAGCCCAGAATGCAGAAGTATGTGAATGCTGAAGAGAACTCCTTTTAAGGTAATATTATCACGGAAAACTGATTCTGTAAGTACAATGATTTATGGAACCAGTCTCGCTTTTTGTGTGTCATGTGCCGTATATACCATTAATTTCTTCCTAATTTTTTTTTAAAAAAATCTTTACACTTTTTTATTATCTTTGATTTTCAATTTACTTTTCAAAACTTAATGCGTGTGCACCATATTGATGATTATAATATATCAACTATTATAAAGCCAAATATGTATCTAATGTGTTTAGTTACATCTTTTATATAAATGCTATATATTTACAAGTTAAAAGTTTTTGGAATGTTGTTTTCGACCTCTCATTAACTCAATTTACTAATTATTCTTATAAATGGATTCAAAATAAAGAGCTGTATATCGTGATACATATCATTAAGAACATATGTTTAGAGTGTGATTTCATCATTAATTTTCACATTAACAACGTAAAAGTGTTACCAAAAGTGTCAATGATAATTCTCAAAAGAAAAAAACTGATTTTTCTTCCCTCGTATTATATCTCTAATTCTTTTTTAAATTTCAGAGAGATGTAAAAAAATGAACTATAAAAATCAAAAAGAAACAATTTCTTTCAAAGAGTAAAGAGGAAGCTCATGTGCTAATCTTTTGTTTGATACGTATCATTTACACGTGCCAATGCATAATAGAACTTAATTCTTTTCTGTTGTGTTTCCAAGTTAAAATATTTTATAAATGCCCATTGCAGCAAACACATTTCAAATATGAATCCTGTAATATTTTTCTGTAATAAAGAGAAGTAAAACCTTTATTTTTAACAAACTTTTATAAGTTTCACTTGTATGTAACGGAATCTTTGAACTTGACTTTTCCCACTTTAAAAGGTGAAATTAATTCGAAATTTTGCACACTTGTCAAAAACCTATGAAAATACCATAATTTTAAAATTTTGTTCCATTGTCCTAATCAGGATAATCAGGAATAACGATTTCCAGATTTGACGACTAATTCATTATACCATTTCCAGATTTGGCGACTAATTCCATATTCCAGTGCCAGATTTGGCAATTAATTCTGTATATTATTTCCAGATTTAGGGACTAATTCCAGACTCCATTTCCAGATTTGGCGACTAAAAGATTAAGAGTATCCCTAAAAGCGAAAACTTTTTTTTGCTTATAATATAAACAATTGTCTAGTCATTGTGAAAATGGAAGTAAAAAAAAAGACTCATGCGCACGTGAAAAAAAATCATTTGTTCTAATTAAGGGATGGGCAAACTTTTTCGGTAGCGGGGGAAAAATTTAAAAAAAAATGTATGAATAAATGATAGCTTAATAAACTAAAAATCCGTGCTTTTATTGTAGATCGAACTAAAAAATCAAAAATAAATTATAGTTTAAAAAACACACTTTTATGGTTAATCGAACTAAAAAGCAAAAAAATAATTCTTAATATAAGAATAAAATGATTTACGAGAAAGTCATTAAAAGCGGTAAAAGCATGGGTGCTTTGTACTAAGTTTTTACACTTACTCAGCATTTCGGAATAGAACTAGTAAAAAAATTATAACAATTAATGTAGAGAACTCCACGCCTTTACCCCCAATGAAATTATATATATATAGTTTTCTCGTTAATCATTTTATTCTTATATTAAGAATTTTTTTTTTTTTTACTTTTTAGTTCGATTCCCCGTAAAAGCATGTTTTTTAGTTTTTTTAAACTATAATTTATTTCTCAAGGAGTCTAACAAATACTACTTTCAAATTCTGGCGACAGAACATAGTAATTCAAAGATAGAAAAAGTAGTAGATCTAATTATTCGTAATTAAGGGCTAATCACTGAATTGTTTCTTTACTCCAAGCTTCTTAACTTCTTATTAAAATTCTGTGATCTAAATATCTAGGGGGAAAAAACACAAGTGCATGTTTGAATCAGAACACAAATTTCTTGTTCTAATATCTTTGTTTTACGATCGTCTGTATGATGCCCTCCAAATTATCCGTATGTTTCAGTGTATAAGCCGAAAATTTTTAGAACTTTTTAAAATGAAAATAAGGAGGATTGGGGGCATATATATATATACTAATCCGCTGATCTCGGGGGCAAAATAGTTTAAAAAAAAAAAGAACCTTCAAATATTTTTTAAAAAACTGCATTTTTTTGTTAGCCAGGCGTAAGCAAAATTAATCTTCTAATTTTTGGTGTATTTTGAAGGGATTTTAAAAAAAGAAAGAAAAAGTCATAAATACTTCAAATTTAATGTCCGAATCAGATTTTCCTAACAATTCGCAAAACCCACATCTGCTCATTGAGATGTCTGAATTCATATGATTATTCTGCAGCTAGTGTTTCATCCACAGCATAAAACATAGATCGACGATCACGTATCGTATATGAATTTCTCTCCTCTCTCATTTTCCAAACAAAAGAAATGGCACAGAAGGTATGATTAGCACAGATTTTGTACAAGATAAGAAACGAATGAAAAATATTTGCTGGCTTCAATTAGGGTTATCAAATAAAGTATATGTGCTCGTTGGGGTTTTGCTTTATGGGAATTTGATTTAAAAATATTCCACCCGTTTTACCCACTTGATAATTCATTCGCTCTCATGGCGACAATTTTGAAAATTACAGAATTTAATTAAAATTTGGCTTATTAATTGAAATACATATAAACAGTACAAGAGGATGGGTAACGGCTAGTGTTGAGTATATAATGTATTATTACGTAATTTTTATGAACTTACATGTAAATAATCATTTTCTTTCAGTTACGTTGTAATAAATTATTGATTAAAACCTTTTGTGAGATCTAGTAAAAATTCTGGTAAAGGAACTACATACAACCCGTGACAATAAATTTCGGTGAATAGTCCTGTAACATTAAGGCCGCGGTAGCCGAGTGGTATAGGTATCGGATCGTGGCTTGCCTGGTCACGAGTTCGATCCCAGTACCACTAAAGACCCGCCGTGTAGGGCAGCGATGCACGTTAAATCTGTCGAGAGCTGAAACGTCCTCCCGTTGGTGTGGTGTGGTAGTTAGGAGAGGGGGTGCCAGCTCAGGTGTCGTCCACGTCACTTGACCATGGTTCAAAATTACGTGGTCCGTCGCCAAAAGCCCTCGTGTAGCTGAACAGTGCGACGTTAATATTAAATCAAATCAATCCTGTAACATTAAAACGTGTTGGAAAGCTAAAATCATATTTTTTTGACAATTTGGCATTTTTACATTTTCAAATTGTATTGATTGTAACCTTTCTAAAAATATCTTACTTTAGCCTCTAGGGTAATTAGGAGCCCTTAAAACCTATTTTTAAATAATCGTTGAAACTGGGCCACGCTCATTTGAATTGCGAAAATGTAAGCAAAGTACTTCTGTTTGCTTTAAAGTTGAACGTTTGATATAAACCACAACATGCATCTTTTGTTGTACGTTGAGCCTTTTATTTTGTTTATTTCCTAGCTGATATATAATAATATATTTTTCCCGAAGTGACCCGCAAGGTCATTTGGGTTGGACACCCCTGATATAGTCAATAAGATATATTAGAGTAATATGGACTCTAAAAGTCGAATAGCTCAGAACGGAATTACGATTATTTAAAACGTATGTTTCTAAAACGTTCCAAAAGTCAGGGATTCAATTCATAATTAAATGTTAAATTTCTCGTCTACCTCGCTTTTGTTCCAATGCTTAATTATAGGTGCATTTCCTAGCCTGGGTTATTGAGTCTTGTTAAAGGATTAATAAATTATAATTGTTTTAATTATGGCTGAACTCCATTCTAACTCCCGAACACTGATGCAGGTGAGAGGAAATCCATCATAATAGCATAGCCGACACCGACGATAGAACGATTGTCGGACGCGTTGCAAACAAATCCGGGGCTTGAGGTGTCACCTGAAGCGACGACGATCCGTGTCATGATTATCCGCCACTGAAGCCACTGGCGTGTCACCAGGGAAGTAGCTACCACCGTATGAATGATACAGGGCCCTCAAATTACAAGGTCCCTAAAATGTGCAACATTCTGACACTTTGAAGAAAGAGTTTTTTATTCCTTCACAAAAAGGGCTCACAGGGAATTTTGATACAGAGCCCACTCAGGACTATCTGCGCCAGTGCGTGTCACATAGTAGCAACTTCCTCATCATGTCAATGTAGGGATTTTGAGCCACGTCATATTTAAAGTACATGAACCCTCTTTAAGAGTGATTCTCAACCACTGTGCCACCGCACTTATTGTGGCCAAATTCTTGAAGTGCCCCGCCAATTTCTAGCTGTTATACCCGTTCTTCGCACGGGTGAATTGAAAAATTAAACAATACAGATTGAAGGATAAAGAAGTTTTTAATGAGTTAATTTTACGTGAATTGCAAATTAAACAAAAAAAAGCTTTTTGCATATCTCAGCTGAATAAAAAAAAACCTGTTCGTTAAATTTTAAGTCTGTAGATTTAATAGCTGATAAAAGGGATTTTTTTTACGATAACTCCCCGTAACTCTTTTGTGGGTCAATTTTTGAAAACACCTTCCTAAGCTGATATCTGCTCGGCAAAAGTAACACATTGTTACAAATTTTGTGTAATGAACGCTTAAAATAGAGTAAATAATTTATATCTGGAAGTGTTATACGTTAATATTACTTTTTGTTGTATTTATTTTATGTTAAAATTGTAATTAGCCTCTCATACTCCATCTGTTCAAGCTATCGCAGTTCCTAGCGCCTGGCGTAGACAAAACAAAATGCAAAGTTTTGCTTCACACATAAAAGTTAGATACTATATGCTGTCGCGGGCTTTTTTGCAGATGGCAGAATTTGTTCCTACTTGCTTGACAATTATCGTTATATTTTGGACACTTCACACAATATCTTTATAAATTATAGCCTATGTGTTACTCTGATGTATGAGCTATATTATTGTAAAGTTTCATTAAAATCCATTCAGTAGTTTTTGCGTGAAAGAGTAACAAACATCCACACAAACTTTCACTTTTATAATATAAGTAAGGATACTTTGAGAAAAAATAAAATCAGGATTCGAATCATTCAGCCGTTTTATATTTAAAAATAAACTAAAGGTATCCGGGGTATATTTAACTTATCCTTTCGTGGATAGATGAATATAAAGAAATTTGGATTTGTAATCCACATTTGTGCTAATGGATATATCTGTTTATGAATTAGCTTTGAATGAGAGGAAAAACTAATTTTGAACTGTGTGCAATAATCGAGATTTAATTTCGAAACAGTCGGAAGAGTCAATTAATTCATTTTGGATTAACATTAGAGGCGATTATCTCATAATAGCTATAAAAAGGCTTTAAAAATATGGTTACAATTTTCTACATCATATTCGAGTGAATTCGGATTTTCACCATTATCAAATATAAAAATGAAAAAAAAGATAGAGACTTATGTAGGGGACGAAATGAGAGTGGCATTATCATTCTTACGACCCGATATAAACGAAATTGTCAAAAATCATCAAGATAAAATTTCGCATTAAATGTATTCTTATACTTAATTTATAATTGAGTTCTCAATAAACATTGTGTTGCCTTTGTCGTACGTATTATTTTATGCAGCATTGAGAATTATTATAATGAACAATTTTACATAATGTATTTACAAATAAGTAAAATTCTTTTAAACTTATTTTATTGTTAGTGTGTTACCAAATTTTTAATTTATTAAAAGTGTTCTGCAAAAAAAAAGTTTGAGAGTTACTGGTCTAGATATACAACATGTTCATAGATACCAGTTCATAGAACACCTGTAGATATTCGACGAGTTGTCTTGTTTTATGCTTTAGTTGATGAAATCAATTACTGAATGACGAGGTGGTTAGGACTTTATATTACTTAATGTAAATGTTTATATTAGGCTATTTTCGAAAGTATACTTAAATGCAGGTAGATGACATATTTTAATGACTTCTTTCTAAAAAATCATTTAGTATTTACAAGAAATTTTTTAAAAAATTGGGGGGTAAAAAAGAAAGAAAAGTTTCGAATATTAAAAAAAAACCTAAAAATTTTTAAAATGTTTCTTTTTTTTACTTAAAAAAGTAATACTGCCAATTGCCTACACACATTCCAGTTTCCCTTAATATTATTCAAAAACTGAGTGTGTACATTTCCGAACTCATGTTGATTGAGTGAGTGAATATTAACGTCGCACTGTGTTCAGCTGTACGACGGCTTTTGGCGACGACCTCGTAATTTCGAACCATGGTTAAGTGACGAGGACGACGAACTGACACCCCCTCTCCTAACTACCATACCACATCAACGGGCGGACGTTTGAGCCATCGACAGATTTAACGTGCATCGCTCCCTTACACAGCGGGTCTTCAGTAGTACTGGAATCGAACTCATAACACGCCAGACACGAATTCATTACCTTGACCACTAGGTTACCGCGGCCGTCGAGCTCATATTGACGACAACAAAAATCATGCGCAAAAGCAAAAAAGGTATTTTTGGCGTATAAGTTATTTCCTATATATTATTTTACATATACCATACAATCCAATGTATAAAACGCACCTGTACTTTCAAGCTGCATTTTTTTTAATTTAAGGTATATTCGCCGTATAACGCGCACCACCTTTTTGACGAAGAAACCTAAAATGTATATATGCAGTTCTCTTGTGTTTTGAAGTCATTTATTCGAGATATTATCCCAAGCTTTTGACAAAATAGCATACTTCTAGAACTTATAATCCTTTAAGTTCATAAGGAATATCCTTTCCTTTAAATAAACCGCATTTCCATGTATATAGAAAAGTTTAATTTTTTTTTATACTTATGTATTTTTTAAGTTTATGTATTTTTTATTCCCGGGGTATAACACGCACCCGTAAATTTCGATCTTATTTTTTGTGTTAAAAGTGTATGCTATACGTCGGATTTTACGATAGTATATTTTTATATATTATAGTAAGTTATTTTATATATATGAGTGGGGTGGTTGAGATAAAGTTCAGTGGGTTACTTGGAGAAATAGTTACTATTTTCGAGAGAGTTTCCTATAAACTTCTTATTTGTTGTTAGGTAAGCTATCAATGTTTGATGTCGCATTTGAAAGTTTTATTCGATATATGCCAAATTTTAGGAAAATACTGTATTTTGCCAAATGTCTAAATACAAATTTTTTTTGAAATAAATACTCAATATTATTACCTGGATTTATTCATTTTTTTACGTAGCCGCGATGACTACATTTCTATAAAAAAAGATTTCTTAAAACTCAAAACACACAAAAGCTCATGCATTTAAGAGTTAATTTGAGATAAACATTAACCATTTGGGGAAGGGGCAGATACAAAATTTAAAAGAAAAGAAAGAATTATTATATTCAAACATTATAGATATAATAAGCATCGTCATATAAGGTTATTCTTAGCAACTAAAATTTTAAAAAAATATTATTATGAAGGGAATACGCATCATGTAATTAAACCACAATGATAATGTCACAATCAGTTTGAATTATACTAATAAACCTACGTTCGCAGTTGCAAACAAAGCATGCTTTGTATGGTTATGTGTTCAATTTAAAACTTTAAATGTCTTGTCACCAGTATTTCTCAAATTAACCACACCACGCGAACATTCCCCATTAAAAACCCACACATTCTTGGCAATAAATATAAATCTTGTCATCATGGTCAAACGTGCATAACACAAGGAAGCACGGTTGTGCAGATATGGTACCTCTACCCTTCCACGTTATTGACTATTACATTCTGACGGACATAAATCTCTTCGTGATAATGGAACGAAGTAAACATGCCCTTTTACTGAAAGGGTTAAACATTCAGAAATTCACATCAATGCCAGTGCAGCGAAGAATTAAATCTCTTCTGCATATTGAACAAGAAACCCTATACGAGCATCCGCGCTGGTGACACTGGCAACTCGTACGCTAAGTGAGAAAAAAATGGCAATGTCACTTGGCGAGCCATTAATTTTCGCAGGATGAAGGTTCCGCGAATCTGAATGGCTTAAGCCTGTTTTCCGTTGTTGCTGCTTGCTCCACTTTGCATATTTATGGCCACAGTTTCAAATTTCATTGTAGTTTTGTTTCCTCCGTGTCACGGTGCTACGTCGCCATTTTTCGAATTTGGCGCAGATGCTGGAGTAAAATTTGATAATTTAGACCGTGATCAACATTGAGAATGTATGATTTTAAAGGGAAAAAAATGATGATATGAATCATTACAAAAGAACGAAAATTTACACTCAGAAAAAAGATCATTAATGTGAAATCAAAAGCAGATATCACATTTTTCGAATTAGGAGAGCTGTATCCTTAAAAAACGTCCGAAAAAGTTTGTATCATTAAAATTTGGACTGAATAAGAAAAGCAAATAATTGCGAAAAAAATATGATAGTCATGATTTTAAAAAAGAGCGAGAATTATTAAATGTGAAGAAAATTATTCTTTTTTCTGTTCTTTGAATAATGGATATTGAGTTTATTTTCTTGTTCTATATTGTGCGACTGAAAAGAAAAAATTTTGGTGCACTTTTCAAACCGATTATATAAATCGGAAAATGAATGGTAAAGAAAAATATTTTTTTATAAGATTGAAAATAAATTTATGATGAATTCGTATTATTTTACTTATTTTTGCACATTTTTGCACCATATCTCTTTTCGCCTTCATTCTTTATGTTATTTATATTTTATCTTTAAAATTTTTAATTACGGATCGCGCGTATGGAGTAATACAAAAAAAAAACACATTTTTTATTATACATCGAAAACGTTAGAAATTGAAAGAATATACATCCAATATAATTTTTAATTTATTCTTGGATGACCTAATTTGTCATTATTCTTTTCCCGAAACAAATTGAAAACTCATGGTAATTAAAAGTTAGAAGGAAGTGTAATCAAATATTATTTTACTGTAAAAAAATATAATAAAGGGAGTCTTTAAAAAGATTTTTTAAAAAAAAGAGTATACAAATATACGTAGGAGTATAAAAAGAAATATTATTCTGTAAAAGTTTTTACTTTTAATTACATTTCACTGTGTTTAAAATGTATTCGCACTACAATATACCTTAACAATTTAATATAAATAATTAAACTTGATTAGCAAAAATATATTTATCCTTGTAATTGGATAATCGAATCTGTTCTAAGATGAGAAAAAAATGTGTCCGCTCAAACCACGATGGGTTTCAAAGTGTCCGCTCAGACCACGAAATGTTATGTGTCCGCTTTAACCACGTCCGCTGTAGCCACGCCAACTTTTAACTTGATACTTCGAAGCAGGTGTGACCAAATAGCCAGAAATCACAAATAGAAAATGTTTTTTTATAAAGGGTGTTTTTTTGAGAGGTATAGAACTTTAAATTGCAATAAAACAACGATGTATTATTCGATTGACATGAATTTTTTTATTCGAAAGATAATCTTGTGGCATTACATTTTAAATATGATTTCTAGCAGAGGACTGCCACGGCTGGCTCGGATGTAGTCCAATCTGGACGTTCAATTTTCGATGACTATTTCCAACATTTGTGGCCGTATATCGGCAATAACACAGCGAATGTTGTCTTCCAAATGGTCAAGCGTTTGTGGCTTATCCGCATAGACCAATTACTTTACATAGCCCCACAGAAAATAGTCTAGCGGTGTTAAATCACAAGATCTTGGAGGCCAATTCACGGGTCCAAAACGTGAAATTAGGCGGTCACCAAACTTGTATTTCAATAAATCGATTGTGGCACGAGCTGTGTGACATGTTGCGCCGTCTTGTTGCAACCACAGCTCCTGGACATCATGATTGTTCAATTCAGGAATGAAAAAGTTAGTAATCATGGCTCTATACCGATCACCATTGACTGTAACGTTGTGGCCTTCATCGTTTTTGAAGAAGGATTCCACCAGCCCATAAAGCGCACCAAACAGTCAGTTTTTCTGGATGTAACGGTGTTTCGACATACACTTGTTGATTAGCTTCATTCCAAATGCGGCAATTTTGTGTGTTGACGTAGCCATTCAACCAGAAGTGCGCTTCACCGCTAAACAAAATTCGCTTATGAAAATCGGGAACAACGGCAATCTCGTTTTGGGCCCATTCGACGAATCTACGCCTTGCTTGATGATCGTTTTGATGAATTGCCAAACCAAACTGAGAATAAATCACTTGACAGCTGTTAAATCGGTCGCCATCTTGGAAAGTAATGCCAACGTAAACTTCTATACCTGGAAAAAAAACACTCTTTATATGGTCAATATATATTTGCGAGCAATTTTTTTTCATTAAGATCAGCAAGAGTAAACATAGACGCAAGTTAAGTGAGATTAAATTTCCAGACTGTGATTAGAATTTCACAAAGAAGCTATCTCATTCCTGATTTCAAAAGTATTGTATAACAGTGTATAAGTTGATACACTTTTCTCATTAAATTGTTTCTAAAATTAAATAGATTTGCAGCTATTGATAGGAAATTAGCCCAATAAATAAACTGAATAAAGCTGCCCCAAATTTATTTAACTAATACTTTTTATTCTTATGGTGCAATATATATGTCGCAGGAAAAGGATAAAATTAGGATCGTATCCCTAAGGGACATGATCAATTCACGCAAGTGTTAAATAATGTCTCTTCAAGGTAATTTCTCTTATACAGGTAAGTGATTTGATGCAATCCCCGAACTGTTTCAGTGAAATGATGAAATGAACAAGTCAGTCATTTTTTGAAAAGATATGGGGTTTGATATTTTGGGGATCGATAGTACTACCTGTATGGTTAGGAAGTACAAGGACTCGACCCCCCCCAGGTGTCTCCCATCTATCCCTTAGGGATTTCACATCATTCCTAAGGACGGTAGATGTTAAAATAACGTCTCTTCAAGGTCATTTCCATGATGAAAGTAAGTGATCTTATCAAACTCTAAACTGTTTCAGTGAAATGATGAAATGAACAAGTCAGCCATTTTTTAAAAGATATGGGGTTTGATATTTTGGGGATCGATAGTACTACCTGTGTATGGTTAGGAAGTACAAGGACTCGACCCCCCAGGTGTCTCCCATCTATCCCTTAGGGATTTCACATCATTCCTAAGGACGGGAGATGTTAAAATAACGTCTCTTCAAGGTCATTTCCATGATGAAAGTAAGTGATTTTATCAAACTCTTAACTGTTTCAGTGAAATGATGAAATGAACAAGTCAGCCATTTTTTAAAAGATATGGGGTTTGATATTTTGGGGATCGATAGTACTACCTGTATGGTTAGGAAGTACAAGGACTCGACCCCCCCCCAGGTGTCTCCCATCTATCCCTTAGGGATTTCACATCATTCCTAAGGACGGTAGATGTTAAAATAACGTCTCTTCAAGGTCATTTCCATGATGAAAGTAAGTGATTTTATCAAACTCTAAACTGTTTCAGTGAAATGATGAAATGAACAAGTCAGCCATTTTTTTAAAAGATATGGGGTTTGATATTTTGGGGATCGATAGTACTACCTGTATGGTTAGGAAGTACAAGGACTCGACCCCCCCCAGGTGTCTCCCATCTATCCCTTAGGGATTTCACATCATTCCTAAGGACGGGAGATGTTAAAATAACGTCTCTTCAAGGTCATTTCCATGATGAAAGTAAGTGATTTTATCAAACTCTGAACTGTTTCAGTGAAATGATGAAATGAACTAGTCAGAATTTGCATTGGTAAAATGCTGTCCAGGGGGGGAGAGACACCAAGGGGTTCAAGTCCTTGTACTTCCTAACCCTACAGGTATTACTATCAGTGGCGCACACAAGGGGGTGTCCTGGGGGTTCGGACCCCCCAAGTCCTTGATTTTTTTTCGATGGGTTATAATCCTATGTATATATTAAGTAAAATTTAATTATGTATTTGTTATTAATAGTTAATTTTATTAATTAATGCTAATTATTTATTCAACAATTAATTTTGTATTGTTTTTGTTTCCGAAAATCGAAAAAATCAAAAGAATATGATAGGTGGCGTATTGGAGCATGATACCAAAATGGTGGACTTTCGACCCTGGACACCCCCCCTCTTTAAAAAGTTTTGTGTTCGCTACTCAGTACTATAGATCCCCTAAATATCAACCCCATGTCTTTAAAAAAATGGTTGACTTGTTCATTTCTTCATTTCACTAAAACAGTTCTGGGATTTGATCAAATCACTTACTTACATAAGGGAAATGACCTCATAGAGACGTTATTTTAACATCTTGCGTGAATTGGTCATTTTTCTTATAGGGATTCGATGAAAGTCCTAACTTCATCATTTTCCTGCGACATATACCTTGTGAGATGCAAAGTTAACTGAATGAATGCCACCATTTTGAAAACGTGCGGCCGTCCAGTGTTCTCCGCTTCCACAATTCGGCCCTGAGCCAAGAAAATTAACCCATTCTCGCTTTAACATATAAAAGACAAAACTGAAAAGCACTGCATATATTATTTATTCATAGGTAAGATGACCAATCGTAAGGTGACCAGTTTTTTTACAATGAAAAGGAAGATGAATAATTAAGTAAAAAATTACAATTTAAATATGAAAAACGTTTTATTAATTCGAACAAAAATACGCTAATTACGCTTACATTCTTTTTAATTATTATCTTAAATGAGCATTTTTCCCAATAAACTTTTTTTGTCAACATGTCATTTTTTAATATATTGGAAAGTTCGGGCAAAAAATATCCTTCATACTGAATTTTCCGATAAACACTGAAGCTAAAATATTAACATTCAATTTTGATTTCTCACTACTCACTTCACAAAAATCATTACCAACTGAAAAAAACACTTTCAACTGCTGCATTAGTTCCAGGGCAGCAAAACGTAAATTCAAAAAGAATAATTAAACTTTTATATGGAATGCGTTCATTTTTGAAATGGATAAATATTTCCATCCATCTTTTATCAATTACAGCATGTTGATGTTCCATCTGTTTCAATTTATTATAATTTAAATGTACATTCAGTCTTCCAATTCCATCAAACAAACCATTATCAACGATTTTATTATCAGGCATTTCTTTTGATTAAAAATCAACACAGTTTTCCATATCTGCCCTATTCACTTGCGATGAAGTCAAAAAACACCATTGAAAACTATTATTTCCTGTGATATTTGTTTCAGACCACATTAATTCTTCGACATTTTGGAATGTTAGGTTTATCTCTGAAAAAAGAGTTTAACAGATCAATTTTAAAATTTTGAAAAGGACGACACTTTCCGAGGAAGGACAGAACCTTTAAAAGGAGGATTGTCCTCTCTAAAGGAAGACGTTTGGTCACTTTACCAATCGTCCTCTTTTATGGAGGGCAGGCTTTCTTTTATTCTTTCTGTCCTTCCTCGAAAAGTGTCCTGCTACTTGTTCCCTTTTCGATATTTTAAAATTAATCTGTTTATCTCTGTATTCAGAGATGCCAAACCAAACTGTTACGCGTCACTTCATCGCAACTATATTGGGGAGATTTATAAAATTGTGTTGATTTCTTACTGAAAGAGAGAAATTGCTGATATTAAAATTAATGACAGTTGTCTGTTTGAAGGAGTTAGAAGGCAGAATGTACTTTTAAATTCTGATAAATCAGAGCAATGGGAAAATCAGCATATTGAAATTGATAAAAGATGGATGGAAATACTTAACCATTTAAAAAGTGAACACATTCCATATGAAAATTTAGTTATTCTTGTTGAATTTACATTGTGCTGTCCTAGAATTAATGCAGCTGTTAAAAGAGTTTTTTTCAATTGGTAATGATTATTGTGACAAATCAAGATTGAATATTGATATTTTTTACAGCTGCAGCATTTACCGTAAAATTCAATATGAAGGACTTTTCCTGATCCGAAATTCCCGGTATTTCAGAAAATGATATATTGACAAAAAAATTTATTCAATGGAAAAATGCTTATTTAAGTAAATAATTGAAAGAGATGTAAGCGTAATTAGTGTATTTTTGTTTGAATCAATAAAACGTTTAATATATTTAGTCATAATTTTTCTTATATCTTTCGTTTTCTTTTTCATTGTGAAAAAACTGATCTCTTTTCCATAGAGAAAGTGGTAATGTTGAAAGTAAGCTGATATTCATTCTGTAAATCAGAGAAGGATATTCGTACTAAAATATTTTCTGTTAGGAAAAGATTTTTCTAGTTATATTTTATTCTTTAAACATACATAAGGCTCAGACCACCTGAAGGTGTCCATTTGGAAAATCATCAAGAATTTTTACTGTAAAAAAAACCTTCAATCGATCCTTACTATTCAAACCTGTTTTGCCAAGTTCTACACTATGATGCCAGTCGACCCATAAAATTCAGTATACATCAAAATGAAATTTCCGCTTATTAATGCAAAAATGGATTTTTCATCCCTTCCTGTATTTAAAAAAAAATCGTTGTTGTGGTAGAGGAAAAATAATTTTCCAGCTGTCACTAAAATTTCTCAAGGACATTAGAACAAAGCTGGCTCATCTGCAATGGAGATGAGTTCCTTAAATATTCATGCTCCTCCATACTTCCTCATTAATAAAAAAGTAAATATTCTGAAGGAAAGCACCAGTGTGTAAGTCCATTTCCTAGTACGTTTCAGTTTCAGGAAGTACAGCTTCACTGCCCTTCACATTATATTATTCATCCGAATATTTTATTATATATTTTATTCTGATTACTGTTGAAGCCATGTTTTTGGGATTTGTCAAGTATTCTAAGTATGTAAAAGAAGAAAAATCTACTAATCATGACTCTTATCATAGGAATATTCTCGTCTGCATTTATTTTCGAACGCATTATTTTTACAGCAGTAGAGTATTTTATGAAAAAGAATTAATAAATATACTGTTCATCATCTCTGCATATTTTTCTGCAAACGATTTATTGCAACTATATTTTATTTATGGTATATATTGTGATAATTCGAATTGTTAGCATAACATAGAAAAATATTTATATATTTTCTGCTTAGAGCTGTTCCGCTCATCTGTGTATAAAAAGGTTTATCTTTCAGAATATCATTTATTATTACATTATATTTAAATATTTTTAGTCATAAATTATTTTAAAGGTAGAAAAAACAAAAGAAACACACGATCTTCTTACTTAGATTACAATTATCCATACATATTAGTGCTTTCAGCAATATCATTATTCCATATGTCTTTTATCTAAAAATGCATCAGAAACACTGAAGCAAGCGTTTAAATTACAGTAAAATCTCTACTTCAGAGAATTTGATTCGTACTGACGTGCCTACTTGTTGAGTGAAAAATATTCTATAATATTCATGACATGTTCTTTGAGGTTTATTGAAATATAAACAGAAAGAATTTTCAAAAACAATTAGCAGTTATAAAAGGATTCATTTCACATGATTGAAGGTCATATAATATGCTTGTTTTATCTATTAATGGTTCTGAAGAAAGAAAATGAAAATATCACGAATTTTACCTTTCTGTCACATACGTGTTCATGATTTAGTACATTTCTCCGTATCGCAAAATAGAAGAATAGAGCGAATGCACAAATTAAACAATTTTGTTTCAATAACGAAATCATACACTGTTGATTATTCGGATAAATTCTTGTTCAGATGCCAATCACACAGAGTAGATTTTTCAATAACAAATATATTTCTGTTGTATATTTTCAATTTCGGATGGCATTAAGAAACACCTACTTTGGAACATGTTTTTTTTTTGTGTGTCAAATGAATTATTTTTAAAATTCCTTTTTAATGAATATATGTATGTTACCGTTAAAGTGTATAATTCAGTTATTTCATAGATTAACTAGGTATTTCATAAAATAACTAGACAAGTCAGTAAAAGTATATAAGAGATCAGGAGTGTCCAACACGTGGCCCGCCAGTATTTAAATTGCGGCCCATCGACTGTTTTAAAAAAAAAAATTTAAATATCAGATTTTTAAATTTTTTTCATTTTGAAATTTATTTGAGGGGAAATTTATATATATATATATATATATATATATATATATATATACATGCAATATATTTGCCTGTTACCTGTTCTTGTTTTAAAATAAATCCTTTTTAATAATAGAAATGTCCTTTAGATTAAAATAGATTTATATTTCATCAAACAGATACATTTGATTTTACTCTAGTAAATTACTTTTTTAATAAATTTCGAATTGCATTATGCCTACCTATCCTTTACTATGGATGGTACATGATTCTTTGTGTGTGCGACTTTCGTTTCTCCTCCTCCTTTTCTGTTTGGAGTGCCTAGGCAGTCAGAGATGTTTTTTAAAGTTTTAAAAAAATATTCAGGACGGTTAAGATAAAGGATAATGTATACTAAATCGTTTGCGAATGACAGCACAATGACATTTCAACAATGAGTAACACGAAGGATCAATTCAATAGGAACACCGTTATTTTAAAAAATTGGCAACTGTAATATTTTAAACATTATTTGCTCATGGGATTATTAGATTATAAATACATTATTATATTATCCATGTTTGTATACATGAAAAATTATGAAAACAATAGTAATAATTCATTCTGTTTTAAATTTTCACTCCAATAAATGTTTTTTTTTGTTTCCAAATCTGATGTAAAGGTACATATTTTTATGTGCGACCCACGAGATTATGTTTTTCCGGAGTGTCCCGCAAGGTCATTTGGGTTGTACATCCCTGTAATAGATGAACAATTTCATATTTTACCTAGTTATTCCATCAAATAGCTAAGAATAGACCGTTCAAGTGAAAAATAAACGATTTCAAAGATGTTTTATAAATTAATTGATCATAAATATCTAAGATCTCTCGAAAAATACATTTTATCCCTTTTGCAGATGAATAATTGATAAATAATAAGAGAAGTCTGAGATGATATAATTTATTATACTGTTTATATTGCTATTAATTAAACAGAAAGGGGGGGGGAGAATATGTTGGAAAAATAGATTATATTTAAATATATATTATCAACAAAATACATGCTGGTAAGAAAAACTGTTGCTTCATAAAAACATTGTGGTGTAAACTTTTTAATACAAAAATGTAAGAGAATATTAATAACAATTTTGTGAGATACGTTTATTTTACTTTTCTTTATTTATTACAACAAGTATAGCTGTGATAACACTTTGGATTGAACTGCTTATTATTTTTGAAACAAGCACTTTGTTAAGTAATACACATTTTTTTTACACGAGTACTTTTTAAATCCTTGTCCAGTGCCGCAATTTGAGCTGTTGCAACAGATCGAAGCGTTGCGACAATAATTGGAACTTCTTCAATGGAAATTAATTCTCGCTGATATATACTGAACTGATGTCTAGATTATTGTTTTATTCCGCCTAATCGGAAAAATTCTTCGCAAACCAGCTAGAATCGGTTCACAGAACTTTTAAGTATCGTACTTCATATTTTAACGATCAATTAATCGTTATTCTATAGAATACCTAGTTAAATTGTAGAATTATATAAGTGTATATAGATTAACTGACTAGTTATTTCACGAAATACCTAGTTATTCTGTGAAATAACGGATTTCATGCTGTAACGGCAACATATATATATATATATTATAAATGTAATAATTCCCTCTAGCATTCTTTTAATTAACTCTTTTAATAATATTCAAATAATCTTTTAATTATTTGGTTCGAAACTAACACCCTGATTTTAATCGTAATCAACTAATAATATTACGTCATAAATCCCTTTCCCGCCCTTTGTAACCAATCAGAGCTCTTATTACAAGCATGTCACGTGGTCTTCAACGTCAGGTATAAAAGCCGATGTCTCTGGAAACCTCTCTCCTCGCTCTTCGATCATTTCTCTGTAGTCATGTAGCGCGTTCTGTGTGTGTCTTTGTCTGTGTTATGTCGTCCATGTTTGCTTCTTGTATGTGTAATGCCGTCCCTACTGGATCTTTATGTGTTTAAGGCTGAGAATAAAAAGGAATTTCGATTTCCATCAGTTCCTCTTCGATACTATCGTATTAGACCATGCTCCACGTAACATAGAAAATCATACCACCGGCCACGCCCAACCATTGGTTCTCCATTATTTAATCAACTACTCGCCACGTCTTGCAATATATTTACCACTCAACGAAATTGTTCCAGAGGCATTTCATATATATATTCTATTCTATATAACATAGGTCTTAAGAAATTAATAGATCCATCTCCAATAAAATGATGTCTAAAATCTTGATAAAGAATACACGTTTTCATAAATGTTAAAAATTTTAGAAAAAGTAGAACTTTTCGGCCATTTTGAAGAACCATAAAGAACAAAGGCTTGTAATTCATATACTTTTATTTTCCACATGAACACTGCAAATAGGAGCAATAATCTTTTTATGAACTGATTAGTGATGAAGTAGAATCCATTTCAAACAAAGAAATTTTAATATAATTTAACTGACTCATACTCCTTCGCCAGAAAGGGATCTTTAACGAGTCGAAATGAATAAAAATCACGCCTAATTAGTAACTGTGGATTACGAAAAGTTGTGAAGCTTTTATTGTATTTCTTTTTTATAGCATATTAGTATTGTTAAGAGATTAATGTATTACATTTCTTATAAAAAAAAATCTCTGTATAACTTCTTCAAATATAATTTCTCAGTTTTACTAACATTACTACCCACAATGATAGTATTGTTGATTCCCTTGTAAATATTTCTGGAACCTAACACTAATACGACATGTCAAGAGAGTAATATTTTCCCCAATTCTTAGGGGTGAGGGAAAAGTAGATCATAGTTTTTATTACTGAAAAAAACTTAGTTTTTATATTAAATATAGAAAATTCTTATATTAATTGTACAAGACATTTTGGTTAAAGCAATGAATGAAAACTTTCTTCTGTGCTGTGTGCATTCAGGGGGCTGAAGAATATTTCCCTCGCCTCCAGTTCCATGCCTAAAATTGTGGAGGTGGAGATAGATGGTGTCGCCATCTAACGTGTAGAAGCACAATCTGTCTCAAGCTCTGGCAACTTACATTCCTTTCCTTCGGGAAGGGCACGACAATAATAACAGGTAGAAGTGAAACATAATTTTTGGTTGAATGCGGTAAATCGGTTGTTAAAATGGTCCTTGAAGTGAAAATTATATCGAAAGTTGTACTGATGTTATTTGTAATGCCTGAGTATTTATTGCCAGTAAGCCAAGTAAAAAAATGATTTTATTACTCTTTAAATCAGGTAAATGTTGTTAAATTATACGAATACTAACATTGCTTCAAGAAGGATAAATCCACGTTCTTAAAGTATATCTTAACCCTTTCACAATAAAATGAAACATTTCCCTCCATTTTTAAGTTAGTGTTTGTTCTATTAATTAAAACCTTATCGGTAATTTTTATACAAACTGTCCATATTGTGTTGCGTAATAATATATTACTGAGCTTTTTCACGTACTTCATGGTAGTTGGCAAGTATAATTTTATGCAATAATGTGGGAGTCCGAATAAATCTTCGAATAAAAATCAGACTCTTCAGAAGGCGGGATTTTATATTGGCGAGGTGGGTTGTCTAGGGGTAAGTATTTAAGGGTGAGTGATGAATTAATTGAATCAAAGTCATTTATATACACAGATACTTCATTTAAGTAAAAAAGAATTTATTTAAAGTTAAAGGGAAATATGTACAAAAGGGGATGTTTACAAAGAGAAAGACATGCAGGAATTAGGTTAATCGAAAGTTGAGTTATACCTTTAGAAGACGGGGAAATTACCTTTCTCATTCTTGGACGTTAGGACTGGTGGTATCGCGCAGACGTGACGTGTTGAACAAGCGATGGTTAGTAGGCCTCTGCCGAAAAATTATTCAAGCCGGAGCTACGAAAGCTCACTAGACGGCGCTGCTTCGGAATGCAGTAATAAATAAAATTGAGATTAATGGTCCTCTGAAAAGGATATGACTCAACCTTTTAACAAAATGTTTCAAAGGGAAAAATCCTACAATAATAAAGTATATTTGAACAAATTCCTGATAAAACTACATATTGATCCATATATTTGTGTCTAATGATTTTTGTTTACTTTATGTCTAAAAATCAACTAAAACAATTACGTACTAATATTTAATCTTAACAGCCTTGTGGTCTCTAAGAGTTAAATTAGAAATTTAAATATTTGGTTCGCTTTAACACAGTGGCGTAATGTACACCCCTGCATTGCGTGAGGGGTGCAAGGATTCCAGGGGGCCCAAAGCCTGACTGACTCCAAATACGTACTCGAGCTTGGGGCCCAAAACCTAACTTTGCAGGGGTCCTAATATTCTCCGTAACGCCACTGCTTTAACAAGTAATTATTTGAAAGGAAGGTTCGGCTTCATTTCGCAGTGTACGAATAACAGGATGCAAATGTATTGAAGTTTTTGGGTATATTTCATTGATTTTTCAAAAAATAGTTATATTCGTACTATACATAGAAGAATCAAAAGCAGTGGCAATAAGTATGGAAAAGTGGATACAGAGAGGAAAAACTACTCCAACGCCCATCCGGTATAGTGGTTAGTGACGCTGACTACGGTGCCATAGGTCCTGAGTTCGAATCCCGGAAAAGGTATGGATATTTCTAAATGTATAGTGTCTTCACAGCATGGGAACACAAAATAGCCGTCGAGCCGCAAGTTCTCTCGTGTGGTTGGTGGAACAGAGGTGGGAGGCCCTGACTATCCCCAGGGTGTTCTCCCTCAAAATTGGGGCGGGACCGAGCAAAATCGTACTGTCACCTGCATGGTGCTCAAAGCTAAGACTAACGACAGGCACAAATTCTTGTCCTTAGCCGCTATGAATTTCGGGGACCTTGATCTGATTTTGCTGTCGATCATGGGGCATAAGCAACAACAACAAATATTCTCTGCGGTATGATTTTTTTTCTGAAAGAGTCCTTTTATGAAAAAACAAACGTTTCTGACTTTACTTGTGAAAAATATTATATTTTTATCTATTTTGTCAATTTCAATAATGTACACTTGTTGAAGAAACTTATACTTACCAACTTAACAGTATTATTCAAAGAAAAACTGCTATCTTTTCCTTTCTTTGCTATTATTTTCTTCAGCATTGATTACTACGTTTATTTTAATTATTATATTTCCATACTTTATAGAACGAACCTAATGAAAGATACATAATATCAAGGTCAAGATCCCCTTTAAATAATACTTCAATGCAATATTATGTTGTAAAAGCTGAGAGAACCAGCAGTATAACTAAGTGAAATAGCAATTTTTTAAATATTCTATTTGAGTTTTAAATTTATTTTTATGGATGATAGAAGAAATCACACGAGCGCATTTAAAATCGAAAACATGTATACGATACAAGCCAGTAGTTAATTCTCTAAAAAACACAGCAACATTTTCTTCTTCTTACTCCAACTGGGTAAGTGTACGCACATTACCAGAGCTTGCTTAAATGAACAGCTAAACTACCAATCACTCCAGCTGTCAGGAAAAAAAATAAAATAAAGTTAAAAAAAGAACGTGTGTACTGTAGAGAACTTTTCTAAAAGGGCTTCACAAAACAGAGATTCCATTCAAAAAAGAAATCAACCAGGCAAAATAAAGAAAAAAAATGGTTTCGAATTTCTTAAAGATCCTATCTTTATCATACTCCAGCTGCTGTAAACTATCTCAATCGCTGGTCCGAGAAAGCGATAAAGACGAAGTATGGCCGACCATTCAGAAAAGTAGGTCGCCTTATGCAAAGCCTCGAAAGTGGCTCATAAAATACTTCCCGAAATAGAAACTTCAAGGTTCTTTCCAGACACCAACTCTCTTAACCCTTTATTCTCAGTTTTCGGCAGAATCCGTGTATGTGACGTAATGCACACACACACATCCACCCGCTGCACACCCTTTCAACAGTTTTTTATTAAATTTGCTGTGTAGAGTGGAAAATATTTGATTTCTAAACCACCCTAGGCAAAATGGATATTGGAGACTCTTTGAGATCAACTCTTCACTGTCAAGAGTAAATTTGTAGTAGAAGTCTGTCAAGTGTATTGACCCGGTGAAACTTATAGGGGGTTGAGGTGTTTTAAACTTCTGTTTGGGTAAACTTTGGTTAGCACTAATTTAAATACTGTGTTATCGGTTAAAAATAGAACATCAATTAATTTGAAGGCCTTATTTGATGGTTTGTCGAAATCATTTAAATACTTTAAGGCCCTTTTATATTAAGGTATTCTTATAGAATATATTATTATACCGAGTCCAGATATACCCAAAAATTATTTTAGTTAGTTAATGATATGTAATAACATCACAGTCAAATATCCATAATTTGATTGTTAATTTCCAATAATTATTTTGAAATTATATATCAAATTGGTCTGAATTTTGTTTGTGTGAGTGTGTATCAATAAATAAATTTGCTATTTATATTTAATATTACAATTAATTAAAGCCGGCATTTATTTATATAAGTCTATTATAAGGAGCATACCGTAAAATGCTGCATATACACACACTTTTAACACCAAAAATAAGATTGAATTTACGGCTGCGCGTTATGAGCCCAGTATAAAAATGAGAGCTTCAGAAATAAAAAAAAGGAGATGAATATTAAAAAAATTAGTATTTTACATAGATTGGAATACCATTTATTTAAAAGAAATGGCATACCTAATAAACTTAAGGGTTGCATATCTGGAATTATACTGCATCCTGGGATAATACCTCGAATAAATGATTTAAAAACATAAGAACATTGCATATGTAAATTTCAAGTTTTTTTTTTTTTTTTTTGTAAAACGGGTGTGTGTGTGTGTTTGATAATTGCGAACGCCTTGTTTGGACTTTTAAAATTTGGCATTAGCTAAATTTTACCCGTATATTCTTTCATTACTTTCCCACCCACCCTTTTGTATTCAGCTTTCGTTTGTTCTCTCAAGTAGATTATTTTTTGTTCTTTTTGTTGTTTCTTAGTAAGTAGAAAAAAAAGTAGGTAGAATAAAAAGAACTGTGTTTAGCTCTTATTATTTTCTAGTGTCTGATTGAAACTAGAGTTAATAAAAGAAATAGACTTCCAAGAATAAATTAAGTTTAAGTATCTTTCTATAACGCACAAAATCTCTTCATAAATATTTTTTACTATAAAAAAAAGAGATGTTTCCAATCTTTACAAAAAATGCTTTCAAAAAAATAATAAGGCTTTTAATATCAATTACAAATCTCTTTCTTAAAAAAGAAAATAGTTAGATTGAATGTATTATATTGTTTATCAAGAATTTTGTCATTGACGTTCTGGTGTGCGGTTTAAAAACCAGAAGGTTATTAGGTCCGCCAATTTTCTTTTTGTTCCTATTTTACACCTTTGCATCAAGGTCATCGTATCAAAAAATTACTTTTATTATATGAATATTACATTGACTTGTGTTGTTTAACGGATTCCAAACATAGGTGTGTTTCTATATATTTCTTGTTTATACTCTTCTTGTGTGTGCCTATACCTTCATTGCCCGGAAGAAAATTCCCTAGAAGAAACTATTGAGACTAATGAAACTTGGGAAATACATTTGTATTGATAATATACTTAATTGATTATGTTTTATTATACATTAATTAAAATCACAGGTTAATGTAAGCGCGAGAAGAGCCATATATTTCAAAATGGGAAATGATAAATAACCAATATAACCGCCAGAATTTAGAATGTTAAAGTGCTTTCAATGGGCCGTGCATATCCAGGATATGAACCTGTGAGATGGGATTACATATCTGCTGCACTTGATCAGTCAATATTACGGCGTTTAAATTTGGTTGTGAAATTTTACAGGGCGTATTTCAAGTACACCCGATTTGCATGCGCGAACTGGCACTTCTAGGGACTTAATTATGCGCCCCACGCAATATTTGAATGAAAATAATCTTTCAGATGTTTAAACACGTCTACCAAATTTCGTTCTTCTAGTGCAACTCCTTCTTAGTGATGGGATTTTTATTTTCACTAGTGTATTTTTCTTGATTATACGTGTGTGTTTCTACATATTTCTTGTTTATATCAGGTTATATATATGCATATTAGGTTGGGGAAAAATAAAATCATTATTTTTGCATGAAAATCACAAATTTATTTAACATACTTCCGATTCCATTAGGTCAAATAAGCCCAGTTTTGCTGTATAATTTGTTGCCATTTTAAAGGTAGCTTCATAATGCCTCTCTCATAGAACTCTTGGCGCTTATTGACGAAAACATCTAGTAATCGATTTTCACAATCTTCTCTTGATCCCAATTTCTTATCACTCAGGAAGTTTTGCAATGCGAGAAAAAGGTGGTAATTGCTTGGAGTCAAGTCCGGACTTAATGGCGGATGCACTAAAACTTCCCAACCAAGCTCCCAGAGGTTCTGACGAGTCACTGCAGAAGTGTGTGGCCAATTCCGACCATTTTTGGTCAATCGCTAGCTTCAAACGGTCCAGTTGTTGACAGTGGAGATCTGAATTTAGTGTTTGGCCATGTGGAAGCAACTTCTAGTAAATGATTCCTTTCCAGTCCCACCAAATACGAAGTAGAACCTTCCTGACTGTTAGTCCTGGTTTGGCCACCGTTTGAGCTGCTTCACTGCACTTTGACCACAATCGTTTTTGCACAATATTGTAGTATGTGACCCATTTCTCATCCCCAGCCACCCATCCGTACAAGAAATCGTTCGATTTCATTCCGTTTGGCTAAGGCGTCGCAGATGGAAATTCGATTCATCATGTTTTTTGGTGTTAATTGGTGTGACACCCAAACATGGAGCTTCTTTTTGAATCCAACTTTGTGCAATTGGCTTAAAACGGTTTTTATGGTCGATTTTTAGCTCCTGGGTGATGCTACGACTAATAACAGGCCGGTCAACTTCGATTATTTCTGTGATTTTTTCGACATTTTCGACGACAGGCCTACCTGTGCGAGGTGCATCTTTAACATCAAAAATACCTGAACGGAATCGACGAAACCAAAATTTCACGTAATTAGCTATTACAATATTGGCACCATAAACACCATGCGCAATTTCAGCCACCGGGCTTGCATTTTCGCCTTTATCAAAGAAAAACTGTAGATCGCTGTAGTGTCAATATCTCGTGAAGTATCGATCAAGAGATTTCAATGTTATGCTTGTTGTCAAGCTAACAGTTTAAGCTAAAAGAATTGTTTTTTTTGTTCGGTCCATTCAGTTGTGAGTTACAGGGTGTTAAAAATGGAAGTCAACAAAGAGAAAATTTGGTACATTTTATAGTTTTTCTTTGATAAAGGCTTAAGTGCAAGCCAGGTGGCTGAAAATGTGAATGGTGTTTAAGGTGCCGATACTGTAACGGCTAATTACGTGCAATTTTGATTTCACCGATTCCGTTCAGGTATTTTTGATGTTAAAGATGCTCCTCGCACAGGCAGAACCATCGTCGAAAATGTCGATAAAATCACAGAAATAATCGAAGTTGACTGGCATGTTAGTAGTCGTAGCACCACCCAGGAGCTAAATATGGACCATAAAACAGTTTTAAAGCATTTGCGCAAAGTTAGATTAAAAAAAAAGCTCCATGTTTGGGTGCGACACAGAAACACACACAAAAAAAACATGATGGGTTGAATTTTCCTCTTGTCTAAACGGAAAGAAATTGACCCATTTCTTAAACGGATGGTAACTGAGGATGAGAAAGGGGTCACATATTGTGTGGAAACGATCCTGGTCAAAGCGCGGTGAAGCAGCTCAAACGGTGTTCAAACCAAGACTAAAGGGTAGGGAGGCTCTACTGTGTATTTCGTGAGACTGGAAAGGAATCATTTATTAAGAGTTGCTTCCGTATCGTCAAACACTAAATTCAGATCTCTACTGTCAACAACTGGACCGTTTGAAGCTAGTGATTGACCAGAAATGGTCATAATTGGCCAACAGAAGAGGTGTTGTGTTCCATCAGAACAACGCCAGACCACACACTTCTGTAGTGACTCGCCAGAAACTCTGGGAACTTAGTTGGGAAGTTTTAGTGCATCCACCATATAGTCCGGACCTGGCACCAAACAATTACCATCTTTTTCTCGCATTGCAAAACTTCCTGATTTATAAGAAATAGGGATCAAAAGAAGATTGTGAAATTCGATTACTAGAGTTTTTAGCCAATAAGGACCAAGACTTCTATGAGAGAGGCATTATGAAGCAACCTTAAAAATGGCAACAAATTATCCAACACAATGGTGCATATTTGACCAAAATCGGACAATCGGAAGCATGTTAGATAAAGTCTTGATTTTCATGCAAAAATAATGGATTTCTATTCCCCCAACTTAATATTTCTTTCTTGTAAAGGGTGCTTTTTTAGAGGTATAGAATTTTAAATTGCAATAAAACAACGATGTACTATTCTATTAAAAAGAATTTTTTTATTCGAAAGATTATGTTGTGGCATTACATTTTAAATATGATTTCTGGCATAGGACTGCCACGGCTGTCTCGGATGTAGTCCAATCTGGACGTCCAATTTTCGATGACTATTTCCAACATTTGTGGCCGTATATCGGCAATAACACGGCGAATGTTGTCTTCCAAATGGTCAAGCGTTTGTGGCTTATCCGCATAGACCAATGACTTTACATAGCCCCACAGAAAATAGTCTAGCGGTGTTAAATCACAAGATCTTGGAGGCCAATTCACAGGTCCAAAACGTGAAATTAGGCGGTCACCAAACGTGTCTTTCAATAAATTGATTGTGGCACGAGCTGTGTGACATGTTGCGCCGTCTTGTTGGAACCACAGCTCCTGGACATCATGATTGTTCAATTCAGGAATGAAAAAGTTAGTAATCATGGCTCTATACCGATCACCATTGACTGTAACGTAGTGGCCTTCATCGTTTTTGAAGAAGGATTCCACCAGCCCATAAAGCGCACCAAACAGTCAGTTTTTCTGGATGTGACGGTGTTTCGACATACACTTGTGGATTAGCTTCACTCCAAATGCGACAGTTTTGTGTGTTGACGTAGCCATTCAACCAGAAGTGCGCTTCATCGCTAAACAAAATTCGCTTATGAAAATCGGGAACAACGGCAATCTCGTTTTGGGCCCATTCGACGAATCTACGCCTTGCTTGATGATCTTTTTGATGAATTGCCGAACCAAACTGAGAATAAATCTCTTGACAGCTGTTAAATCGGTCGCCATCTTGGAAAGTAATGCCAACTTATACTTCTATACCTGGAAAAAAAACACTCTTTACATGTGTATTTCTGTATTTTTCTTGCTTATACATGATTTTTTTCTATAGTATACTAGTGCCTTCGTTTTCAATTCATCTATTGGTCAGTTTCATATTATACATGAGATTAACCCCAGCTTGGTCAGCTATTTTTTTCCTGAATTTTTTCTTTGTATACGGTCGCAATTTAGAAGGAAATTAACATTTGAAATTTTTTCGGTTCCGTTAACAATTTATGTTTTTCCGCCAAGAGTATCAAATTGTTTCCTAGGTGTTTTATGAAAGGATTTAAATATAACATGAACTATAAATGTATCAAAGATCATATCTAAAAACTAATCTTTTTCATTCGGAGCTATCATACTAACTAATATAATTATATTAAAGCAGAGGTTCCCAAACTTTCTTTTCTCATAGACACCTTGCCATGCTTTTCGGTTTCGGGTAGACCACTGCTTACTTAATATTGAATTTTTGCAAATTTATCAACTTAAATGTCTTTTTAGCAGCTGGTACTACTATTGACTTTAAAAAAATTAAATTTCTAACTGTATGGAAGTATAACGTTTAAAACTTAAGAAGCATACGTTAATGAATTAAATAAAATTAAATTAAATCAAAAATAGCGAACAAATGCTTTTAAGGAGTGGGATGAATCTGGTGCTCCAATAACAATTTTTTTACGTTTAATATCAATATAGTCAGGTTTAACCCTAAATCTCCTTTGTAGGTAAGTGTCCAGGTTTTTTTTTTGAGATAAGCAAACTCACTGAAACTCCCTCTCCCTAGGAAAAGCAATTAAAACGTTTCTCACGATATTGCATAATTCGCGACAAATAACAGGTATGTCTTTTTTAAATCAAAAATTGCTTACATCCGTTTCTAAACTTTATTTTTTTCGTTAGGGCTTATTCCTATCAGTTCCAAATGTAATATTCCTTTTTTTTTCAATGTGACTATATGAATTCTCTCTCTCATTGTCTACTGTGGTATTACTATAAAAAAGCAATCTTAAACCTAGTTTCAAAATCTGAGTAAAGGGCATTTAAATATTGAACGTAGGGTTAAATGTCCAGAAAGTTTGTCTGTAACAAATTGGGAAAATGCGCGATGTCCAATATTGTACTTTTTTAGCTTAATTCCGGAAAGAAATGCTGAAATGGTCATTGTCTTAGTAAAACTTATGCTGTCACCCTGTAACCACAAGTTAACCTCCCTAAATTTAGTAAATAAATCAGTTAAATTGGTAGAATCTGGTTTCCACTGGATGAAATTTTTTTAAAAATTAAAGTCACACAATATCTAGCTCAATGAGAGCCACTAAGCATAGACCTCCCATTTACACCTCATGAACCCCAAAATTATTTTTTTGCTGGCGTGGACGCTTTACAGGTCATCATAGACCCCTGGGGGTCTATATAGAACACTTTGGGAATCACTGCATTAAAGCTATTTCTTTTCTATGAACTCTTACGACAAAAATGAAATACAAACTAAGTAAATGTAAAACAAATACAACAAAAGAGATTAATGATCTTGTAAATATTTCTAAAATATGTAACGCAATTAATATTTTTTAAAAATTTATTAAAATAGTTTATTAATATTGAAAAATAGAAATAATAAATAAGAAACCAGTCAGGAGAGAACTTGCTGGCATCAAACGAACTTCTATTCTCAATGTTGCTAATTAGAACTACTTACTCACCACTAACAGTTGCTGAAAATCGTGGAGAACAGACGCTCTAATTTCCTAAATCATTATCACAATTTGATCGTTGTTAGTGAAAGATAATTTATCACATTCAGTGATTCGGACGTGTGTGTGTGGTAAGACTTAACGCTAAACAGTCCTTTGCTGGCACTTCCTTCGGGATCTTGGTATGCTGCCCAAGTTTTAGAATATTTACAGCTGAAAATCGGAAAAAAACTTGTTCAAACTTTTTATTAATTCATTTCACAAAAAAATGAAGTATTAAAAAGATGGAGGAAACGCATTTTTCAAATAAAAGGGTGTTGCTTTTTAAAAATTTTTTTAAGGCATTTGCCACCTAACGCAAATTTTAACTGTTCTTCCGGTCTACTGATGTGTGTACAAAATACAATCGTACCATATGATAACAACAAAAGAAACTAATTAATTACTATTCACTTTAGAAATTTTGGTAGTACGATAAGGTTGTAAAAAATTAAGATTTGTCGTAGCTAGATCCTCGTTCAGTTGTCATTTTCTACAAACAGAGGTTTAAAATTCGAAGGTTGTGATGCGAGTTGCTTTTGTAGCATACGTGTAATGTAATATTAGTATGTATATACATTTATATGCTCTTTTTTTTTCTTTGCAGATTTGTGGTATAGGCAAATATAGGGGAAGTTTGGCTGACCTTACTATGTTTAGGCCTAGTCTTAGATCCTAATCCTAAGAATTTGCTATTATAATTCTGAGGTAACTTTACTCGTATTTTTGACCTACAATGCCTTGTATTTTTATTTATTGCTTTTCATTGTTAGACTTATGGCAATTTAGTATATGATTACTGATTATGTATTGATTTTAAGATTATATATATGTGTGTGTGTGCACAAACACCTATATAATGGCCAAATGAAATTTAAAATGTAAATTAATATTATGTGTATACCCAAATAAAATTACCGTAAAATCCGGCGCATAACACGCACCTAGACTTTCAAGCTGCAATTTTGAATTTTTAGGTATATTCGCCATATAACGCGCCCCCCTTTTTTTACGAAGAAACCTGAAATGTATGTACGAAATGCTCTTATGTGTTTTGAAGTCATTTATAGTTATTATTCCGAGCGTTTAGAAAAAAATATATATTGTACTTTTAGCATTACAAACCCTTAAGTTCATAAGCTATGTCATTTTTAAATAAACAGTATTTCGATTTATGTAGATGTATTTTTTTTCTATACACTCGTCTATTCTTTACTTTTAAAGCTATCATTTTTATACCCAGCGTATAACGCACACGCACATTTCGATATACCTTTTAACTTAAAAGCCTGTGAATACACGTGGATCTTGACACACAATATCTATATTCATAATAATAGTCTGTCACTTATAATCATAATCTATTATAATAATACATAGCAGAATATTTATAATGAAGTTTAAAATTTAGCAATAAAACTTGGAAATTTTGTGAATACACTTTTACAAAACAATTGTTAAATAAATGTTAACAATGCCTTGAGAAAAACGTGATATTATTCACGTGTCTTTCAGTCTAAGAAAAGAAAATATCACTTAAAAATCTCTTAAAAAGAGGATGGAGGACAAAATCGGCAACTTATAAAATAATATTGAGAGAAAATTGTTTAAAGTTTAAATAAACAATCGCTTCCTTTTATCTTTCAGTGATAAGAAAAAGTAATCATTTTTATGATGTGGTAAAATGTATTAAGTCATAATTAAAATGAAATGCGATGATATCTTTAAAATGTAATTCATTGAAAAGAATGTTGGAAATATTTTAAATTAAATTCAAAATGTGCATGTTCCTTTAAAATACTTCCGTTTTTTGCAGATTTTGTTATGTATAACGATTATCATAGTCATTGAAATGATTTATCGAATTAACGTGGACTTCTTTGAGAAATAACTAATCTCAAAACAATAAAACCTATCTTGAAATGTGTGGTTTTTATTATTTTAAAATATTTTTCAAAAATGCTTTATTAGTTCTAAGATAATTTCATTATCATCTATATTTTATTGTTATATCATTCTCTATACTTATTATTTCCTTCTTCAAATTATTAAAACTTTTTGATGCTCACATGTGTTATACCGTCGACCAATTTCGCCAAGTGAGTTAATATTAACATCGCACTGTTCAGCAGCCCGAGAGCTTTTGGCGACGGACCTCGCAATTTCGAGCTATGGTCAAGTGACGAGGACGACACCTGAGTTGGCACCCCTCTCCTAACTACCACACCATACCAATGGGTGGACATTTGAGCTCTCGACAGATTTAACGCCAACTTCGTCAAACGAAAGATATCTTCAATTAAAAAAATATTGCCAAATGCTGTCATCGTTATTATTACTGAGTATGAACGTACGCGGTAAAGGTTTCTGCTATTGGCTGTATATCGTGACATTTGGCAACATCTTTTAATTTGACGAAATTGGTCTAAAGCAGTGGTCGGCAAAGTGCGGCTCCAGAGCCGTATGTGGCTCTTTGGCTCCGTAAGTGAGGCTCTGGTACAAATATCCACGGAAGGTGCAATAATATTTTCATTTAAAAAAAAACTTGGTAAGAAAAAAATTACATCTTATTTTGATAGATTAAAATTCTTTTATAAATCAAGAACATGTATAATTTTTTTAAGTTAAAAGATAGATAGGTAATTAAAATTTTATATTTTGTTGTAAAAATACGTAACGACCATCGAGTTTAATTTTATTGGTTTTCGTATATGTAAACACAAACCATGTACAAGCTACCGGCTTAAATTGTTCATATGTTTTCGGTGTACTCCGGTGTGATACAAAGGTACCACAAGCATGCGCGCGCATACTTTTTCTAAAGCAGTGGGGGTACAAATTGACATCACAGACCAGCAGTGTGGACAGTTTTGTCTTATCTACCGTGAATGCTGTTGCCCTGTCTTATTAAAAAGTTGTAATTTTCAGTCTAGCTGCACATCTTACAGGTATTTTTATGCGATTTTATTACACCTGCTATATATGTTTGTGGTTCCAGGGCAAAATTTGTAATCGATTTTTCGATAACTTCTATGTGTCCAAATGTTGGAAGTTTTCTTCCATTTTTGGTCATATTAAAAGTTTTGTTATTCTGATGATGGAAATTTTTTTTTTCTTTTTATAGTGCAGTTACATATAATAATAAAATTGTATTTTTTAAAAAGATTTTTTTTAAATTTTTATTTCCATCAACTTAATAATGATAATAATTTTGTACTGGTGGCTTTAGAAAAAAATATATTTGCAACTTTCTAAAGGCACCCCAATTAACATGGCTACCAAAAAAAGCAAAGAAAAAAGGTAGATGAAAACTGCGAATTTAAAGTTGAGTGGACCGAGAGTTTTGCGTTTATTCAAAACTTGAATGGATTTCCGACATGTTTTATTTGTAAGGAGAAATTCGCGCATAACAAGAAGTCAAATTTAGAGAGACACTTTGCAAGAAAGCACGCGTCATTTAGCACTAAATATATCCTACCGTTGATGGAAGGAAGAAAGCAGTTGAGGAACTTCAGGAGAGTCAAGAGTCGTCAACTTCTGTGTTTAATTACTGGATGCAATCTTCCAGCAATATTAATATGGCAAGTTTTGTTTAAAGCCAAGAGATTGCTAAGAGAGGGAAACCGTACACAGACGGCGAATACATAAAAAAGTTGTTTTATAAATGCATCCGAAGAGCTATTTCGGGATTTTAAGAATAAAGCAGATATTCTGAAAAGCATTAAAGAGCTACCATTGTCTGCCGAAACCATTAAAGATAGAACAATTAAAATGTGTTCGAATATAATCACCCAGCATATCGAAGATCTGAAATTGGTTTTGGCTTTGTCAATAGCAGTTGACGTCTTGTGACATAAATGATACAGCGCAAGTTTCACTTTTTTGTAAGATTTATGTCTCATTCAGGCTCTAAAGAAGAACTTTTAGGATTATTGCCACTCAAAGGTCAGACGCGTGGAGAAGATATCGCAATTGCTGTAATTGATTGTATGGATAAACATCATATTCCCCTCGATAAAATTGAGTCGATTTCAACAAATGGGGCTAAAAGTATGACCGGCGACTTAAAACTTAATTTTTTTCGATATTATAATAAGTAATAACATTCGAAAACAAATTATCCATTTTTGCTCAGGATTTTGAAAGGGAAACATTGTTTCACTTTCCGAGCCTGCTGAAGCATCGCCAAGAAAGTAATTCCTCTATTAATAAAAACCATTTTAAAACAATAATTTTATATATGAGGGAAGCATTTCTCTCAGCAGGTTTCAGGAATTTAAAAACAGCAGAGCAACTTTAGTATTTGTCAAAAATCCTCTTAATGCTGCGATAACCGAGTTGAAATTTTCTCCTTTTGAAATTGACATTGGTAGCTTTGAAATACAATTGCTGTATTTAAAAAACAAGGCGATATGGCGCTTTAAATTCGAACGTCTTTATGTTGAACTGGAAATATTGGAGAAAAAAAATGTGATCTTTTAGCTCACACAAAACAAGTGGTCTGCTTTGAATGACCTGGAGAAGGAAGACATGATCTCTCATTTTCAATACTTGAAATAGTATTCCTGACTCTTACAATCAGCTGAAAAAGCTCGCGTTTGCTGTTCTTTCACTTTTCGGTTCTACATATATATGCGAACAATCTTTTTCAAGCATGAACATTATCAAGAGTAAACTGAGAAGTCGTCTTATTGATGAGAACTTGGAATCACATGCCTAAAATTAAAATAAACGTACAAACCTGACTTACTCAAACTTTCCAAGGAGATGCCAGCACATTAATCGCATTAATAATTTTTTTTATCAAGTATGAAATTTAGTTTATTTTAGTGTACTACTTTTTTAGTGTAATAAAAGTTTACTGAACAAGCAGATTCGGCTCCCAATTCTTTTTTAAAATTGTTGTAATGTTCATATTTGGCTCTTTGGCTAAAATAAGTTTGCCGAGCACTGGTCTAAAGCAAAATAACTTCTTTTAAAAGATTATTTTCCAATTTTCTTTGATAAAAGAAACTGTACTCAGTCAGGAAAATAAAAATCACATATACACTCCCACACAAACTTATTAAATACATCAAACATTGAAAGAATGATCGTTTAGTAGTAAATAAACCCAAATCAAAGAGAAAAAATTCTCAAAATTTAGCTGTAGAACATGAGACGTAATTATAAAAATATTGTAAAATCAGTAGTCAATAAACCACAAATGCACAAATGTTATATATTATAAGGCTTTTACAAACTTAGGACAGTAAAGTAGGGTTAAGTGTGCGTTACAGCAATGTGTGTTCCCCAACCATTTTATCGCCACGGATAGGTCAACGTTTGATAATTTTACCGCGACCTACTGAGAGGGGCACTTTGATTGCTTATATTTTAGATTATTTTGATTTAATAATCTTTAATTTAATTGTATTTAAATGACTTTGAAAGAAAATGCAATTATACGAAAAAATGAACATACAGTGATATACAGTCAAATATACTGCTCAAAACAATTAAAGGATAATGTAAGTTTTACATAAAATAAAGATATAAGCGAAATTTTTTTTGCCGAAAATGGAAGAAGAGAATCACAAATGCAAATTTTTCTGATTTTCAAACTGTGGAGTATGCTAATTTTGAGTTCGACATCAAAAACGTCGCTTCAGCGGCAGCGAATGAAATTTGACTTTCAATTGAAATGAAGACAGGGATGATCGGCATTCAGTGACTGCTTTGTTTCGATGAGTACGATGTCTCAGCAAAGTCATTTAACCGATTTAGAAGCTTGGAGAGTTGTTGGTAGGTTAGAAGGGGGCCAAACTCAAGCTGAAGTAGAGCAAGCCATTGGAGTGTCACAAAGTGTGATTTCCAGGATCTGGAACCGTTTTTGGAGACTGGAAGTGCAGGCCGAAGACGAGGACAAGGTCGTAGACGGGCAACAATACCCAATGAAGATCGTTATTTAGTGTTAACGGCTCCAAGACACCGAAATATGAACGTTACTCTTCTCCAACAACACCTTCGCTCGGCTACTGGCACCACGGTTTCAACTCAGAATGTCCGAAACCGGCTCCATGGTGTAGGTCTGTATCCTCGCCGACCGATGGTATGTGTTAGACTAACATCAAGGCATCGTCGCGACCGCAGGGAGTGGGCAACAGAGCATATGAACTGGAGGAGAAATGAATGGAGCAATGTTCTTTTTTCTGACGAGTCCCGTTTTTCTGTTCATCCGGATAATAGGCGTATTTTCATCTGGACGGACCGTGGCAGTAGAAGTAATCCTGCGTTCGTGTACGAAAGTGTCCGATTTGGCGGTAGGGGAGTGTTGGTGTATGGTGGCATCTCCGTTGACGGGTGCACAGACCTCTACCCTCATTCGAGATGGACCTCTGACTGCTCGCCGATATAGGGATGAGATCCTCAGACCTATTGTAGTCCCTTACGCTGCAGCAATCGGAGATGACTTCATTTTAATGGACGATAACAGCAGGCCACGTCGTGCTAACCTGGTGGAGGATTTCCTTTTCGAGGAAGGAATCGTACGAATGGAATGGTCAGCGTGTTCTCCAGACATGAATCCAAAAGAGCACGTTTGGGACGCTCTAGGAAGACGAGTTGCCGGCAGCTAACCACCCCCCACAAACTCTCCAAGAACTGGAAAGAGATCTTCTGGAAGAGTGGGAAAGAATACCCCAACTCGTGATTAATAGCCTCATTGAATCCATGCTTCATAGGTGCTCAACGTTGCTGGCCGTCCGTGGAAACCATACCACCTACTGAAAATGATTTCCTTTGAAGAAAACGCCTTTTCTTATTCTTTTTTTCTCATATGCACAAATTGTGTTTTTTTCCTTTTGTACACAAATGCGCAATAAAATGCCTTTTTTTCTGCCAAACATGTGTAATTTATTCTCATGTAACCTACTGCGTCTGTCGACCATGTATCAATCAGCTAAAAAGTTTCCCAGCCACAAGATCCACCTTAAACCGCAATATCCTTTAATTATTTTGAGCAGTGTATAAAGTGGAAAGTCATACAAACCCGAGAGATATGCACCACAGTAAATAAAATGGAAGAAATTTAATGTTCCTTGGGCGGCCCGGTACCATTTGATTCATGGACCGGGGTTAGGGGACCACTGCTTCATACAGGATCCCAATTTTCTCCTCTCAGAAGAAAATTTATGCATTATCATTAAAAAATGAATGCAAATAAACCCCAAAATATCCTTTTGCAATTAGGTCTAAAAATTACAAGTGTATTTAAACAAAATATTTTTTATCTTTATATATAAAAATAGATGTTTGTATGTATGACCTCGTTTCACTCCAACACCGTTCAACCGATCACTATGAAAATTGGCATGTGTAGGTATTTTTTATAGAGAAGTTTTTTGCTGTATCCTCTTTTTGCAGCTCCCTACTAGGTGGCGCTACAGAATATCAACTTCTGCACGATTTAATCAATCACCAAGTTACCAACATGATAGCCAAAAATGATTCTAATTTGGCTCTATCACCGGCATTTTTCTATGTTTCCATTCAATTCCATTGAAATGTAAGGAACGGTGTTGCTTGCAAATAATACAGTTTTGACATAAAATAAATACAACAGAAAGTAATATTAACGTATTACACATCCAGATATAAATTATTTAACATTATTTTAAGCATTCATTACACAAAATTTGTAGCAATATGTTACTTTTGCTGAGCAGATATCAGCTTGGGAAAGTGTTTTCAAAAATCAACTCACAAGGGAGTTACAGGAGTGTTATAAATAAAAGAATCCTTTTTATCAGCTATCAGTGAGTGAGTGAACATTAACGTCGCATTCTTCAGCTACACGAGGGCTTTTGACGATAGACCTCGTAGTTTTAATCCATAGTCAAGTGACGAGGACGACACCTGAGCTAGCACCCCTCTCTCCCAACTACCACACCAACGGGAGGACATTTGAGCTCTCGACAGACTTGCTGCCCTACATGGCGGGTCTATAGTGGTACTGGGCTTGAACTCATGACACGCCAGCCACGATCCCATACCTTGACCACTTGGCTACTGCGGCCACTATCAGCTATCAGACCTATAGACTTACAATTTAACAAATATGTTTTTTTTTGTTTAGATAAGATATACTAAAATCTTTTTTTTGTTTCATTTGCAATTCACGTAAAATTAATTCATTAAAAACTTCTTTATCCTTCAATCTGTTTTGTTTAATCTTTCAATTCACCCATGTGAACAACGGGTACACCAGCTAGTCATATATATGTATATAATTTTAGCGCTTCAAAAGATTCTTCCATCATATATCTGCAACGGTTTCTTCAGCATACGTATTCGTCACTGTAAAAAAAAATTAACCGAAAATCATATTCCGCGCGCAACCGCCATTTTTTTCGTCTTCATCAGAAAAAACGTGATCTCAGAAAAATGCTTCCTTTCCCTTCATGCGTTTAAAATAGAAACTAACACCAGAAACGTTTCTGTCAAAGAACTTCTATTTAATTATTGATATTCATTTGCATATCCTGAAAAAGATATATGTTATAGCTCAATAAATAACGTGCTTTAGCAGTAAAAATAGCGAGGTCTCAAGGAACGTCTGTTTAACCAAGACTTTTAATGGCCAGCCATAAAATAGCACCTGCGTAAGGTGCAACGAGCCAGTACTAAGAATGGATGACGAACTATTATAATTTTATTTGATTGAAATATAGACGTCAAATGTAGCAGCAGTTTGCGACTCTTTTTTTAACATGTAATAAAATTCGTTCATGATTCTCGCTGCTTATTTCCTTTTTTTGAACCACGCGACAAGGATTATATTATCTCTAGAATATTTTACTTTATCAAATAATTGCAAATTATGTAGTTTTAATGATTTCTACTGCACCAAGTACTTGCCTATACAATTCAAATGCGCTTCGAGATTTTGTTGATTCATCGTACCAAGGATTGAAATTTTTCTCGTATTAAATTCTGATGACGTATCGCTGGTACCGAGTCAGTCGTTACAGCTGTTTTTAAGTCTTAACAATTTTTTTATGAACTGCGCTTCAAGATATTACGTTAATAAAGTCTATCCCCGTTTACATTTAAATTTATAATGAGTTTTATTTGAAATTACCATAAAATATCCTGCGATTAACGAGCACTTTTAAATAAAAAAATAAGAACGAAATTTATACAGGTGAGCGTTATACGCGGGTATAACAATGAAAGTTTTAGAAAAATGAGCATAGAAAAAAATAAGACTTCCACATAGATCAAAATACTGATTATTTAAAAGAAATGACATTATTTATGAATTTTTTTTTAAGGGGGATTAGGTCTAAAGGGTGTTTTTTTAGAGGTATAGAACTTTAAATTGCAATAAAACAACGATGTATTATTCGATTGACATGAATTTTTTTTATTCGAAAGATTACCTTGTGGCATTACATTTTAAATATGATTTCTGGCATAGGACTGCCACGGCTGGCTCGGATGTAGTCCAATCTGGACGTCCAATTTTCGATGACTTTTTCCAACATTTGTGGCCGTATATCGGCAATAACACGGCGAATGCTGTCTTCCAAATGGTCAAGCGTTTGTGGCTTATCCGCATAGACCAATGACTTTACATAGCCCCACAGAAAATAGTCTAGCGGTGTTAAATCACAAGATCTTGGAGGCCAATTCACGGGTCCAAAACGTGAAATTAGGCGGTCACCAAACGTGTCTTTCAATAAATCGATTGTGGCACGAGCTGTGTGACATGTTGCGCCGTCTTGTCGTTTTTGAAGAAGGATTCCACCAGCCCATAAAGCGCACCAAACAGTCAGTTTTTCTGGATGTAACGGTGTTTCGACATTCACTTGGGGATTAGCTTCACTCCAAATGCGGCAGTTTTGTGTGTTGACGTAGCCATTCAACTAGAAGTGCGCTTCATCGCTGAACAAAATTCGCTTATGAAAATCGGGAACAACAGCAATCTCGTTTTGGGCCCATTCGACGAATCTACGCCTTGCTTGATGATCGTTTTGATGAATTGCCAAACCAAACTGAGAATAAATCACTTGAAAGCTGTTAAATCGGTCGCCATCTTGGAAAGTAATGCCAACTTAAACTTCTATACCTGAAAAAAACACTCTTTAGAAGAATACAATATTTTTCTGAAACTTTGAATAAAACATAGAACAAAGAACTTAAAAACATAAAGGCATTGCACACGCATATTTGAGGTTTCTTTGTAAATAGGGGGTGCGCGTTATGCAGCGAATGTACCTAAAAATTAAAAATTGCAGTTTAAAAATATAGGTGCGTGTTATACGCCAGATTTTATGGTATCTAAATGCTCGAACTTCCCTCTGATTCTGTAATTAAAATGATATTTCGAAAAGAAAAAGAAATATTCTGTCATTATCTGTATTTATGGGAAATTATTGACTAATTTTACAATGATGAGCAAATGAGATTGTCTTGCGAGTGATTGATATTAGCTGGTTTCAAATTTCGGCAGAATCAACTAATTACTTGTAAATCTGAATCAAAAAACATCAGAGGGTAGCGCTTTGGTAAAATTTTAAATCCTATTTAAAATATTTCCATATTGTTGAACACAAAATCTATAAAACATTTATTTGTTTAAATGGAAAATTAAATTCATTCAGATAAAAAAGGACGATTTTTAGTTCATAAAGTTTTACTTTTAATCAAAATCATTTTGTGAGTGTGTGTGTACATATATATAACAGGTTTTGAGCCTGAATGGATATGGAAGGAGTGTCGGGCATATTTAATAACTCAATACCTTTTGTGTCATCGTCAGACTTTTCCAAGATGGCAGACCACTGGTGCTTAAGTCATCCCACAAGCTCGGATATAGCTTCTGTGGTGTGATAGGCATAAACGCGTTTTATAAGAAACTCATGCACCTCGTTTGTTCATGTCCGGCTTCAGCGCATCATTACAACTGCATACACCTGAAGTGGACACAAAAAATGAAGGTTGATCACAGTTTTATGCGCTGGGGAAGCAATCTCTCTATTCTGTAGATGCTGTCGAACAGAATGGAGTGATAAAGTTAACGGTACAAAACAGACCTTAGTTACGTTATTTTTCAACAAACCTTAAACAGAAGAATAGATTTTTAGATATAAATCTCTTAAAAATATAAACAAGTCGTAAAAGAGCAAAATTTTCTAAATTAGCCACCTTTATTTCTAATTTATTTATAATTATCTAACTAATTATTTCTAAATTATCCATTCTTTACAGGGCCATTTTTTCTAGTAATGTTATGTTAAAATATCTTTTGGATTAAGACTAATTTATTAAAAGATATTCATTTAGCTTAATACCTAAAATTAATTTGATTTTTAAAACCATTTTTTATGGCGTGAAGTATGTTTCCGACCACCCACTGGTAGGACATAGTATGTTTGGCATTTCTTTTTATATCGCATCACATGATATTTACAAAACAAATACAGTTCAAAACTACTGAAATCTATAAAAAGAATTATAAATTGAACATATTATTCATTCAAAAATTTAAGAATTTATACATATTACTTTCTATGAATTTTCAGAAAACTGTAATCACCCATAGTGGGATATTCCAAACAGTAAAAATGTATCTTGTTCTTTTCTCATGTGCTTTAGTAGAGTATACACGAAAATTTATCTATGTTTTTTTTTTTGCAAAGTTGGCCAACTTTAGTCAATTTTATGTCACCTGGAGCAGAATTCTTGCTTTTCAGGAAACATACAGGTTTTCCTTTGTGGTGTTTACAACTTGAAAGTCCAGAAATCAGTTATTGTGTTAGCCAATTAAAAAATTCAAAATTGATCTTGGAATTCCAAATATCTCCTGCTTGCTTTACAAAGAATGAAAGTTTTGGCAATCGCCTGATCAATTACGAAGTATAGGATTCGATGCCGCAATGACGTCCACGTGGATGTCAAGTTTGGAAACGTCGTCCATTTTCATATCTTTCTTCAAGTTGATCAAATTGATGAACACCTCTCACAATATCATTATATCATAGGTTGGAAAATGATTTCCTATCGACATTTAAAAATTAAGGAAAGGGGGAAATATACTTCCCCCACACGCGGCCTTTTAAAGGGTTATTACAATAAAGCAAACATTCAATATCAGTCTACAACTTAAGTTGATTCGGCATGGCAATGCAGAGTGTGTGTGTGTGTAACATATTTCTAAATCTTCCCGAAGTAATCTTGCATTTCATTTTTGTCGATTTTTTAACCCGTTCAACTGTGTCTTGGCTTGAGCTCAGGATGATTCTCTATTTCTAGGATGACCGCATTTTTGGAGAATGTGAAATAAGTTCTTATTTCAAATAGCTTAAACTTGTCAGTGGGAAGAAGCACTTTCGGACGATTTATTCAAAAATAAAGATAACTATCGTCTAAATATCATTTGTAGTGGATTGTGAGAGTGAGAGAATGAAGTAGAGATTCACAATCTCTTTTATTGCCTGTTGCAATATTTAACTACAGGCACGGGAATGCGTTTGCGGATCTTGTTTGAAAGTCTAGCAAGAGATAATAAGGAAGCACGAGTTTTCTATCATTCATCGCCACCAGGGAGTTACAACAGTTTTTTGGGTGTGTGTCAAAAAGCTCGCTTTCAGCGTAAGGGTTTTCACATATTTGAGGCATTGATAAACATCTACTCTAGGGGTAGCGAACCTTTATGAATCAACGAGCCATTTTTTCTAAACAAATATTTAATGAGGTATGGACGTGCCTCAAGTAATTTTGTCTTGGGATTATTGGGAAAATAATAAAACTAATTGCTAACAGCTTAAAACTCTTTATTTTCTACGAGAAAATACATTTTGTACCTTATAGTAGTAAATGTTTTAGTTATAGGTGTAATTCAAATTACATAAAGTAACATTAGCATGATTTCTGCTGTTGCTGATTAGATGACAAATAACTTATATTAGGATTGTAAGATGTTACTTTTAGCAGATAGTTACTTTAGCATGCTGAATTGGAGTCATTTGCCAAACGGTTTCTAAATGAGTCTTTACTGTTTTTTTTTCATATCTGAAGATAATGACTCGCAGGCGTTGGTAGATGACAGTATGGTTAAAATACAGCAGCATGGTCCAGTTTCTTCAAACAGTTAAATGTTCTCTGGAATCGAATTCTATGTTTCCAAAATTTCATTACTAGCATTTTTACTTATATCGCTTGTTTGTCTTTCTGTTTCAATCAATTCCAACTTTTCAACAAATTTTTGAATTCGCAATGAACTAGACTGGAAATCAATCAGAGTTGTGCACTTCAAATGTTTCAATTTCCAACCAATCGATTTGGGACAAGTTCAGTTTTTTTAAATGCGTTTACTTCAGGGTACATACAAAACTTGAACGTTGCCGATAATTCTTTGAGTTGAGAAATTCTCGCTCAAAACTGCGACCGATCACTCGCGTTTGTTCGTAACATATCAGATGGTTACAGATGGTTACATTTTATAAGGAACTGGGATACGTCAATCCCTCAGTCCTCTATCTTGTTTTAGAATCGGTTTGGTTTTGCTCCTCGGCTGGTGATGGTGGGCGTGGAAATCGGTGGCAGGAACCAATGGGATACCAGGCGCATGACTTCTCATGAGTGGCTTTGATTGGATGATGGGAGCGAGCTTCGAAAATTGTACATGGGAAAATTTTTAAAGAGTAGCTATTGATGTTAAAGTTTAACAATTGATGGTAAAATATTCAAGGAAATAAAATGAAAATATAATAAATTTTGTAGAAAGAGAAATTACGGAAAAAAGGGGTTAAAAATTTATCTAACATAGCTTCGAAAAGAAGTAAAGCCTTAGCTTTATCATCTTCGGAGTTTTTTAATTTGGGAAGTAATTGTAAAATTTCAGGTGATCTTTTTATGATGTTAGAAATCGTGCTGACCAGTTCAATCACTTGAGCTAGGTCTGAATTTTCATTTTCAATAGCTTGGATTCCGTGGGAAACTTTGTTATTTGAATTTTCATTAGTTTTTTCAGTTAACTTGTGGACTGGGGTGGGGGTGGAGGGGGTGCGGTTCCGCTAACAATGTTAGCGAAAGAGACACCTTCCCTACGAACGTTGTTTTCGAAAGTTTTATTCGTGGTAAGGGGCGTGCCTTTTTTTGGCTTAGGGAACTTGGGGCATTTGGTGTAGCAGGCCGAATGACCATATTCTTGGCAATTTATGCAGAAGGGGTTTTCCTGTCGCTCCTTTATCGGGCATTGACGGGTGGGGTGTTCTTTTCCACACTTTAGACATCTTGGCTTGAGGTGGCAGTTTTCTGCCGCGTGAAAGAAATTGTTGCAGTTAAAACATTGGGTAATTCATCTAACGAGGTAACCTTCAATTTTAACTTGCATGTAGCCGACAGTTTTGAGATCGAAGATTTTTTGATTATTGGCGTTGTGGGGGAGGGTGACTTGGAAAAATGGGAGAGCGGTCTTAGTTTTCTTAGAAATTCATTGGGAAACATTTTCAGTTGTGAATCCTTCTTCTTCTAGGTCGGATTGTATCTCGTGAGTTTTGGTAAAAATGGGCAGTCCTTTAATGACTATTTTGATTTGTTTTATTGGCTTTGGTTTAAGAGAGAAAAATTCAAAATCTTTGTCTTCTTCAAGAAAATTTGTAAGAGCGTGATACTCTTCTATGTCATTAGTGATTAATTTAATAAATTCTCCTGACGATTTGTTAAGTGATATTTGGGAATTTTGGATAAATAGATTTAAATTGGTCTCTGATATTTTTCTTAATTTTAAGATGAATTGGGGGAGGGGCTTGGGTTTTGGGGGCGCTGTTTCATTATTTTCTTCCGGAGCAACTTGATCCTTATCATTTTCAGATTCAAGATCTGAGAAACTATTATTTACAGTGACTGGCTAACTAGGTAAAGGAGAGACAGGTCTAGCTATTTTCTTGGGGAAGACAAAGTCTTCCACAGAATCCTTTTTATTAATTTTACGTTTTTTATTTTTATTTTTATTTTTAGCATTATTTGCATTTGTGGGTGCTTCAGAATAATTTTTTAAAATGTGATTAGAATCACTATCTTTATGCTTCTTTTCAGTCGGTATTGGGGGGAGGAAATACAGTAATTACCATTGCAATTAAAAGTCATACATGGGGTGAGGAAACGAAGCTCACTCACCATTGTATCCTTTTTTTTCTTTGGGTATCTTCAATAGAGGCCCGAAGAATGGCCTTCATCTCGTGGTTATCATCGGTGTCTAGAAAGTTGACAAGTTCAGTGCAGCGATTGATAACTATGTCAAGGGCTTCGATTTCCAGCGAAAGCCTGTTTCTCTCTTCGCAGCCGTTGGTAATATCTGGTGGATCGGTTTCCATTTGTGCCATCAGGACGGAAATAGAATTCAAGTCGGAGCTCAGAGGAACACGTCTGCTCTGGTAGAAATCATAGCGTCTTCTTCTCGTAACATATCATATTGTACTTCGTCATTTTGAATGAAAATACAAACCGTTTTGATCGGGGGCGTACTCTTATTGTGTCACGTGCCATCAATGACACGCATCCCATTGGTTCACCATCTCTGATCTACTCAGATCTCGTTGGTGTTTTCGGAAGATTTGTAAATATGAATCAATGCTTGAAAATTGATTATCTGAAATTATGGAATTGAAGGTTAGCCCCAAATTTAACTTTCTCAGAAATAAAACTAGAAAATAAATGAGAAGCTTTGCGCTCTTATCTTCGCTATGGTGATAACCCTCTTGTAATTATTTGTTAATCATCAATCCATGAATGTCTTCATTTTACATAACATCTAAACTTTCTCCAAACTGATCAATCATTTGATCATGGTTCAAAATTACGAGGTCCGTCGTAAATAACCCTCTTGCAGGTTTATAATGCGACTTCAATATTACACTCCCTCACACCCAAACCGATTCAAGATCTAGAATCATGTTACAATAAATATAACTTGTAAAAAAATAGCAGTTTAATTTTGGATTCTGTTCTTTTATAAGGTTGTAAAAGAGTATTGAATATTACTAAAATCTCACACACATTTTATGAGATTGAATAAATCAGTTCTTTAATTGAAAGTTCTTACTGAAACTACAAGCCGTATTATTGTGGAGTCTGAACTGAGTGAAGCCTCACCAAGTATTTAGTTTTATAAGCTTTTCAAAGTGAGTTCGTATAATGAAGTAGCCGAGTTTTAGTTGCTTTAATGCGCTAGAACAGTGTTCCCCAAACTTTTTATCTCCGCGAACCGGTCAACGTTTGTTAATTTTACCGCGGCCCGCTAAGGGAGAGGATGTTGATTGTTTATATTTTAGACTGTTTTGATTTAATAATTTTAATTTAATTGTATTTAATCGTGACTTCAGAATAAAATATAGTTACACCAAAAAGTGAATATAAAGCGATTTAACAAGGAATATCAAGTGATTTTCATAAAAAGTAGCCCAAACCCAAGAAAATGCAACACAGTAAATAAAAGGGAAATAATTTACTGTTTCTGGTGTGGACGGTAGTATTTGATCCACGGACTGGTACCGGTCCATGGACCGGGGATTGGAGACCACTGAGCTAGAAGATTTATTCCCATATTGTCTTGGTTTAAAAAAAAACAAAATTGGAAAACTTTGGTATATTTTAATATGTTGAAAGGCAGTAAAATATTAGGTAAGTTCAAAAAATGACAGTATACATTTTTTTTTCAAATTTGGTCAGCACGGATATTTGAATAGCGCTAGATATTGACAAATGGGAGAAAAATATGCATTTTTCAAAAACATTGGGGGTAATTCTTGACGCCTATCAGCCTCTTGTTAGTTGTTAAACCTATTTTACTTTGTACAGGGTGTTGCTGAATTAAACCGACAAATTCAGAGCGGTAATAGTAGACAGCATGGTGACGACATGGGGTAGCAAACCAGGTTTAGTCGGTGAAAATTGCGATGATAGTAGGCGTCAGGAGGACGATGCGCCAGACGAGGGGAAGTACATATGCTTCTCGAACGCCATAATGGCTCAAAATACCTTTTTTCTGAGCTCCTCCTAACAGAAATACTTGAGGGAGTTCCGGCTATTGCCTAGCAGAACTGGTGGTCCATGCCCGATGGTATACCAGCACATTTTTCGATTGCGGGGCTTAACCCCCTACATGCTATATATCCTGTGAGATGGGCTGAACACGGTGGATCTGTTGCTAGACCCCCACTCTCCCTGGACCTCAATTCATTGGACTTCTTCTTCTGGAATCACCTGAAATGGCTTGTGTATGAGACTACAGAGGAGGAGCTCACGTTACGGATCTCACCGCAGCACCTAAAATCTCCAGCACACTGGATTTGTTTGAATGTGTTCTACAATCCTTCGTCCATCAGTGTCGGCTATGTTATGACCAATGCGGTAGTAATTTCGAACAATTTCTGTGACTATCTCTTGTCGTTGCATTTCTGACGTTGACCCGTGATGCCTTGTTCGCATTGTGTGCTTTGCATCCAATACATGTATTTTATTGCCCTATTTCATTCCTCTCAACATCACACTCTTCATAACTGTTTTTACGAATTACTCCGACTAAACATGGTTCGCAACTGTATATTCTATGATGATTTGTTGTCCTCATGCTACCTACTATTACCACTCTGAAATCTTTAGGGAATATATTTAGGTACTTGTTACTACTGTTGACACATCAAATGCAACTGCATAATTTTATATGAAGCAATCGACGCCGTTCGATGATGTGATTAAATGGGGTGGGGCAAATTGAACACGTGCACTTTGCGCGCGAAAGAACGAAAGAACGACTCCAACAACGTGGTAACCAAACAGAAATGTACAAAATATAGACAAGAAAATGAGTATCTTAAATTGTTTATGCTTGTAACTCTGTGATATCCCCCCTTGGGAAAATATCTCTCGGAGTATCAGCGTGAGCTAGAAGCGCAGGATTAACGAAAGAACTAGAAGGAAACATAATCTTAATATATCTTTATTAAGATTTTCAACTTAAACTTCTAACAAATTAAATTATAATAATTAATGTGAGAGAATCTACGATGGCAAAATACGCAACACACAATATATATAGATAATAACGACTTAACCTAACTCGGACCACTATCAATAACTGAATCGCCTAACCTCAATTCTAATACAATCACTGATTCTAATATTAATTAGTGAATCCTACCTTCTTGCAATCTGAAGAATCAATCACTAATAGCCTTAATGCAATCTTGTATTTAGTTGTGTGCACTGGTATGCACCTTGGTTCTCTATATCTTTATCAATTATAACTTCTAATCATCGCCACGTATCTTTATCCAAACTTGAACCACGGACTATATTAACATTTCTCTACTTGCGATCAACTGCCATACATTGCCATCTCGCTTATTCTAAGTTCCGATATTTAAAAGCTGTTAATTTGCATCTTTCATTCACACTTCACTTCTTGGATTTGGTTGGAAAAGAGTTGACATTAATTTTGGCCCAAAGAACCCAAAGGACATGTTAAAGAGAAGACGCGTGAGCCCGTCACAACTCTTGATCACATACAATTGAATAAGTTTGAAATCCTGTAAATAATAAATGTATCAAGCATTTGCATAAGTATATCAAGGGTTTTCTAAAAAAAAATAGTACGTACATTGAATATTTCACACAGTTTAAAATTCATCTTCACTTTTAATACTTCTATATTTTTGGACTTATTTTATTTTTAGAAATTTATTTTCTAGATTTCATTTTTTTATTAATAATCTGTGCTCTTTTTGAAAGCTTTGTTGTACTCATGTTTTACTGTCTGTTATTACTTTACGGATATCTATTGATTCCATGAAGATTTTGAAAGAATTTTACTTAAAGAAGTTTTCTGTTTCTCTTCATTGCATTTCTGTTAGTCCTTTTGTTTACATTTTGTGATAGTTCTTGTGTGCTTGTTAGTTTTAATGATACGGTTTATAAATTTTTTGTTACAGTTTCATTTTCATCTCCTATATACTTCCGATTTTTTGAAGTAAAAGTTTTTGATGAAAAAGCAAAATCTTACTTCTATGTCTATTTTACGAAAAGGCTTTCCAATATTGTTTCAAAGAAATTTAACTATTCTTTAGAGAATTTTAATTAAACTTGAATGAATATTTAGAAATATAATAAAGAAAGGCGTATTTAACACTTTTTAGATTAACAAAAAGTCGCTTCAAATTAGAAAAGCATTTAAAAAAATCAAAAATTGGATTTCATTTCTACAGGGTGTTACTGAATTCTACCGATAAATTCAGATGGATGATTGTTAGGGATTGCAATACTGGTATATCGGGATACCAAATACCGGTATTTTGAGACATTTGTACAATTTTGTAGTACCGGTATTCACAAACTTAAATACCGGTTTTTTTGGGTATTTACTAGAATTTTTTTTTTAAATTATCTCTACTATATGTCCAGGGATCGCCAACGTGGGAAATTAATTAGACTTTAAATATAAAATTGTATCACATACAATTAAGAGAAGTGAAAAAATATGTGAATTATCCAAAGAGGCAGGCTAAATATATTCAATTACAATTCAGAGCGATACTGCACACGCACTTATTCGTAGTCTGATATTCGTATCTGTGAAAACAAGATTGTAGTTGTGAAGAAAATACGTAATATTTCAATATTTTTTTTAAATTGAGGAGTTTATTATTCACATTGTATTTGCAAATCATACTTGTATTTACATATCATGATTTTATAAATGAAAATGAAAAAGAAGAAAAGAGACTAACCAATTCAAATTTGATAGTTTATAGTAAATTTTCTTACAATTTTTTACCCACAAACCTATCCACATTCAGAAGAATTCGGTACAGTTATCGAAGATGATGATGACGCTAATGTAGATAGTGAAAAGGAATTGTCTCTTGAATAAAAATTAGAATTAGTGATAACAGAAAAAAGTTCAAAAAACCAAAATGTCATACAGAGAAATCAGCTATATCCTAAACCATCCAACGAGAGATTTTCAGGTAAGTACAAGGAAAAAGTATATCGTGTATTGCTAATAATACCACCAACTAGCGCAGATGCCCAAAAGAGCGTTTTCGACAGCTGGTAATTTTTGTACATAATTACGTTCTAGACTTAATGACAGTACAATTAATGCATTATGTTTTTCAAAAATTTGTAATAGTATCACAGACTGAATAATGATATTAACACATTTTTTTGAGATTTAAAATAATAAGATGTTCCTTTTTTTACTTTTTTGTGGTTCTTTATATACTGTTATAATTTTAAAATTACAAATTAATTTTTTGTGATATTTACACTCTCCAACAAAACTGGTGAATAAAGCAAAATGAAACGCCTGTATTTTCTTTATTTTACTAAAACTTCTTCAACCGGTATTAAAACCGGTATCCCGGTATTAAGATTTAAAAAATACCGAATACCGGTATTGAACCTTTGTTCAGGTATTGCAATCCCTAGTAATAGTAAGCAGCATAGGTACGACAAATCAACATTGAACATCGGGACGCAAACCACGTTTAGTTGGTCAAAATCACGATAGTAGTAGCCGTCGAGAAGTTGATGAGCTAGACAAAGGGGTGGTCAATCGAATGAAGGGATTTGGAGCAGTGTGGTAAGGTTGAAGAAACCTGCACACTATTCTAATTTCCCACTTCATCCAGAGTTTCTGCAGGGCGTACCGGCCACTGCTCCCTAGAACATGTGGTTCATGTACGATGGTGCGCCAGCATATTTTTCGAGTGCAATGCGTAACTACATCCATGCTACACATCACGGAGGTGGACCTGTTGCTTGAACTCCATGCTCCCGGGACCTTAATCCTTTGGATTACATCTTCTGGGGTCACCTGAAGAAGAAATCCGAAGGATTTCCACTTTCCACGCCGATGGGTATAGTGCTACAAAGGGAGGCACGGATCGTTGTCGCTTCAGCTGACATCGCCAGCATACTGGATTTATTTGAAAGCGTCTGAATGTTCTTCATCCTTCGGTTCGGCTGTGCTATGACCTATGCGGCCACGGCTTCAAACAATTCCTCTGACAATCACTTGTCGGTGTATTTCTGACTCCAAGATGAGATGCATAGTTCGTACTGTAAACACACTTTACGTATATGGAGTGTATTTCTTACCTTTGGTTGTTGTTGTTGATAGCGTGTCCATGATGTGCAGATTGATAAAAAAAAAGCTTTAGATCGCTACAAAGCTGTCAATGATAGCTTAGGAAACCTCTCAACAGCCTTATTAGAGAAGTTCAAATCTTCTGGGCTGATCTTGAAGAGTTTGTGGCTCTTGAATTGCTGGGCAGCTGAGGATATGTTGTGGAGAAAGTTGAACATTAGGGCAGTTTGGGCAATGGTTTGTGTAACTTCTTGTCCATCAGTTGAGATTTTCATTCCTTTTATGTACTTTGTTCTAAGTCAAGTTATTATCGATGCCGTTGTACGGTTACTATTTAGAGCTGGGATGGAGTATTTAAAATTTTTGTTGATTAATCTTCGGCTGACAGCTGCATTGGCACCGATGAGGGTCGTGAGGTTGGATTATTGGGGGCAAGCTCTGGATTCCTTGGTAAATTCATTGGCTTTCTCATTACCGAGGATATTTACGTGTGCTGGTGTTCATTGTAGCGTGCAGGATCTCTTTTCTGTGATGATTTTGTCAATGGATTGGATGATTTTGTCAATGGATTAGATGTTTTTGTCAATGGATTAGATGATTTTGTGGCTGATTTGGCACTTACCCTTCTGGATGATTTGCTGCTCGGATCTTGAGTCCGTGGAGATGATAATGCCGCTGGTTTCTTGGAAGCTTTTAGAAAGGAAAATATCCAATGCACTCTTGATAGAAATGATTTCGCATGTGCAGTTGGATGCGATTTTACCTACTTGAATTACTACTTACCTCTTATTACCCCTTTTCATTCCGCTAGACATCACACACATCATAACAGTTTTTTTAATTACCCCAACCAAACGGGGTTTCCGACCCCATGTTTTATGTTTATTTGTCGCCACCTTGCTGCATATTATCATCACTCTGAATTTGTCGGTAGAATTCGGCAACACGCTGTATTTGTAAACAGAAACATTTTTTCTAGAATATATTTATTTTGTATACAAAAAAACCCTTTTTACTATCAATTAAAATTTCAGAAATATTACTTAACAATAATAACAGAAGCGTTAGATGAAAAATTTCTGAACTCATCGAATGAAAATGGATTATTTTCCGTTTTACGACAGACTTTTCAATTATAGTTAGAAATTTATTTTTTATTAGCAAAAAATTTATGCGTTTGAAACACTTTCTCAAAAAATAATTTCCTTAGGATAACTATTCCGTTTGAAACTTTTGTGTGTGTTTTTCAATGAACCACTTGTTAGAAAAGAACTCATACTATAGAATAAACCTTTGAAGCTCGGAAAAGTGATAGAAAAAATCAATAAGTCAAATCTACTGTGAGACAATTAATGCTTTATGTATTGCCTTCTATTGTACATACCATCTAAATTTAGCGACGTTAAAAGTTTCTCGAGTACCTTTGTGTTATCATTTCAGAGAATAAAGATAGAAGTGAACGAAAAAAAAATGTCCAGTTTCTTTTTTGTTTTTGGCTTGTATTGAATTTCAGTTAGAATTTTCTCTTTTATATTCTGATAACGTCAAACACAAATAATTCAAGGTCTTTAGAAAGATTAATCAGGAAATAAGACTTTTTGTTTCATTTTCTACTGTTTCTATAAGTGTTTTTTCAAATAGATTCTAGACCAGGGGTGTCCAACACGCGGCGGCCCGCCAGTACGTAAGTTGATGCCCACCGATTCTTTTTTTAAAAAAATTTAAATATCAGGTTTTTAAAGTTTTTTCATTTTGAAATTTATTCGAGGAGAAATTTATATATATATATATATATATATATATATATATATATATATATATATATATATATATATATATATATATATATATATGTAAACTTATAAATCTACAATGTATTTGCCTCTTACCTGTTCTTGTTCTAAAATAAATCCTTTTTGATAATAGAAATGTCCTTTATATTAAAATACATTTATATTTTATTAAACAGTTACATTTGATTTTACTATAATGAATTACTTTTTTAATAAATTCCGAATTGTATTATGCATATTCTTTACTCTATAGATGGTAAATGATTCTCTGTGTGGGCGACTTTCATTTCTCCTCTTCTGTTCTGTTTGGAGTGCTCCAAAAGTAAGAGGCAATCAGAGATATTTTAACGTTTAAAAATATTTAGGACGGTTAAGGTAAAGGGCAATGTATACTTAATCGTTTGCGAATGACACAATCAAGTTTCAACAATGTGTATCGAAAGATCAATTCAAAAGGAACACTGTAACTTTTAAGAAAATGGCAACTGTAATATTTTTAACATTAGTTGATCATTTGCATTATTATATTATTTAAATATTATTATATTATCTATGTCTGTATACATGAAAAATAATGAAAACAATAATAATAAATCATTTTGTTTTAAATTCTCACTCCAATAAGTGTTTTTTTTTATTTCCAAATCTGATATAATGGTACATATTTTTATGTGCAGCCCGCGAGATTATAATGTTTTTCCGAAGTGGCCCACAAAATCATTTGGGTTGGACACCCCTGTTCTAGACCTTCACTTATAATCTATGGAAGTAATTCAGGTATGATGCAAAACTATCAAAATTGATCTAAAAAAATATTTAAACAACTCTCACATAAAGAAATGTTTTTCATTCGTTTGAAGAGAATTAAAACCATACAATTCGAGTGCTGAAACATGACATATCAACTTATTGTTAGTCCGCGGGTAACCAAATGGTTAGAGCATCGGATTCCAAGCCGAAAGGCCTGGGTTCGATGCCCGACGCTACCAAATACCCTCCGAGTACACACAGAGTACGTGCTCGTTAAATCAGTGGGTCCAAAGTCTTGTGGGATGAATCACGAGTGCAGGGGACTGGAGAATATTTCCCTACCCTTCAGTTTCTTGCCCAAATTCTGGAGGGGGAGATAGGTTGTGTCGCCATCTATCATCCCTTCGGGGAATTTCGCCGACCTATTTCGTACTGTCACCGGTATGGTGTTCAAGGCCAACGACAGGCGTACTTCTAGCATCTTGCCACGATAAATTTCGTGGGCTTCGATCTGACTACGTCAGACAGGTGGCATTAGAAACAACAACAACAACTTTTTGTACTTCTTGACCATATTTCGGCGTTATCGAGTCGCGAGCTCGAGTCATAATGTCACTGTAGACCCTTCGTGTAGAGCAGTGATTCTCAATGTGCCAGAGTGTTGCGGTACACTTTTAATAATTTCAAAATTTAGCGGAACATTACAATAAAATTAGTTTAAACAGTGGCGTAATGGAAAATACTAAGACCCCCTGCAAAGTCGGGTTTGGGACCCCAAGTCGGATCTTACAAAGATTGCAAAACCATGGCATAATATAGGATTTGGGCCCCCTAGAATCCTGCACCCCCACGATGCAGGGGATGTGGGGCGTACATCATGCCACTGAGTTTAAAAGAATTTCACATATCTATAATGCACTAAGTAAAATAGTTTATAATTATAACTTTCACAATGTTAAATAAAATAATATGTACGACTATGACAACAAAATGTTTATTGAATAATTAATTATAAGAATACTTTTAATGCGCGAAATTTAATCTTCGTGATTTGTGATAATTTCGTTTACATTTGATCGTAAAAACAATGCCGTTCTCATTTCATCATCTATATTTAAAAGTCACGATCATTTTTTCGTTTTTATTTTTGTTAACGTTGAAATTCCGAATTCACGCAAATAAGACCTAGGACATTCTAACAATATTTTAAAGCTTTTTTAGCTATTATGAGATAATCGCCACTAATTTTAATCCAAAATGAAGTAATAAGTAATAACTTTTCTGAATGTTTTGAAATTAAATTTCGACTATTACAGAGAGCGAAATTATAGTTTTTCCTCTTTATTCAAAGTTAATTCATATACAGATGTATCCATACATAAAAGGACCACGACCCCCTCAAGTTCTACAGACTGCCTCCCCGTGGCGAGGGGGTGACACTAGGCGGATTGGGCGAAGTACGTCGGGAGTGTGCTCTCCTGGTAGGGCCACCCAAGGCGTGAAGGCCACTCCACTATGTCTAGCCAAGTTTGTAGCCTCCGGAGCAAAGTCAGTCTTCTGCCGCCGGTGCTTCAGGTCTCTGACCATAGAAACTGCCTACTCCATCCATGAGGTAAATGCCCTGGTGGCTCCTTGGTTTGGGGTAGCAGTAGACAAGATCAAACTGCACTTACTCGTTTCCTTAGTGGTCATCTGTTGTCATTAACTTCTGTCGATGTTTTTTTGCTCAGGCTTCCCATGACCACATTTTATCTTGTTTGGGGCTTACCAGGCAGGACTTGGTTCAAGATCCCCTATTGATTTTGGACTTCTTCTGGTTGAATGGACTCATGGACCTGATCTAGCTCTGCTAATCTCGGGGATGAGAAACATCAACAACAACAGGACTACGAACCCAATCAAGTTTCTTTATATCTATCTGTCCACTAAAGGATAAGTTAAGTAAACCACGAATACCCTCAGTGTGTTTCTATAAAATGGCCGAACGATGCATTTCCTGATTTTATTTCTTTTCCTCGGAGTATAATTAGTAATTTCAAAAAAAATTTCGTAGCACAAAAAAGTGCTGAGGCACAATGGTTTAGAATCACTGGTGTAGAGGGATGATGCACGTTAAATCTATTGTGGCTCAAAACCCTTATGTTGGCATGGTGGGAGAGATGGAGAGCGGGGTGTGTCTTCGTCTCACTTGACCATGGTTCAAAATTACGAGGACCATCGCCATTAGCCATCGTTTTGCTTTGCAGTGCGAGTTAAAAAACATTAGCTCTTGCCATATTTAGGAAATTTAAAAAACTTAATTATTATTAACAGATTAAATAATGTCGAAAAAATAAATCTCAACGTGCCCGTACTGTATTCAAATATGATATTTGATTAGCGGAGAGATTTTCTGGTAGAAGCATACGCTCCTACAAAAGTTGTCTTCTTCATCTACTTTCAAGCTGCAATTGCAGCCATAAGCGCAGCAACTGACTGCCTTAAGACAATTCAGTGCCGAACTAAAATTGAGAAGCTCATTTCATATAGCTGGACAGTGGTCTTATAGTGTGTCCCAAGTCATGTTGGGATCAGCAGCAATATGAGAGACGACCAAAAAGCCAAGCAGGAAGCCGAGTGGTCTCACACGAAAGTCCCCGTGAACCTTAGAAAAGCAAAGAACATTATGTTTACATACATTGAGAAACATATTGCTATAACCCAAAATACCAAGAGCCGTAGAAAGCCATGGGAAACCCTGGCCACTGTGGGTCCTATTTCGAGGCACCTGGATTGATCAAATGCTTTCACCTAACCACCAGACATGATTTTTTGAGAGTATACCTCCACTGGCTAGGCCTGACTGCTGACGAGGCCTGCATGAGGCCATCCTAGGATGGATGGCAATGAACTGGAATGTGAATACGAATGAACTTCCATGAACAATGAACTGGACCCGATGAATACGTGACTGACGACGTCGTCGGTTGGTACTGGAAGGCTCGGAGTCAAATGGTCAAGAAGCCAAGCACGGGCGTTCGGTAAATAAATAAAATAGATACGAGTATAGAGTAGGTTGTGTTTTACTAGCCATTATTGCAACAGTAACACATCCCTATTATATTGAGCGTAATTTGACACCTTTGGCAATCTGTAGTTGAGATAATGTATCTATTTTACGCATGCGAATGTCGCAGTGTCGTAGTTTGACTCGCCATGGTGGTATATTCAACCACTAGTGCTAGGCCGTGATTCCCTCTAGCGTCAAATTTCTGAGTCAGCACCTAGGTAGATGTTTGTGACTTAGTATACTGAAGTTGCATATTGTAACGTTTTCGCATCACACGGATGGAAATTGACCTATTTTTGTGAATAGGTGCGTTCCTATGCACACGTGCACCCCTAAATATTGCGGGGTCTTGTCTTCTGGCATCGCCCCGGTAACCTTTGACCGTGAGAAAACTCTTAATGTAATTCAAAGTGAGAGAAAGAAACTGCCTCCATTCAAAGACCCTGGAGTTAAAAGGGGAGTCCGTTGGAAAACACCGAAGAGAACGGTGTGTGGTACCTCCTCCCTATTAAATATCATATTTTTAACTCAAATGAAATAACTAATATTTTATTAACTTCAATATATATGTTTTTTCTGTAATTAATAGTTGTGACGTAAATAAAACAAAATTTTAAATTCTTAACTCTTGCATTACCATTAATTTTCTCAAACGTCGCTATATAATTTAAGCTACCCACCTTCAGTCTGGAGACTTGCGTCTTATGATACAATTTTGGTACTCAGTTGAAAAGGAATTTTCTTCCAATTGAAAGCGATTTTTACTTCTATTATTGCTAATTGTGATTCGCGAGGCAGGAGGCCACCACACCCTCATACAAGAAGGACATAGAACTAAATAAGTAATTTTTTGCTTAACCTAGATTAAATGTACAAACATACACTTTGAGAAATATAACGACAGTAAACCTTAACTGATAGTAAGCAACAACAACATTTTTTTTTAAAATTAAGATGTTTTTAAATTTATAAACCTAAGTTTGTGTGCATGAATTCCACATATTTCAAGTTAAATTCGTGTCAATTACAAAAGTAATTGGAGATATTTCCTCTGTAAGTAAAGAGAGAAGTGCAATTTGTAACATCAAGTTCACTTGAATGTATTTAAGATACAGGGATATAGCTACCGCCGTATCAATGATACGCGGCCCCCAAGATACATGGGCTCCGAACATGTGTAACTACAGTCCCTCTAGCAGGGCTGTAGGAAACAGGGCCCCGAAGGAATTTCAATACAGGGCCCCCTCAGAACTAGCTACGTCAATGTTAAGATCTTCGTTGCATACAAAACTACACTGTGCAAAAATATTAGGGGAGCACATGGAATGAACGAAATTATGCGAATATTTCTTCTGATAACTTATGTAAAACAAAACATCCATATTCTTAAGTATAGCAGAAGACAGAAGAAGAAAACTTTATATGTAAATCCCATGGGGGCAAAAAAACAGAAAAAGGAAATAAGTGCAGAAATCGCAATTTCGTAGAAGCTGTTACTTTTCGTTGTCTCAGAGGTGAAACTCAACCTTTCGGCTGTTCTTTTGAGAAAAAGAGACTGGAAAATGTCACGACAGCCTGATCTACCGGAATTCATGGTTTGGAGTGTAATCATGAGACTGGAATCCGGGCAAACACAAAGAAATATAGCGGATGCCATTGGAGAGGCAATAAGTGCCATTGCAAGACTGGAGAATCGAATTCAAGAAGCAGAGCATGTCCGACGTCGGCCAGGACAAAGTCTCTCATCCTCAAAACCCAAATAACCCCATCGCATTCATGCTAAACCGAAACAGGTGTGCGGTAGACTAAACAGATCGAGGAGGGGGGAACCACACGCCATATTAAACATCCTATACCAATTCTAAGCAATCAGTTGTTGGCATGAAGCATGATTTCATGTTCTTTATACCATTCGGAGTAATTAAAGCTCCTATACAATTGAGCGCTTGACATCTTTGGGAAATGGATCGCGAAACGTTCCTCCATCCCATATCTAAATGCATTTCGGCCTTGAAGTGGAGAGGCCTGGATTGAGAGGGAGCTTCCTGATTAGTGGGCTAAACAAATTAGTGAGTTAACACTCTATTCGCTGCCTTGAAGTTAGTCCTATACGATTGTTTCTAGCTTCTTTTTTCTGTGTTACGTTTTGTTACGCTCTCCATTTTATGCCCATGCATGGCTATCGTGCTCCAATTTCATCACTTGTTTGCTCAATTTTTTTGAGTAGTGTAATATATTTGCATAAAAAGTTCGTTGAAATAAGTAAACTAGATACAACAGGAAATATTTCTACTAAACAAGGTAAACAAAACAAAAATTTTCGCGGATTAACACTTAATTTGAGACAAACTGTGACAAGCATTTTCATGACGAATTTCCGCGATCCATAGAGGCTTCGATAATCGAATGGTTGCCAGTTCGTAGTCTTTGTCACGAAAGAGTCACGCGTGTTCACATTCTGATACCACTGAAGACCACCCTATAACGCAACTGATTCACGTTAAATCCATTGTGGCTCAAGATCTTCTCATTGACATTGCGTGGAACAACGTAACCCATATTTATGTTCCGTTTTTCGAAGCGAACTAACTGCACTTGTTATGGAGCTAAAGAAAATAAGGAGCGAAAGTAATTACAAAGACCTCTGTATTTATCTGACAGTCGTAGTTCAATTCAACACCTCAAAAACTGGGCCCACATAACAGATAAAATTAAGTCCTACGGAACGTTGGGGCTGCGGTAGCCCAGTGGTTAAGGTATCGAATCATGGCAGGCATGTCGTGAGTTCGAGCCCAATACCACTAAAGACCTGACATGTAGGGGAGCGATGCAAATAAAATCTGTCGAGAGTTCAAACCCTAGGGTGTGGTGTGGTAGTTAGGAGAACGGGGTGCCAGCTCAGGTGTCGTCCTCGTCACTTGACCATGGTTCAAAATTACCATGTCCGTCACCAAAGGCCCTAGTGTAGTTGAACTGTGCGTCGTTAATATTCACTCACTCACCCTACGGAAAGTTATACTCATCTCGCACAATCACGAAGTACATTTTCAATAGATACCCTCCCATGTCAATGTCTACGAAATTAATTGGGTGGACACTCTTGCAAAGGAGGGACTAGATCATTCTGTCCTTTCCACTTCAAAGCTCACACATTAGAATTATTCACACGGCAAAAAGCCACAATTAAAGAAAAATGGTTAAAACTTCTGTTTCGTAAATGGAAAAAAGGTAAAAGACCAGGGCTTTCTTGAACTCTTCCTTGTGACAGAGTCCAATACTTGTCTGTCCCAACTTGCCAGTAGGCCCTTAAAAAGCCTCACTTTTTCTGGAGGCAATAAGAGGTTTCCCATTTGCCCTGATGTCAGCTAGAACAGGCTTAACCTCAGCACATCTTGGATTGCCTTGGACTGGATTGGGAAGATATTCATGATAGTCCACTTCTAAAGGGTGTTTTTTGAGAGGTATAGAACTTTAAATTGCAATAAAACAACGATGTATTATTCGATTGACATGAATTTTTTTATTCGAAAGATAATCTTGTGGCATTACATTCTAAATATGATTTCTGGCATATGATTGCCACGGTGGGCTCGGATGTAGTCCAATCTGGACGTCCAATTTTCGATGACTTTATCCAACATTTGTGGCCGTATATCGGCAATAACACGGCGAATGTTGTCTTCCAAATGGTCAAGCGTTTGTGGCTTATCCGCATAGACCAATGACTTTACATAGCCCCACAGAAAATAGTCTAGCGGTGTTAAATCACAAGATCTTGGAGGCCAATTCACAGGTCCAAAACGTGAAATTAGGTGGTCACCAAACGTTTCTTTCAATAAATCGATTGTGGCACGAGCTGTGTGACATGTTGCGCCGTCTTATTGGAACCACAGCTCCTGGACATCATGATTGTTCAATTCAGGAATGAAAAAGTTAGTAATCATGGCTCTATACCGATCATAATTGACTGTAACGTTGTGGCCTTCATCGTTTTTGAAGAAGGATTCCACCAGCCCATAAAGCGCACCAAACAGTCAGTTTTTCTGGATGTAACGATGTTTCGACATACACTTGTGGATTAGCTTCACTCCAAATGCGGCAGTTTTATTTGTTGACGTAGCCATTCAACCAGAAGTGCGCTTCATCGCTAAACAAAATTCACTTATGAAAATCGGGGACAACGGCAATCTCGTTTTGGGCCCATTCGACGAATCTGCGCCTTGCTTGATGATCGTTTTGATGAATTGCCAAACCAAACTGAGAATAAATCACTTGACAGCTGTTAAAACGGTCGCCATCTTGGAAAGTAATGCCAACTTAAACTTCTATACCTGGAAAAAAACACTCTTTAGTATCGGACTTCTTTAAAGTCAACGATTTCACTGATCTGGTCTAACTTCGTCTGACCAGACGGGAGATTAGTAACAACAACATTGACAGGGCGTAGAAGTTAGAAAAGTAGAGAGCCAGCACAAGTGTTGGCCTCTTTCTTGAACTACGGTGGCTCAAAATTATGAAAATTGCAGCCTATGTTCAGAGAATAAGACGAATAAGCAACCCATCATTTAAGTGATCCATGGGAAAGAAAAGTGCCCATAGAGAGCCACCAGCGCATATTAGAAAATTGTTAGCAGAAAAAGAAAAAACAATGAGCTACTAAATTGTGAAACATTTTTGTATTGATCAAGAAATTGTGAGATGGTTCGTCGCGAGCAGTGTTTTTTTTTTGGTGCTTTAAGACGATTCTAGCCTTTCGAGAGCGGTTCATCTCGTTGATGTACTCGCTCTCGCACTTTTACATTAGAAATAGTTTAAAATATCATTATTAATAAATTTCTAATCCAACACGTTCATGCACGTGCAAATAAAAACACACAACCTTATTCATTTTGCGATGATCTAAGCCACAAATGCTCTTTTTGCTTAAAATGAAATCATGGCTAATTTAAAATTTAAATTCTCATTTATCTTATTTTTAATCTCATTCTAGGGAATTACGAGGAATGAATAACTTGCAAAGAAAAGCTATAACTAATCCTCAGTAGTCCATTTTTAAAAGCTCAGACTCTTTTGGGGGGAGGGACATAATATATTATAATTACTATATTCAATAGTTTACATATTTTAGAGCATTTAGTTCATGGAAAGTGTTTTACCGCTTCCATGACCCTAAATTAAAGAGAAAATTCTACAACTTTCATCATCTTTCGATAATGTGTTTGGAGGTATATTAGAAGAAACACATTAACGAAGCAATCCTCTTACCAATAGACTAAATTAATGAAATGGAATAGTCACATGATATCTGCAACTCAAAGCAACTAATCAGCTCATGCGCTATACCGTTGCCAAGTTTTGGCTTTATATATAGAAATTTTTCTTTTAAAAATCACATGTTTTTTGACAATAATAACGGACATGGGTTGAAAAGTACTCGCATAACACAGAATTTTTTTAGAACATTTTGAAGAACATTAATGTTTTGATATATTTATCCAATTATATCAAATATGAAGCAGTACCTTCTTTTACAAATTCAACAAGTTCGAGTCTAATCTCAACTTCGAATTTGATGCAAAACACGTGGTTACTATATCATGTAACCGTCATGAATATAGCCAATTGCAAATATAAGAAAAATTTTCTAGCAATATTACAATCTTCATAAAAGTTTCTAGAGATATCTTTTTAGCTGAGAAAAAAAAAGAAATTTTTATATTACAGTAGAACGTCGTTTATCCGAATCAATTGGAACTGAACATTGTTCGGATACGCGATTATTCGGATAACCGAAAACCGAATGTGGTTCGTGCAATATATGAAGCCAGGCACTATACGAATATTGAAAATCATTACATGCGGGAAACGTACTTGAAGAAAAAGCAAAATGGGTACAAAATGTCGCAATTTTACCTTTATTGTGGAAAATAATCACTTATATTTCCATGTGCCATTAAACACCTTCGTTTTTTCGCTGCAAGGTCTCTTAGTCTCTTAAGCAGCAATAGTTGAGTAGGACAGCACTCTGATTGTTGTTCGTACGACTCCATTACTGTCTCTAACGCAGAAAACGCGCCAGCATTTGATGGACCCTTGCTACTTTTGTTGTTGCTGTTGTCCTCGTCTTCATCCGTTTCATCGTCGACAGGGTCGGATACTTCATACGAGGAAGTCACAGTCTCGCTATTATTTAACATTTGAAATCCACAGTCTTCTGCATCGTATGCCATCTAGTTTTCTACAACTTCTGCATCGCGTTCTTGAAATCCTGGGATCGATTGGATAAAGTCGGTAATCTCCTCCCTGTGGTCGTTATTGAAGTCTACAAAGTTGAAGTACATGTAGTAGACAAAAAAAAATCTGGTTCGGATATTTGGCGCTTCGGATAAACGATGTTGTACTATATTTATACCCCTGCCATTCACAAACAAATGTTTGCGAGTAAGATAAGTGAGTGAGAGAATATTAACGTCGCACTATTCAGCTACTCGAGGTCTTTTTAGCGACGGACCTCGTAATTTTGAACAATGGTCAAGTGACGAGGACGACACCTGAGCTGGCATCCCCTCTCCTAACTTCCACTCCACACCAATGGGAGGACGTTTGACCAACGTCCCCTACAAGGCGAGTCTTCAGCTTTACTAGGCTCGAACTCATGACACGCCAGCCTCGAGTTCGTTACCCTCACCACTAGGCTACCCCTGCCTGTGATTAAGATAAGATGCTCCTATTACAAAACTTCATAATGTACCATGTTTGTAGTTTGTATCTTCAAATTTTATTAGTATTTAGATGAAGCTGCTCTTAATAATACTCATATCTGTAATTAGAGTTCAAAATACAGTTAAAAAGTTATGTATAGAAGGCTTGTGAAGCATTTTTTTTAAAAATTTCATTAAAAGCTTCAAACCCTCTTTAGTATAGGATAGTTATTGATTCAGCCCTCCTGAGCAATCAGTCTCTTAGCAGTGCACGAAAGCCAATAAATTATGTTCCGACGAAGTTGCACTGAAATTCTTGCCATGGAAGAAGTAATAAAAACCTGTCCCTGGTTTTTAGATTGTAAAGAATATTTGAAAGTTAGGGGATGATTTAGTGATAATTTAATAATTCAGGGACTTTTATTCAAGGTCTCTGCTTATGTTTTTTAAGAATTATTTTGCTGTAGTCAAAGTTCTTTGCTATGGTCATTTGATATAGTGACCTGATTTCTTTGGCCCTGGATAATTCGTCTTTTAAGAGAATTTACAGCATTAAAAATATAAATAACGAACGTTATCTTCTTTGACTTCATTTTTACAAAGCTGCTCTTTGAACAGACTTCTATATTTCATTCTTTTTTAAGAACACAGTTAGAGATAAAAAAAAATAATATAAATAAAAGAAAGGGTAAATATATATATAAATGAAACATTCTTTATTTCTTTTAGATAAAAAGCTATGCTTATTTATTTATTTTGTGTGGAAACAATTTGCTTACTCTGATTTTAGCCTTTCCTTTGCATAGTTGAAAGCAATGAACCAAATTATTACATTTTAATACTTAACCTTTTTCTGAACTAAATACCACAATTTTTTATGTTTTTAAAGAGTTGAAATTGAATTATTAGGAATAAACATCTTGTCATTTCCTAAATCTCCAGTTTTATTTCTCTCTTTCTAGTTTTGTTTTCTGTTCTGAGTTGAGTTGGCTATTGCTGTCATTTATTTATTTTTCAGGTGACATTCAATTATTAAATATATTGTGTATCTTAAGGTATCCGACTACGTTCGGAACCGTGATTTTAAAAAAGTGCATAAATGGATAATTTTCATGATATTTAGTGTCACTTAGATTAGAATATATGCATAAAATTGTTTTAAGGACATTTTGACAAAATAAATTGTTTAAATATAATATTTTGGCAAAAAATTAACTTACAATAACCTTTTTTTCCAAATGTTCTCCTTTTGTGAATTTTGTGAAAATGGTTCTATTATAATAATATTTTGCCTGTATATAGGCTCAGACCTCTCTACAGAGGCTCAACTAGAATTTTTGAAAAATTCACATTATTTTCAGAATTACCACCAATTGAAATAATTATTGGCGTTTATTCTTAAAATTGCTTCCCTCTGTTGTCGTAAAACATGAATATATATATATAAACCCACTTCTAAGTTATATATTTCAAACATTCTTGTTCAGCCTCTGTAGAGAGGTCTGAGCTATATACAGGCAAAATATAATTATAATAGAAGCATTTTTCACAAAAGGAGAACATTTGGAAAAAAGATTATTCCAAGTTAATTTTTTGTCAAAATATTGTACTTAAATAATTTTTTATTGTAATACTATTCGTAAAACAATTTTATATACATTTTCTAATCTGAGTGACAATAAATATCATGAAAATTATCCATTTATGCGCTTTTGCAAAATCACGGTTCCGAACGTAGTCGGATACCTTAAGAGGACGTGTATTTAATGATACCATTGTATATCTTTTCATCTAAAAATAGTTCATATGTATATAAAAAGAATTTAAACAATTAAAAAAAATTAAGTCAATTTCTACTTTGGTCAACAAAGAAAAATTTATTTTAGTTGCTTGTACTTAAATAGTTAGAATTCATATAAATATGCATATACATATGACAGAACACAGTATTAAGTGGCAAGGTAGCCTAGTGGTTAGAGCATCGGACTCCAGACCGGAAGGCCTGGGTTCGATGCCCGATGCCACCAAACACCCTTCGTGTACACACGGAGTACGTGCTCGTTAAATCAGTGGGTCCGTAGTCTTGTGGGCTTAATCACGAGTGCAGGGACTGGAGAATATTTCTCTCCCCTTCAGTCTACATGCAGAAATTGTGAAGGTGGAGATAGAGGTCGTGTCGCCATCTATCGTCCCTTCGGGGAATTTCGCCGAGCTAAAATCGTTCTGTCACCTGTATGGTGCTCAAGGTCAACGACAGGCGTACCTCTTGCCCATGCCACGATGAATTTCGTGGGCCTCGATCTGACTACGTCAGACAGGTGGCATTAGAAAACAACAAACAATAGAAAACGATTTTCCTTGCAATTTTCCGTTTTCTTCTCTAAATATGGTGTTGAACTACTTTTCTTTTTGTTTGTTACTATTTATTCATTGAATCAATTTAATTATTCTAACAAAATAGTTTAGTAAAAAAAAAGAAAATTCTAAGAAATTAGGCCATCCCGGGTGGAATTCGAACCCACGACCTTTGGATTTGATGTCCAACTCTCTATCCATTGTGCTACAGGGACACAACGAATGATTTTTCTTTATTTATATGATTGTTGATCTATAATTTTTGTTTGTTACTATTTATTCATGTTTTAATTTAATTAATGAATTAACATTTGAAAAAACTGTATGACCATCAAGTGCCATCCACTACAAGTTTTAAAAAATGTATTTGAACAAGAATGGATGAATAGAAAGTATTTTATTAACGATTGAAAATTTGATCAAGATATATATATATATATATATATATATATATATATATATATATATATAGGGAGAGAGTGAACTAATAGTAGGAATTGAAAAAAAAATTATTGGTATCCTTTTTTTCCCTACTTTGAATCTAAAACCTGGATTTCAATGGAACATGCTCCAAGGAATGAGATTGATATGTTTACAAAGGACATCGGTATGGAATCATGTGTTGAAATTCGATTTACACAGTTGTTACAGAAAATTTTCAAGTGCTGACGCCTGAAACCTTTAAAATGCTTGTTTTGTTATCTTTCTTACCCCGTTTTGTGTTAAAAATATCGAAGGATGGGAAAGATTTTACTTATCTGGGGCCCAATAAATCTTTAAAAGAGAGCACAAAAACCTTCCTTCTTCCCCTGATTTTACTAGCTAAGCCACTTTGAGCCGAGGACAAGCCAAATCCTATCTGTATCTAGCGTCCTCGTTTCTGAGAAGCACCATAATTCACCTTTTTCGGGGAGCATCCAATTTGGCAAGGAGCAAGGAATGAAGGGCTTCTCTGGCGAAAAACTAATTGGGCATGCAAGGTTTTTCGGCACAGTTTTGGTTCCGAATTTATGTTCCTGAAGACCACCAGCAGGAAAAATGTTGGCAATCTTCCCATTTCCTCCCTCAAGACCTTTTTTTTTTTGTCAAAAAGTGCTTAGGATTTTATAGGTAGTTGGATTTTATGGTTGCACAGTTGCATAAACTCTTGCATTGTAGTATATTGCCAAACTCGCACGGTATTTCGAAATGATTATTTTTTCTGTTCAGTAAGTTCACTTTTGAACAGTTGACGACAGGGAAAAATAATTTTATATGTGAAAAAACTGCAGCGTTGTTTTTCATTTCAGCTGCATTTTCATTTTTGTTTTGCAGTTGAACGTGCAAAATGTCTAATTTCACGTGATTTTGGATAGAACGGGCCTAGTCAGGACTTGTGGCCAAACAGTCATGAGTTCGGGACATAGTGACACTGAAAGCTTGCCATCTAGAGGGGCTGATTCTCGTTAAATCAGTCGAAGCTCAAAGTCCTTCTGGTGACGTAGTTTGGAAGTTTAGAGAATGATTACCAGTTCAGGTGTCATCCTCGTCACTCGACAATAATTCAAAATTATAAGACCCTTCACCAGAATAGACACAGTGTTGCTTTATAGTATGGCATTAATAAAAACTCTCTTTCTCCGGTGATATTGAAAATGCAGCTAGGGAATGAATGAGAAAGATAAGAAGATTTAAATTCGACATGAAGATGACTTAGAAAGTACAGTAATACCTCGACTTACGCTACCCTTTACGTGAACCTTTCTATGCCTCGTTACACATCTCTTTTGAAAAAAATAGCGCATGGATGTAATAATCGATGTAATGGATGTAATAATCGATAAAGGTTCGCCACCCCTGGCATCTGAAGTCTTCAATTAGTTTTCGTTAGATATTAAATGCTCAGGATTCTAAATTTGAAATTTGTAAATTTCGTATCGCAAACTCTGTATTCGTAAAAGCTTAAGTAGTCTGATTTGTTTCATATAAGTCAGGAGTGGGCAAACATGCAGCCTTTAAAAAGTTTCCCTTCATGACCCACCATAACAGTCAAAAAATCAAACATAAGGAAAATATATTTGGGTTGACATATATTGGTGAACAAGTCTGCTGGGGGAATGGTTGGTTTGTCGCTGGCCTTCTGCACCTAAGGTTGAGGGGTCGACCCTGGTCGAAGTTAGTGGATTTTCATGATGCAGGAAATCGACAGTGGCCATGTCGTATGATTATACGGCATGTAAAAGCTCCCTAGAATGTCTGTTTTGCGTGGGTGCTCTCGGCAAAATTACATCCTAGTACAGGTTTGCATCGTTAGAGCTCAGGTGCCTCCCTCTAGGGAGGAAACTGGGCGTCTTCCCCATAGGGCATCCGCCTCTATGGTGCCGCACTTAAAATAGATACCAGCTTCCCGGGAATGTACTAGGTCTGCAATGTTAAAACACCAATTCGCAACCCATTAGAAATAATATTAGTGAACTAAGTTTTGCATGTCCGAAGATAAATAAATTAAACTTCGATGTGCAAGTGGATGAACTTGTAGGCTGGTCGGAAAATTTCAACAAGTAGTCTCACTTCTGATTTAAAAAGAAAAAAAGAGTAGAAAATTGTGATAGGGTGCATTTCCATGTGTGAAGAAATCTGGTGGGGAATTGTTCTTTATATTTAAGACAACAAACATTTGTGAGCAAAAGTTTTCTTTCATGAAGATCAATAAGAATAAATATAGATACATACAACTTGGCTGTGACACTCACTTACTGGGAGGAGAATTTCAACAAGTAGTCTCACTCCTGATTTTAAAAAAAAATGGGAGCAAAGTGTGACATAATACATTTGTCTCCTTATTCTTCCTAAAATTAAATGTGCTCGCAGCTATAAATGATAATAAATTTGCACAGTAAATAAATTGAATAAAACTGCGACTATTTTATTTAATTTATATTTATGGATTTTTATGATACAATCTATAGCATATCTGAAAAACAAAATTAAATAATGGATGTAATAATTTTAAAAAGTGCAGTCCTCCGTTATTTTTCGCTTCCACTATGCGACCCTAAACCAAAAAAATTACAACTAAAACTTTGAAATTAATTATTTCTGTGCGTGTACAAATAAAAATGAGTTTTGTCTTTTCAAGGAAAATTTAATAAATTATTCAATGATTATTATTTAAATAGAAGCAATCAATCGATTTTAATTGATGATATTTCTTCCTTTAAAGATTAACAAGTTATTTAAGTGATGAAATGTCAATAAATCTTTAGAATATTAATGGTAAAGGAAGTTGCTAAAAAATTCAACCGAATTACAGATAGGCAAGTCTAACTGATACAAGGTTATTTCAGTTCGAAAGAAACAACTGGTTTTTGAACAATGACAATTTGATTGATAATAACGGAAATCACAAATTCAAATCTTCGTGGTTATGTCTTTTCAATTTGAGCCAGAATTCTTTTACTTTTATAAATACTATAGCTAGTTTTGCTGGCCTTGTATCATGTTGGAGAATTTAACAGAATAAAATTATAAAATTATGAATCAGATGAATATGCTAGCATATATTTATAGAAAAAACCCTTCATAAACAAAATTTGTTTTATAGGTATAAGTGATCAATCTTCAGAGTAGTGGTTCCAGGAGATTCGTGGGTAATCTTTATTAATAGAAGTGAAAATGATATTGCTGTGAGAATGAATATATGAATAAATTCCCCTTAATTTGACTTGATTGTGAATAAGACGTGAGAGAGCAACTTAGATTATTTTTAAGAAAAAAGACTGCGCTATTTTTTTATTGTTGTCATGCCAAAATGTTCCTTTTTTACAACCACTATTTACCCAGAAGTCGATACAATTTTCATCATAGATTGCAAAAATAAAGTAACAGAATTTCCAAGAAGAGAACATGTTGAAAGTGAGGGAAGTATGACTTTGAGATTGCTAACTGTGCGATTCGAAAATTAGGTATAATTTTAGAGGTATATTTTTATTATTAATCTTTTAATTTCTCTTCCCAATTAAAGAAAAATAGCCCGAAAAAATTGGTAATCTACTTTTTGCAAACAATATTTATTACTAAATTTCGGTATACTGCTGCATGCGTTAGTGACTCATAACCGAATAACCGTATTTATTCTAATCGAAGGCGAAAAAGTTCATTGAATGGGAGAAATTGTTAATATTAAGGGGTGACCAATTTTTTTGCAAAGAAAAGGAGGACGAAAAATTCCAGAAAAAATTACAACTTAAGTATATGAAAAGTTCTATTCATTCAAACAAAAATCCGCTATTTACGCTTACATTCGTTTTAATTATCTTAAAAGAGTATTTTTCCATTTAATGATTTTATTTGTTAACATATCATTTTCTAATATATCGGAAAGTTTGGGCAAAAAAATATACTGAATTTTACGGTAAGCACTGTAGCTAAAATATAAACATTCAATTTTGATTTCTCACTAGTCGCTTCATAAAAATCATTATCAAATGAAAAAACTCTTTCAACTGCTGCATTAGTTCCACGGCAGCAAAACGTAAATTCAACAAGAATAATTACATTTTCATATGGAATGTGTTCATTTTTGAAATATTTTATTTCTCGGTATGTTGATTTTCCAATCGTTCTAATTTATTAGAATTTAAATATACAGTCAGTCTTCTTTCTACTTCGAACAGACAATTGTCATCAATTTTAATATCAGGAATTTCTTTCGATAAAAAAGCGTAATTTTCTATATCTGCCCTCTTAACTTGACTCCAAGCTAAAAAATACCATTGAAAACTGTTATTTTCTGTGATATTTGTTTCAGACCATTCTTCGACATTTTGAAAACTGATTCATCTCTGAATATAGAGATTAACAGATCAGTTTTAAAATATTGAAAAGAAGGACACTTTTCGTGGAAGGACAGAACCTATAAAAGAAGGACGATTGGTCACCTTATTAATATGATACTGATGGATAGGGCAATTTCAGATTCCTGTTTGTACTTAGAAGTACTTAATACAAATTAATTATTCATTTTATTAGTTCTCATCTTATTTTTTTATTACGTAGACATCAGAGATATCTATTTAATACTACTTTTTATTTTTTCCCAAAATTGTGTTGAGAAATTGGGGCGGATTAGAATTAATTGCGGTTTAGATTCGATTAAATGTGGTAACAGTAAAAACACTTAAATAATCTCAAAGGAGGGAATATTTTTTAAAAAAATTTAGGTATATTTTCATTTTGATTATTTTAAGATTTAAAAATGCTCCCAAAATGAGCCAAGTTCATGACAGTTTGTGACGCGGCGGTACAATGTCACAAGGCTGCATGGACAAATGCCTGTCCTTTCGGGCGTTAGTAGCAGTGAAAAGCTGGGAAGGGAGTATTCTGAAATTTTTCTTAGAGATCTATATCGCCCTCCTGGACTCATCGATTTTCTGTTTGTATGACAGTTCGGTTGTGATTTGATCACAACTAAAGCGAGCAGCGATATCCCGGAATGATAAACCGAATTTCTGGTAGACCTCAATTCCGTAATGTATTCATATTCGAAACATATTCTGATCTTAACTCATCTTTACACAACTTATACTCCATAACACAACCGATATTCGGATGCGACTTCCGATTGAGAAAACCATTGTACTTTGTTATCTTACCTTTTATATATAAACTGTAGATTGCGTGATTTTTGCCGTTATTCAAACGTTCGTTAGAGGAAATGATTTGAATATCTCAGCATATTGTACTTTCCATCTATATTTGAAGAGTTTCTTATGTACTATCTTCATGGTATAACAATTTTAACCCCTTAATTGGTTTGCTTGTACGCTGTACTGGTACTGATAATTTCTTCTTTCTATTGTTGATTTGCATATATTTTTAATTCTTACTGTGAGATTATTAGTGCTAGTGTTTTTGAGAGATGTATAATTTGTCCATGGTACTGAAATACATCTCATCCGGGGTTTTCTTTGTGGTGAAGGTGGGAATTTTGCATTCAAGGTAGGAATTTTGATTTTTGATAAGATTCGATAAAGAACAGGGAATGGCAAGGTGATGTGCAAATTATTGCTTGAGAAGAAATGAAAATGGAAAGATAACCCAAAAAAGCTAAAATTATCTCTGTCTGTATTATATGCATATGTTACGGTGGAATCTCAACTTTCACCGGTGAATGTCAACATTCACATTGTCGCTTGGTGTATGTCCGAAATATTTGCTAAATATCCTTATTTCTGACTTACACCTGTGAATGTCAACATTCACCATGCACTAATGGTGAATATTGAACATGTCAGACATTTATATTTTCTGCTCCGTAATTCAGTCGCAATAAATTTTTCGACTCTCTTTCTGAGGGGAATGCCCAAGAACTTAAAACACACAATACACCCAAAATGAGAAAGGAAAATTATAGAAGTTAAAAACTTACTTAAATATATAGTACGTTCTAAATGAGAAAATAAAATAATAGTAATAAAAAACTTACTAAATTATGTGATTCAAATCTTATTTATTGCAACACCTAAAGTATTATGACACTCTGAATTGCACAAGAAGCCCTTCCTTTCACAATTTGTGCATTTATTTGTGGAATACTTCCTTTTAGAATGATAGCTTGAATAGCCTTGTCCACTGCTTCTCGAATTAGCTGCACTGATTCTCTCAGCGATATTTCTTGAAAATATATATCATCTATGGAAAGTAACTTTTCTTTACAAATTACGAACTGATTACGTGTGTAAATATGCTTGAGGGTACCATTTTCATTTGCAAGTTTATAGAAGTCGGAGTCTTCTATTCCAACAACAATTGCTAACACATTTCGGTTATATGTACGACCACGGTTGACATCAAGGACTTGTACTCGTACAATATTACCAATTTGAGCGGAAGCAAATATTTTTTGTGAGGTTCGTAACATTTTTGTTGCTTGTATTAGGAGATTCTCTTTCGCAGCCACTCTTTTTTAGAAATTAACTCGTGTTTTTCAGTTAGAACTTGATGTGAAGACGTGGTAGATGACAATTCCTGTTCAATATTTTCTTTGTAATATGGTTTTTGGCATGACCACCGCTCAAATCTTTTTCAGAAGTATTACCAGTTTCTGCAAGCTGTTCTTCGGTTTCAAAAGTATTGGCAATTTTTTCGAGTTGTTCTTCGGTTTCGATATTTGCGATTTGCTCGCTAGGCAAAAAAAAAACGATGATAAGCGTCTTTTTGCTTTAACGCCAAACATGGCTTTATAAGGATTCAGGCATATTCCTTTGTGCTATGTAGTGTTCTTGGCAAATTGAAAAAAGGTAAACCTTCCGACCATTTATTTGTATCGTTATCGTTCATCTATGCAGTTAACTTATTGACCCCCCCCCTTATTATCCTGATTGACCCTTTCAACTGAGACTTGTGTTTGACTGTGATGGGGCTTTCCATGAGCTGTCTTAACATCTTTCCACATAGCACACACACATGTATTTCTGATATGTCTTGGTTACTGAATTTTCTATCATTATCTGATTGCAATATTACTGGAGCACCAAATGTTAAAAATATTGAAAGAACGTATACGCTACTTCTTCATCTCTCTTAGTTTTCAGAGGTCGTAGCTGGCCAAACTGAATTAAATAATCTTGATACACCATTATGAACTTATGCTCACCATCTCTGTTTGACTGCAGATCTATCAGATCAACTTGACATCTTGAGTTTAACTCAGAAATGATCATTGTTTTCGTAACAATACCTTTCTTAGGTGCACTTTGTGTGTGGGGGGACTGATTCCCATCTGGTCTAGTGAACCTAGACCAGATCCATGAGTCCATAAATCTGTACAAAGTCTAAGAACAGCAGGGGGGACGCAACAGCCTTCTCACAGGAAACCCCCAGACATTGAGGAATGTGCTGAGGAGAAAACTGATTGATGTTACATTTGGGGCAAACTGGGAAGCTTCTTTTGCCACCCTCAAAATTCATACACCTCAGGTGACCAGTCGAAAATCGTGAGAATGCCGTTTGATATGATCTGGAATCCTTGAATGATATGGCGGATCCAGTGTGTCTTTGAAAGTACCATGGGTGTACAGGAGGGACTACCCAGGTTCTACACATTAATTCCTTAGCCCTGGAGTAGATCTCAGTCGATGTAAGGACCATGTGGTTTTCCGGATCCACTGGATGGCTTGTAGCCGCGTTCGCAAGGTCGTCCGCAACTTCGTTCCCAAGAAGGCCTACATGAGAAGGGACCCACTGCAGATGAATAGGGTGCCGATCCGAAAGCTGTTGAAAAAGGTGAAGAATACTCCTGCTGATGCTGTCGCCTATAGATGACCAATTCGATAAGTGTTGGATGGATGATCGGCTGCCTGTCAGTATCCAAATTTCAGAAACAGCTAGATCTCTTATCTATACATATAAATAAAAATGAAGTGTCTGTCTGTAATTTGAAATTAACAGCTTTTTTCTAAATTCATTTAAAAGTATATACGGTACTTACATGAAAAAATCAATTTTTAAAAAAATTTGTGTCTATCTGTCTGTCTGTCTATCTATCTGTATTTGCGTCAGTCCGTTTGTTCCGGCTAATCTCTGAAACGGCTGGACCAATTTTGACGAAACTTTGCCTGGCAGATAGCTAATGTTTTAAGGAATAACTTAGGCTACTTTTATTTTAGAAAAAAAAAATTAGGATTCCGAGAAAAAATAAAATTAAAACCAATGAAATAGTGAGCAATAACCGATTCAAATAGGGATTATTTCTTTCAATAGGTACTATTTTTATTCAATAGGGATTATTTTTATTTATTAGGAATTATTTTATTTCGTGAGCCTTCAGTCTCAACGATTGCTAGCAGTTATATCAAACTTTTTTCTTTGATTAGGTTGCTGTAATTCACGACATTTCCCGTTCATGTCTTGATCCTAATGATTTTACAGTTCTTAACTGCATTGACAAAGATCATGCGTCCCTTTCACCCCCTTCCTTGCGGCTTCGTTTGTGTTCGCGTTTCACCCTAGTTGCTACTTAGACCTATTTTGATCCTAAAGATTTTAGTCCTCATCCCATCGACAGTGTCAAAGGTCATGCGTCCCTTTCACCCCTTGCTCAACAATAAGCAAATAAAAAAAATAAAACAAAAAAGAAACAAATTCACAAAGTAGAAGAAAAGTTTTAGTAAACTCTGCGAAGTGAATAAACACTTTTTTGTTAAATTCCACGTGGACGAAGTCGCGGGTAACAGCTATTTAACATAAAATAAATGCATCAGAAAGTAATACATTAAAGTATTACACATCCAGATAAAAAATATTCATACTATATTTTTAGCGTTTATTACACAAAATTTGTAACAATGTGTTACTTTTGCTGAGCAGGTTGTTTTCAAAAATCGACCCACAAGAAAGTTACGAGGCGTCATAAATAATAATAACAATAATAAAAAAATCAGCAATTATATCTAAAGACTTAAAATTTAGCAAACATGTTTTTTTTTGTTCAGCTGAGTTACGTAAAAAGTTTCTTTTTTGTGTTTAATTTATACAATTCACGTAAAATTAACTAATTAAAAACTTCTCTATCCTTCAGTCTGTATTTTTTTAATTTTTAAATACACCCGTGCGAAGAACGGGTATACCAGCTAGTGTTGTTAATAAATGAAAGACCACACATGATAGCTATTAGCTCCGTTCTAAAGACAGAAGCATGGTCATTATTTCTTCTCTGAAATTTGATGACGCGGCCAGGTAGTTCAATTATGACTCCTCTGCCACTAGTATTTGTCTCTTCCTTACTGCCATCAGTATAGATCTTGGCTGTATCCAGTGGAATTCCATCAATCACCTCTAGAGCCAATTGCTTAAGAAGTTCGGGGTGGTCAGACATTTTATTCACATTGGGCATTAAATTATAATGGAACGTGACCCGCTGGAGTCCAAGGACAGGGTTGATGAATTAAGTCAGGCAGTGATGTTCCACATTAAAACTCAGGTTTTGTGCAAGTGCCTGGGAGAAGGGACTATTTCGTTTCAAACTTTGATTATCTTTCCAATGCTTTAAGTACTGAGAGGTTCTATGTTGATCCCCATAACTGAGCAGTTTGTTGAAGTACTTGGTCAAACAATAGTTTTTTCTCATATTTAAAGGCTGAAGGTCGCACTCATATAGAACTAAGTTAATAGGACAGCTTTTACGAAGGCCTGTGATGATTCTAGCACTACTCAGTGTATTCTTTCAATTTTTTTAAGGTTAGAATCTGAGGCAATAAAGAAAATGGCAGAACCAAACTCCAAAACAGGTCTAATTGAAGTAGTATAGGTAATTTTCAGAGTAGAGGCATCTGCACTCCAATCACGGCCAGAGATGTATTTTAATATATTAAGGCGTTTTCTACTTTTATTAATCAAATCCTCTATATGCCAATTGCAAAGAATTTCTTGTGGTCTAGGGTAAAACCTAGATATTTAGGATGTTTTACGTATAAAAGTTTTTGATCCTTTATAAAAACAGTTGGTTGATATTTATATAGATGTCTATTGGTGGTGAAAAAACTGGTCACAGACTTCATGAGATTAAAGAATAATTTGTGCTAAGTGCAATGTGTTTCATTTTTGACACTGTTTGCATAAATATAAATACAACATTGCAACTTCATATGTAATATGTTTGTATTTAATTTGTAATTCTTTATGTATACATGTTCTTCCTCCGTGGCCTGTTCTGATGTGAGTTTCATATAGCATACTGAATAATCCGTCATTTGTAACATAATATTGTGTATTCGTTTCTCCTGGTTTTAGTGGTACAATTAAATTATCTTAATAATTAATTTTCAAAACGTTTTAATCGTCTGTATTTCAAAGGTGTTGGTAGAACCCCCTCAGTATAGAGGGCGCTGCTTGTAAAAACATGCTTTTGTTGACACCAGAGATCTTGTGTACGTGACCGAGTGCAGACGCACTCCATATTCCATTAAACTTATTATTTAATCTTACACTTGTCTTCGATGATTTATTGAATTTAATTGAGTCTAACGATTGTGATGATATGAAAGTTGATTGATATAAAAGCATTCTACCACTGATTAACTGAACCACCGATGATAGTAACATTGGTGCAACGGCCTGAAATTAATGAAAATTGATGAAATTGATGAAAGAATCATTTTTGATAGCCTCGACCAAAAAGTAGGAATATCATCGTCGACAGTGAATTCAGGTAAGCCGAATTTTTATTGAAACTGAATTATACCTGAATAGAAGATTAAAATGTCAGCAGATCTCTCAAAATTTAAAAAGAAGCGTACTGCGGTACGTTCTTCGTTGACAAAATTGATAAATAAAATTGAAGGAAAGATCAACAATGAAAATGAACCTGTTGATCAATTTGAAGCTTTTATAGAGCAATTAAATGATAAAGAAAGCAACTTAAGTTTATTAAATACACTAATTGAAGATCGTTTGTCTGTTGACACTATTACTGAAGATATGGAAGCTTCGGAAGAAATTAAAGAGAAGATTATATTTTGGAAAACGAAGCTTTCTTCTAAAATTAGGAGAATAAATTCTGACTCTATCCAGGTTGATACAGTTTCTCGAAATATCCAAGTTATTGATTCCAATAGTTTTGAATGTATGAACATAAATTTACCTAAATTGCATATAAATAAGTATTCTGGAAATTATTCTGAATGGTTAGATTTTTATAATTTATTTGAAAGCTCTATTCATAATAACAATAGACTAAGTAAAGTTGATAAATTTAATTATTTAAAATCATATTTGTGTGGTAATGCGCTTGCTTGCATTAATGGATTTCAATTTCTGATGATAATTATGATAGAGCTCTTGATTTATTAAAAGATAGATTTGGAAATAAAAACATGTTAATTAACGCTCATTTGAGCAATTTATTAAATTTAACACCTGTTAGAAACCCTACTGATATTGTGGGCTTCAGAAATTTGTACGATAGAGCAGAAACGCAAATAAGGAGTCTTGAAAGTTTAGGAGTTAAAGGAGAATCCTACTCAAACTTATTAACACCCATCCTGTTGAAACAGATACCCTCGGAACTCGTTTTGGAATTCAATCGTTCTCAAAAGGACGAAGGGTTTGACCTGAGCGCTCTTTTGCAGTTCCTACACTGGGAAATCCGTAGTAGGGAACGAGCTTCTCAAATAAACAGTCATAAACTATGTCATTATTCCCCTCCACCGCAAGACAGAACAAAAAATAAAGGCTCCTATTTCCCCGGACAACGCATGAAGCCACCCCCGAATAGAGTACATTTCCGAGCACATTCATTTCCCACCCCCTGGGAGAGAGTAGAACTTAGAAACCGAAAATGTTTATACTGCAACTCAGGTCATGAACTCGACGCTTGCCGTTCTTTTAGTGCTAACGAAAAGCGAGAAATTTTAAGGAAAAGGGGCTGTTGTTTTTTGTGTTTGTTGCCCGGTCATAGAGCAATGGAATGTGTAAAAAGGGAGTCGTGTCCTATTTGTAATGGGTCCCACCATTTCTCAATATGTTTTCGAAATCGACATGATGACGACTTGTCTCCGAAAAGAGACACTGATAATATAGTTTCAACAGTAATTAAAACAGAAGTAAATAGTGTATTATTACAAACATGCGCCGCATTAATAGATGTCAAAAATGAACAAGAAGTTGTTAGATTATTTTTAGATAATGGTTCACAGAGAAGTTTCGTTTTAAAGAGTACTTCTGAGAAATTTAACTTTCCAATTCTTAGAAAAGAAAACCTTTCCATTTGCACATTTGGTGCTAAAGAGAGAAACTGAAACAAAAACTTTAAATATAGTTAAAATAAAATTGAAAAACAGGGATGATCCAAATTTGTGCATTGAAATAGAAGCGGTAGAGACAGAACATATTTCTATCACGAATTTACCGACTCCTGATAGAAATATTGATAAAAAATTTAGATATTTAAAAAATGTACAATTAGCTGATTCTTATGAATTTAACGATAAAGAAATATCAATTCTTATTGGTGCGGACTATTATTATCAAGTAGTTACAGGTAGAATTACGCGTCTAAACAAAAATCTTGTGACAGTAGAAACATTCGGGTGGTCTTTACAAGGGCAGAGTACAGATTCTGAGGACCTTTTAACAATGAGTGTTATTGCTAATGAATCCAATATTTCTAAACAGCTTAGTGAATTTTGGAATTTAGAGAACTTAGGAATAGAAGCAGAGGTGTCCGGTGAGGAAAATATTGATAATGATATAATGTCTGAATTTGAAGAGGGAATTTCATACCAAAATAAGCGGTATAAAGTTAAATTCCCTTGGAAACCTAACATGAAAACATTGTTAGAAAATAATGAAGAAATTGCTAGGAAAAGATTTCTAAAGTTAAGATCACGTTTTAAAAATGACAGTTCCTTATTTGAGGATTACAAATTAGTTGTAAATAATTATCTTTCTGAGAAAATCATAGAACGCGTTCCATTTGAAGAAGAAAATCTAAAGCATAATATTTTTTATCTACCACATAGAGCAGTAATACGTACTGATAAAACTACAAGCAAATTGCGAATCGTATTTGATGCGTCATCACATGCGAAATCACAACTATCCTTGAACGATTGTTTACACACAGAGGGCTAAATTTTATACCTAACCTATTTTTTCTATTAATCAAATTTAGAGTGAATCCAATTGCATTTGTAGCTGACATAAAAATGGCATTTTTGATGATTGAGATAGACGAAAGTGAAAGGGATTTTACAAGATTTTTCTGGGATGAAAATCCAGGAATTGATTTAGAAAACAAACGGCTTGATATTTTCCGAATGACTAGGGTTTTATTTGGAGTAAAATCAAGTCCATTTCTTCTTGCAGCTACGATAAAGCATCATCTTAAAAAATATGTGGATATTTTTCCTGATACTTTTAACCATCTTAACCAGTCATTGTATGTTGATGATTTTCTGTGTGGAAATGTCAGTGTCCAAGCAGCCTTGACGACCTGCATAGAAAGTAAACAAATTGTGGAAGATGCAAGTATGGATCTTCGGAAATGGAGAACCAACTCTTCCGAGCTAAATCAAAGGTTAAAAAATTTAAATTTTGAAGTAGATGAACATAAAGAGTCATTGAACACGTTGATAGCTTCAAAGGTCTTAGGAGTTGGTTGGAATGAAAAATCTGATACAGTCTATTTTGATTCCAGCGATTTAGGAACATTTCTTTCTAAAAGAATTAATACAAAAAGATATTTGTTACAAGCCGCAGGTCGATTATTTGACCCAGTAGGTTTCATAGGTCCTTATACGATCCGAATAAAATGTTTAATTCAGGAAATTTGGTGTTTAGGATTGGATTGGGATGACAAATTGCCGAAACAATCAGAAGTTTCATGGAATAAATGGAGTAATGAGATTCATTATTTAAGTGAAATAAAAATTCCTCGATATTACTTTCAAAACTTTTTGCCTTCAAATGCAACCACCATTCAGTTGCATTGCTTTTCAGATGCTTCCAAAAAGGCATATGGAACTGTCGCTTATTTACGCATAGAACTGAACGATGGAAATATTATTCCTAGTTTTGTAGCAAAGGTCGGGTAGCTCCATTAAAAACTCTTTCGATCCCTAGATTGGAGCTTATGGGCGCACTTTTATCTGCAAGGTTAAGTGACAAAATTGCAACTGCACTCATACTACCTGTGAGTCGTTTTTATTGGACTGATTCGTCTATAACATGTTACTGGATCAAGGGGGATTTTAATAAACATAAAGTGTTTGTAAAGAATAGAATTAAAGAAATACAAAAACTAAGTGATCCCAAGGAATGGCGCTACTGTAAAGGAAAGGATAATCCCGCTGATTTAATAAATCGGGGTTTGCCTTTAAATTATCTTAAAAATAACAAAATATGGTGGCATGGTCCTAAGTGGTTGACAATAAAACAAACAGAATGGCCATTATTTTCAGAACCTATAATTGAAACCGAAATAAACAACGATAAATTAGAATTGAAGAAATCAATTAATGTAAATACAGCGGTTGAAAAGAGGCAAATTGAAAATAATTTAATCTCTAGATATTCCTCTTTTAGTAAATTAATTAGAATAAGCGCTCTATGTTTAAGATTTATTTATAACTGTAAAGTGAACCCAGTATTAAGGAAAATAAACTGTATAAGTGCTTCTGAATTTGATCATGTTACGAAAGTTTTAGTAAAACAAGTACAATTAAATGAATTTCTAACTGAAATAAAGTGTCTCAAAAACGGACAACCGATTCCAAAGGGCAGCAAAATATCACCTTTAAACGTTTTTTTTGGACGAAGATGAAATACTGAGAGTGGGAGGTAGATTAAAACATTCCACCCTATCTGAATTCCAAAAACATCAAATGATGTTGCCAAAGGCTCATCATTTAACTGATTTAATAATTGAACACTATCACAAGAAATCATTACATTCTGGCTTGCAAACCACATTATATTTAATAAGACAGTTTTATTGGATCCCATCGGGTCAGAACCGTGTAAGAAGAATATTAAATAAATGTATTACGTGTTTTCGCACGAAAACCCAGACAATAAACCAGATGATGGGAGATTTACCACGAGACAGAATTGCGCCTTCTAGGCCCTTCGAAAAAGTTGAATTGGATTACGCTGGTCCTATAATCACGAAACCAAATTTAAAAAGATCAAGAGTGACTTTAAAATCGTATATTGCCATTTTCATCTGTTTCAGTACAAAAGCCACTCATTTAGAAGTTGTTTCCGACTTGACCACAGAAGCCTTCCTAGCATGTCTCCGACGATTTATAGCAAAGAGATCCAAGCCATCCGTCATTTGGGGTGACAATGCAATGAACTTCAAGGGAGCAAGAAACATTCTTAATGAATGGAACGAAATTTGCAAGTCCAACAGAATTCAGCTATTCAGCGCGGAAGAGGGAATCGAATGGAACTTCATTCCACCCGCTTCTCCCCATTTCGGTGGATTGTGGGAAGCAAACATTAAGTCCATGAAACGCATTTTATTGAGGGTAGCGAAATCAGCTATCATGAACTTCGAAGAGTTAACTACGTTGATGGCACAAATCGAAGCAGTTCTGAATTCACGTCCCTTGTCTCCACTTTCTTCGGACCCCAATGATCTTAACCCTTTGACCCCGGGGCATTTCTTGACGAACTGTGCAATTTCATCCTTTCCTGAACCTTATACTGCTTCGGATTCTTTGTCCTATCATTCCAGGTGGAAACTCGTTCAATCTCTGAGAGACAAATTTTGGAACCGTTGGAGCACCGAATATCTGACCCATCTGCAGACCCGTGCTAAGTGGAGTGAACAGAACCCTAACCTGATGGAGAATCAGCTCGTTCTTTTAAAGGATCCCAACACCAAGCCCCTGGACTGGCCTATGGGGCGTATTCTTGAAGTATTTCCCGGTAATGATGGTCTTGTGAGAGTAGTTAATGTGAAAACCTCAACAGGTATTTTAAAACGAGCCATCACAAAGGTAGTGCCTTTACCTATTCCAGATGATCCTGCATATGTAGAAAAGAACATTTGAACATTTTACAATTTCTTGAACTTTAACCTTTATATTATTCTATTTACATAATTGCTAATTTGATTTTTCAATATTATTGATAATGCATGTGATTTAAGAATTGCTAATTTTGTTTCAGAATTATTGATGACGCATGTGATTTGAGAATTGAATTCATAGGACTTTATTTTTATTATTTCACATTGCATGAATTTTATTTGTATTATTTCACATTGCATGAATTTTATTTGTATTATTTCATTTTGCATGAATTTTACTTGAATTACCTTAGAATTTGAATTTTCTTAATGTAAACTCCGCAGGAGTTTAAGTGGGGAGTAATGGTAGAACCCCCTCAGTATAGAGGGCGCTGCTTGTAAAAACATGCTTTGTTGACACCAGAGATCTTCTGTACGTGACCGAGTGCAGACGCACTCCATATTCCATTAAACTTATTATTTAATCTAACACTTGTCTTCGATGATTTATTGAATTTAATTGAGTCTAACGATGATGATGATATGAGCGTTGATTGATATAAAAGCATTCTACCACTGATGAACTGAACCACCGATGATAGTAACAGGTGTGTTGCACTTAGTTTTACAGACACTACTCCAGAAAGTATTTTAGAGTACTTTTCTTTTGAAAAATAAAAACAGTTGTCTTCTCGCTTACCCGCATTTAACTTTTCAAGAAAAAGATCACAATTCACTGCTATATCCATTCAGTATAAATTTGGGTATCGGGAAAAGAAATTAAGAAAACGTTGTTCGCACCATCAAACCTTGCACATGACTGACAAAGCTGACTGACTCTCAGTAGAACAAAGGATTTGGTTGGAAACAGCCAGTCTTCTCTTTGTCTCCTCCTCTCTTTTCTACCTCCACCAGAGCATTTCTGTGATTATCGACATACGTCGGTGAAAGTCCGAATGTACAAGATTGTAATACAATATTCGATTTTTTACCGACGTATTTGGTGTGTGTGTCGACATTCACCTGGGAATGTCGACATTCTCGAATTTTGGACATCCACAGTAATATATATATATATATATGCAAGCACAAGCAAAATCATCAACCGTTTGCAGAAAGGTACGAGCGTAAAATTTTTCTGTAAGTATGAGAGAAATTCTTTTAAGGTATACGAAACATTCTTTATAGCATGCAAAAGATTAAAATAAATAATAGATAGTATGAAAGCTTTAAAATTGAAAATTGAAATAAAAAATAGTGTGAAATCTCGTCGCATGTGTCGTCCATGTCGTTTTATACATGACATACCTGGAGTGTCTGTTAGGCTTGGGTGATCTCGTCGAAATTAAATTCCTTGTACGATTTCGGCCCGTTAGAGCTCAGGCGCCTCTCCTTGGGGAGGAAATTGAACGTAAAAACTACATTGCGGAAATTAGTATCCACCTATATGAAGCCGCCTTAAAAGGTGATACTAGCTAGCTCCAGGGGAATGTACTAGGGAATCCAGTAACCCAATAAAAAATAAAATGATTCTTCATAATGCTCTGTGTTTTTATTCTTGCAATGATTCAAACATTTATTCGAATTTCGAAAGTGAATGTCCAAAATCTATTTAATTACGATTACTCACAAGGCCAAATTTTTTTTAATCCTTCGAATTAAAAACGAGAACATAAAAACTTGTTTCATATTTAACTTCAGTTAAGTATTTATCCTATTTTAGTTTTCACTTTATCTTTCTATTTTGCTTTTTAAAAAATCGTAGATAAACGAAAAAAAAATGTTTCTTTCTCCACTCTTCTTTGCATTAGCATGCTTCAGCCAAAAAAGAAGCCAAAAGAAAAGCAATCATTAAATAGCGATATGAGTTTGAAGATAATAATTTAATGAAGCTGCTATGTCTGATGACTTTTCTGTATCCCATATACATATGACTGAATATCTGATAGAAAATACTTGAAAAATTTATGATGTATACATCACAAAGAGAGAGAAAAAACATCTTTTTCAAAAGTCTCGAATGATACTGAATTTTTTCTTGATTTCGTTATTACTTCCATTTTTTAATATTAGGTTGGGGAAAAAGAAATCCATTATTTTTGCATGTTATCCATTGTTTTCAAGACTTTATTTAAAATGTTCGGAATGTCCGATTTCGGTCAAATATGTATCATTTTGTTGTATAATGTGTTGCCATTTTAATTAGAGCTTCATAATGCCTCTATTATAGAGGTTTTGGTCCTTATTGGTGAAAAACTAGTAATCGATTTGCACAATTTTCTCTTGAATCCAATTTCTTATCACTCAGGAAGTTTTGCAATGCGGGAAAAAGAGGGTAATCGTTTGGTGCCAGGTCCGGCCTACATGGTGGATGCATTAAACTTCCCAAACAAGCTCCCAGGGTTTCTGACGAGTCAATACAGACATGTGTGGCCTGGCGTTGTCCTGATGGAATATAACACTTGTTGGCAACTTCTGGACGTTTCTAGTCAGTCGTTGGCTTCAAATGGTCCAGTTGTCGACAATAGAGATCTGAATTTAGTGTTTCGTCATACAAAAGTAACTCATAATAAATTATTCCTTTCCAGTCCCACCAAATGCGCAGTAGAGCGTTCCTGGCTGTTAGTCTTGCTTTGGCCACCGTTTGAGCTACTTCACCACTCTTTGACCACGATCGTTTTCGCACAATATAGTATGTGATATATTTCTCATCCCCAGTCACCATCCGTTTAAGAAATGGGTCGATTTCATTGCGTTTGGCTAAGGCTTCGCAGATGGAAATGCGATCCATCATGTTTTTTAGTGTTAATTGCTGTGGCACCCAAACATCGTGCTTCTCTTTGAATCCAAATTTGCGCAAATGGTTTAAAACAGTTTTATGGTTAATCTTTAGCTCTTAGGTGATGCTATGACTACTAACAAGCCAGTCAACTTCAATTATTTCTGTGATTTTATCGACATTTTCGACGACGGGCCTGTCTGTGCCAGGTGCATCTTAAACATCAAAAATGCCTGAACGGAAATCGACGAAACCAAAATTGCACGTAATTAGCTGTTACAGTATCGGCACCATAAACACCATGCACAATTTCAGTCACCTGGGCTTGCATTTTTACCTTTATCAAAAACTGTAAAATGTACTGAATTTTCTCTTTCTTGACTTCCTTTTTTAACACCCTGTAACTCACAACTGAAAGGACCAAACAGAAAAAAGACAAAAGAATTTTTTAGTGTGAACTGTCTCCTTGACAACGAGCATAAACTTGAAATTGTTTGATCGATACCTCAGGAGATATGCACACTACAGCCATTTACCGAAAAAAATAATGGATTTCTTTTTCCCCAACCTAATATTTGATTTTGTGAAATCTTTTTATATCACTCAAGTTTCTATAATTTATGTGTTAGTTTTTACTATTAAATTTTGGTTGGATCCTAGTCAAGCACACTGCTTGGCGACAAAATCTTTGGCGCCAAAAATTTTGGCGATAAAGTTTACAATATAGCAACCCTTCCGGATTGTCCAGTCTGGTGGCTAACATATGGCAACCCTAAAACCGTAAGAAAGCTTGGAGAGCAAGGGAATAAGGCTGTTTTAGGTTGGGTTATGAAAGAAGGATTAATTCCCTCCAGATATGAGTGTCTGAAGTGTAAAAAGGATATGCTTTTGGTTGAACGAAAGGGTACGATTGATGGTTTTGAATGGCGTTGTCGAGTACGGTCGAAAGAGAATCCCCACTTTGTTTGCCGGAGTGTAAGAAAAGGTATGTGGTTTAGTCATAGTAGACTGGGTATTCGTGTGATCTTGCGATTAACCAGGTATTGGTTAGGCAAGAGTATGAATGAGTTTGTAGTGAATGATTTAAAAATTAAAAACACAGTGGTAAGTGATTTTTTACAATTTTTAAAATGCTGTTTTTCCCTTATTTTACTGCCTTTATATCGTAGAAATTTTTGCCCTTTTCTTTATTTTATGCTTTTGTGTAAATAAATGTGTTTTCAGCGTCCCTGACGCCATTACGGAAACCCCGTTTTTTAGGATTTTTGAACAGGAGCTGAGACCGTCACCCTCCCCCTTTTCCTTCGTTTCCGGCACTGACATTATTATGGAAACCCCATTTTCTTAGGCTGAGACCGTCAACCACCGATTTTTTTTCGTTTTCTTCCATGACGTCATTTTTTGAAACAGGGGTTATTGGCGCCATTTGGCGAAAAAAAATGGCGCCAAAAACAGCAGTGTGCCAGACTAGGATTTTACCGGGGTAGCGTTCCAGTGGTCCTTTAACAATAAGATCCAAAATGTGTGTTGTGTGTATATGTGAAAATATTCTTACTATAATTATTTAATTTTTTATAATGAAATTTTAGATGGTTTTGCAAGTATGAAATATGTTTGAAACATTTTATAGGTTTTATTTAAATTTTGAGGTATGATCATTTATAGAGTATCTTAATAGGCTTATTTTAATCTATTTTAATTCTCTAGTAACTGTAACTGAATTAAACGTAACCAAGGATCACATTTATGTTAAACACAATTGACCGATTAACTGGTTATAAATTGACTTAAGATTGAAGTATATTGAAATGAAAGTTTTTTGCTAGATTGTTTGTTAACGCTACTCTTTAAAGTAACACAAGGACTGCTCATCGGGATGATATGTGACGGATCTCCGAATTTTGAATTCCTGTTAGATCACGTGGACAACACCTAAACTGGTATTCCATCCTCCTAATTTTTAAGGCTTCGAGTGAGTGAGTGAGTGAGTGAATATTTACGTCACACTGTTCAGCTACACGAGGTCTTTTGGCGACGGACCACGTAATTTCGAATCATAGTCAAGTGACGTGGACGACACCTGAGCTGGCACCCCCTCTCCTAACTAGCACACCGACGGGAGGACGTTTGGGCTCTCGACAGATTTAACGTGCATCGCGCTCCTATACGGCGGGTCTTTAGTGGTACTGGGCTCGAACTCGTGACAAAGCCAGCCACGATCCGATACCTTGAACACTCGGCTACCGCGGCCACTTTAAGGCTTCTAAACCCCACAGATTTAATGAGTGTAATGAAGATGAGTGCTATAGGATTAGTCCTAGGGCAATTCACACTAGCCAACTTGTGCCGCACATAATTAGAAGGAACAAACAATCGGGAACTAGTTTTGAATAGAAGTCGCCTGGGTCCTTAGCATTACTTGCTGTGAAGCTCTCGAAAATCATGTTTCTCTCCACACTAGTTAACTAAAAGGATATTGTAGAAGCTAAGCTCTTCACACGAGGCTACATGTGTATTGAAAATGGAGAAAGCTTTTTATTGCATCTTTAGACTCATCATAGCGCCTACGAGATTGTGGACTTCACTACTTTTTGTTCAGGTATGAAAGGAATTATTTCCCCTCCTCACGCTAAATGGTGACAGGTTGATTGATTGATTATTAACGTCACACTGTTTAGCTACACGAGGGCTTTTGGCGACGGACCACTTAATTTTGAACCATGGTCAAGTGACGTGGACAACACCTGAGCTGGCACCCCCTCTCCTAACTACCACACCACACCTCGGGAGGACGTTTCAGCTCTCGACACATTTAAAGTGCATCGCTGCCCTACACGGCGGGTCTTTAGTGGTACTGGGCTCGAATTCGTGACAAGGCAAACCACGGTCCGATACCTATACCACTCGGCTACCGCGGCCACTAAATGGTGACAGGAGACGAGTTGATAGGTCCAAAGTTGTTTCGTGTGAAATCTGTCTTCCGTATCATCTCTGTACTGAAACACATGCAGGCTACGAGTTAGAGAAAATTAATGTGACCATTTTTTACAATGAAAAGGAGGACAAAAAATTTATGAAAAAATTGCAACCTAGATATATGAAACGTTTTGTTAATTCTAACAAAACTACGCTAATTACGCTTACATTCTTTTTAGTTATTATATTAAACGAGTATTTTTCCCATTGAATTATTTTTTTGCCAACATATCATTTTTTAATATATCGGAAAGTTTGGGGCAAAAAATATCCTTCAAAATGAATTTTACGGTAAGCACTGGAGCTTAAATATTAACATTCAATTTTGTTTTCCCACTAGTCACTTTACAAAAATCATTACCAACTGAAAAAAAAATGTTTCAACTGCTGCGTTATATATATAGTTTCAGCACAACGTAAAATCAAAAAGAATAACTAAATTTTTATATGGAATGTGTTCATTTTTGAAATGGTTAAGTATTAGGGGGATCGGAAAATTATGTCGTTTTTTTACAGTAAATTCGAATAAATAAATTTCTTACAGGTTTTCTTTTTAGTCAATGATGTAATCACCCTCGTTGGAAACAACCTTTTGCCATCTAGTGTGCAAATTTCAAATGCCGGGATCGATAAAAATCAATTGGTTTTTCAGTAAAATATCTGGAGATGGCATTTTTCATATCATCCAAATTTTGAAATTTTTTGTTTGTTAAGAAGTGTTACATTGAACGGAATGTCGTTGGAGCAATGTTAGGCGAGTATGGTGGGTGAGGTAATACCTTCCACCCCAATCCATTAATTTTTTCCAGCATTTTTCTTGCGCAGTGCGGTTTTGCATTATAGTGTTGCAAAATTACGCCTTTTCTATCGATAATCGCTGGATACTTTTCAATTAATGATTGATTTAGTCTATGTAATTACTCACAATATAGGTCTGCATTAACAATTTCTCCAGGTTTAAGCACTTCAAAATGGACGATTTCACGAATAATTCACCAAATACACAAAATCGCCTTTTTTGGATATAAATCTGGCTTAGCAGTCCTTCGCGGCGGTTCATTCGGAGAGAGCCACTGTCTTTTGCGTTTTGGATTATCATACAGGACCTATTTTTCATCCGCAGTGATCAAGCGATCAAAAAACGGTTCTACATTGTACCGTTGAAGGAATAATTTGCACGTCGTTGGCTCTGTTTTCTTATGCGAAGCCCAAACACCTGTTCTGTTTGTTTTACCAATTTGTTGCAAATGTTCTTGGATGGTCGACCAAGGTTGGTTAAGAGCATTTGACAGTTCCTCGATTGTCTAACACGGATTTGCTTTCAATTGCGCCCTTAATAACGTCATTGTCTAAAGTTGTTGGTCTTCCTGATCGATGTGAGTCGCAAAGATCGTAATTACCGGATCTGAACTTAGAAAACCACATTTGGCATTTACGAACATCTAAGGCACTTGGGTAAATATCGCAAATATTTTTGGTAGCAACTGTTGCATTGTGAAACCCTTGTGAAACTCCAAAAGCATGCAATGGCAGATATGAATTTCTTCTGGTACTTGGCTAGCCATTTCACTCAAAATGGGGAAAGACAATTTAAGGTTTAGGTTCTCACAACTAAATAAGTCACTTTAACTTTGGAATGTCTCTGGCACGACTTCCAACTACGCAATGAATTCATAAATAGTAAAGCAGCATTGGCATGTGCGTTTAAACGACATTACTTTCTGGTCCCCCTAATATTTCCACCCTTCTTTTATCAATTTCAGCATGTTGATGTTCCAATTGTTTCAATTTATTATAATTTAAATGTACATTCAGTCTTCCAATTTCATCAAACAAACTATTGTCAGCGATTTTAATATCAGGCATTTCTTTTGATAAAAAAATCAACACAGTTTTCTATATCTGCCCAATTTACTTGTGATGAAGTCAAAAAACACCATTGAAAACTGTTATTTCCTGTGATATTAGCTTCAGACCATTCTTCGACATTTTGAAACATGTTTGGTTCATCTCTGGAAATAGAGATTAACAGATCAATTTTAAAATATTCAAAAGGAGGACACTTTTCGAGGAAGGACAGAACCTATAAAAGGAGGACTGTTCTCCCTGCAGGAGAACGTTTGGTCATCTAAAGAAAATGAGTCTACTCGACAAAAAAATACCACACGACCACATATTTACCATGATATTCACTTTAAATAATGAAAAAATACATTAGTGGTTTCTTTGTAGTTAACGCATAAATTAATAATTTAATTATGTTCGAAAATCGCCACACTTAATAAAAAGATTTATTTTGACATATAAAAGTGAAAATTGTTCTAATAAAAAAAAAAAAAATCGTTGTGACATTTGATATAAAATCTGGTTAAAGAATTTTTTTTTCAAGAATATTTCTTGAGAGTTTTCTGATGATCTGGAAAAGAATATTATTCTTTATATAATTTCGTTGGTGAGTTTCAGAGTTGTCATTTTCAAACAAAGTTCTAAAGAGATTTATTTACAAAGAGGGTTTTACTAGAAATGTCTAAGCTGATAATGAAGATGCTTACGTCTGAAATATATTTTACTCAGCTTTTAATATAATTAATAACGCTAAAATAAAACTTAATTATCAACACAAATATCATGTTCCATACAATAAAAAAATGTTCATATAACTCGAATATTCTTTGCATTCTTATTCATAACTTTCGTCGTCGTAACTCATTCGCCGTGCATTTTCTGTAGCATTACCCAGAAATCGTAAATTACGACGGCCGTGGAGAGTCGTAATTAAGAATTAAGTTCCTCTGGGACTTGAATACCACTTCTAAAAATACATCCTCCTCTGGGTAACGAAAAAAGAATAAAAATGACAACTTATTTTGCAACGACCTTGAGTCTTGTCTTCGCACGATTTACCCTTGTGTTTACGTTTTACTTCCGAGCATTTCGTATGGTTAACGGCACCTGCATCTGTAATAACCTCTTTGTTTTCTTTTCCACTTTTCCCGCCTTTTCACAAAAGAGCAAAAAAAAATTTTTCTGAACATTTCTCTTGTAATTTCTGTCGGAATTCTTGCGAATGCGATAACCAAGTATGCATGATTTTGAAGAATAAGATGTTTTCAAAAAACACTCTGTAAAACACATTGAATCAAGTCTAATAGGTTATGACAACATATCACCATTCTTTTGTTGTATATTTGACAAACATTAGATTAAACAAGTTATTTTTTTTAAAAAAAATTAAGCCAATTCCTACTTAGATCAACAAAGTAAAATTTTATTTTAGCTACTTTTTGTTATATAGTTACAATTAATATTAATATTAACATAGTATTGCATCCAAAACAATCGTGTATATAAAATTTCAGTGCAACTGAATGCTTTAAAAAGTGAGAAAAAAAACCTTTTCAAGTTTTGACCCAAGTCGCCAAAAATGATGCCAACATGGCTGTGTTTGTAATTCTTTATATGTAATTAGTTTTAATCAATTAATTTTTATTAATTTTAATTAAATTACTGTATTGTCATCCAAAATAATAATGTATATAAAATTTCAACTCAATTGAGTGCTTTAAAGTGTATTTTATTAGCGATTGAAAATTCCACCAAGATAAATAAATAAATAAATATAGAGAGAGTGCGTAAGCTAATAGTAGGAATTGAAAGAACGACTATTGAATTTGTACAAATTTTTTGATCATAAATTAATACACACGTACACAAATTAGCATTAGAATTTTTTTACACCACAAAATTTAATTAGTTATAAAAAGTATTCAACTTTCGCTCAAAAAATTCAAATGACTTTTACTAAACAGAATATCATCGTTTGTATACGACCCTATTTTTCTTACTACCTCGATACAAATCTTTGCTAAATTTATTTTGATAAAATAAAGCTATTTTTTATTAAACTTCTTTGCTTCTTAACAGTTACAATTAATGGTTATTTGTGGGATGAGGAACAACACGCACAAAGACTACTGGATGCTGTTCGATCAAACCTAAGCCTATTTTATCTTTGTCAGAATACCTTAAAGTACACTCTGGTTTAATTTACCTGCTTCAGGTGAGTCAGTGCTTGTTAATGTCGTATTCAAAAGCAGTGCGTGGACCACTGGTGACGGACCTCATAATCTTGAACCAAGATCAAGTGACGAGGACTACACTTGAGCTGGCACCTCTCTCTCCGCACTTCCACACTGCGTTAAGAGGAGGACCTTGAGCTACGACAGATGCTGCGTGCACCGGTCCCTCTAAAGGATGAATCAGAGAAGAACACGGCTTTCTGCCACCTCCCTCCGGGATGGTGCCTCATTAAATATGTTCCATACTAGCCAATTGAATTGTTTCTCGCTTTCTCACCGGTAGTATGTCCTTAACTACAGGTGAGAAGCTTTCTTTCAGAACGGCTCTGAGCTGTTGTTAATAATTTTGATAGCATCTTTTAAATTTTATGGAACTTTCAATTATTCTCTTTTTCTTATTAATTATGATGAGAGGGTAATACCATTTTTTGGTAAGGTACCTCGTATTTTGAAGCCGTGGGTTTTGGTCGACCCCTCTACAAGGTATCTCAGGATCATTGAGACAAACTTTTGGAGTATGTAGGTGACGTCACAAGGATTCAGATTTGCATTGCAACCCAATGGTCGGAAGCATCTTCGTTCAGCTCTAAGAGGCGTTATTCTTAAGAGCATTTGGCCGTGACAACCTAGTGGTCAATGTAATGGACTCGTGGCCGGCGTGCCATGAAATCGAGCGTAGTACCGCTGATGACCCACCGTGTAGGGGTCCGATGAACGTTAAATGTGGAAGCTAGGAGAGGGGGTGCCAGCTCAGGTGTCGTCCTCTTTGCTCGACCATGGCTCAAAATTACAAGGTCCGTCGCCAAAAGCCCACAAGTAGCTGAATAGTGCTACGTACCAATAACGGAAACAAACCAAAACGTCACTCACTTACAAGAGCGGAAACAGACCTGCTGTACCGCAGTCATTTGAGTTGTCATCGCCCGCAGAGGAGTATGGAACGTTTTGCAAACACAGAGCTGGCTGACATGCATCTTATCTACGGATTAGCAGAAGGAAATGCATGAGCAGCAGAAAGATTGTATCGCGAAGAGTACCCACAGAGACATGCACCGAACCACCGGATATTTGCTAATGTGCATCAGAATTTGCGTGAATACAGATTATTACGAGGAAATATGCATAGTGATGGTGTTCCTTGAGTGATTCATTCGAACGGTATCCAATACATTTTGTTCCGCCTCACTATGGGTTGCTACGCAAATCTGAATCACCGATTAGACAACACTAGTCCCGAGTTCGCGACCATGACTACTAGGCTATTACAGCCTCTGTTTCTTATAACTTAACAGGACTGGTTTTCAGTCAATACATTCCCATTTTTGGGTGAAATTCTTTCACTCTAGAAAAAACAATGGGATAAACTAAGATTTTAATGTGGCAATTTTAAAATTGGGATTTCTCTTTCAGTTCATGCCTTCACGCTACGGAGGATAGTTTACTCAAAACTTAGCTTCGTTTTATCTATTTCTGATTATTTTTTTTTGATCTCCAAGTAATGCTATATTTTTGTGAAAAAACGAATTTTTTTTGTAAATGTCATTTTTTAAAAAAATATTTTTTAAGCTGAACTGATTCGAGTTATTTATTTTAGATAATTTTTTAACTTCTGTGTGTGTGTGCATGCGTACGTGTTAGTGTTAACTTTGTAATTCGTCTTATAGCATAAGACTTTTTGGTATGCATTATTTTTGCTTCTTCTTTTAGTATATATTATTTTTAGTCCATTCGTTTATTTGTCGCCAACTTGGCGAATTATTGTCGTTGTATTGTATAGAAGTTGAAAAATGAGCTGTAGCTGCGGTAGCCAAGTGGTCAAGGTAACGGACTCGTGGCTAGCTTGCCTTGAGTTCGAACCCAGTACCACTGAAGACCCGTCGTGTAGGGGAGCGATGCACGTTAAATCTGTCGAGAGCTCAAGCGTCCTCCCGTTGGCGTGGTGTAGTAGTTAGAAGAGAGTGGTTCCATCTCAGGTGTCGTCCTCGTTACTTGACCATCGTTCAAAATGACGAGGTACCTCGCCAAAAGCCCTCGTGTAGCTGAACAGTGTGACGTTAGTATTCACTCACTCGCTCCAGCGCCTTAGACAGTGGTCTAACGGAGTTTATAGTCAAGTTAGGGACCCCAAGCTGGATGCTACAAAATATTGTAAAAACATAACATCAGGCTTTGTCCCCCCCTCCTAGAATCCTGGGCCCTCTCTCAATGCGGGGGTGACGCTACGCCACTGGCATTAGATGATTGTGGTTTTGGTTAAATTATGAGAATATTTTTATATTTTAGCCTAGAGAGGTGAGCGGACTTTTCGAGAGTACCAGCTACTTCTAATGTTTTTAGGGTATTGCGGTCCCACCAGTGGCGCAGGTGTAGAAATTCTGTATTGAAATTGTATGTTTTCTTCTCTTTACACTTGTTTCCGACATCGCACCTCCTAAAATATGGCAGATTACTACTACACCGTAGAGTGTGGACGTATTCAAGGCAGCGAGCAAAGAACGTACGTGAACCGATGAATCTGAAACTTGATATATATGTACTTAATTTATTCCTTGCATAGTCTTGCGCCATCATGGGACATGGTATCAACACGAGAACCTAATCCCGTGGAAGAGCGGGATATGGGAGAATGTTTCTATAGCCAATTCCATGCTATCGCGGGAATAGAGGATCATCAAAATCTATCCTTCTCTTTAGTTGGTATGGGAAAAACTCATTTATACGGCTGGCATCGCAGTGATTGTTTTTTTCCACGGCAGCTGCTGGGAACGTGTTAAGCATCATCGTTTCCTTCTAATGAAAATACACTACACCAGCAATACTCAATCTGCGGCCCAACGAGTCTTTTTAAGTGGCCGGTCATGGTCCATTGCTGAGAAATTCTCTTATTTAAGAACATTGTATTAAAAATTTGGTGGGAAATTCTTTGTCAAGAAATCAAATATATCAATTTTGCCTTTTTCTGCCGGTGTCGTACGGGTACAAATTGTTATTCTTTTTCTATTTGGTTCTTCGGAGATCAAGTGCCCCAATGAGCATTCTGCCCATTGTATTTGGAACGGTTACTGTAGTGATAACAGACACCAGTGGAGTAGCGACAATTTTATGGGTGGAACTAATTTTTAACAAACTTACATATCTTGCAAGTGAAAAATATTCGAAGAAAATATATCTTTTCAAGACGATTAGGAAGATGACTATTTTGTAGTGAAAAACAGACAATGATCAGTAATTGTTTGATTTGTCACGAAAGTGCTGTATTCAAAAAATACCAATAAACAGGAATCATTCAATGACACTGTTCCTCGAAGATCTCTTGAAAGAGGAGATAAGTAGGCTTTCTTGAATAATCTTTGCAATAGAAACAAAGTGTTTTGCCAGTGGTAATATCACAGCGATAACAAAGACATTCTATGGAATTTGTTGTACACTGCTGGACAATTGCTAAGGACGGATCAAAAATTGCTATGTAGCATAACATTAAGCGAGACATGAGGCCTAGTAGGATAAAATATAGTTGCCACACTCTTCAGACATTAGAATAAAGAATATTTATTGTTCTGGAAAGTACAAAAGCTGTGAAACATCTGAAAGAAAAAAAATGTTCATTTGATCTGCGTACGGATAAATGGAACAATGCATCTAAAAGTCAGCAGGCACCTTAAAGAAAGGTATCAGTACGGGATATGTCCACCGTGGAGTGTGATGCAACGTTCCACACGTCGTACCATACTTTGCACAACATTATCCAGCAGCTGTTGAGGCAATTTATCCCATTCCTCTGTGAGTGCACGGATGAGGATGTTCTTGTTTGTCGGAGGATAGTTTCGACCAGCAACTTGCCTCGCCAAAAGCATCCCACACAATTTCAATGGGGTTTAGATCTGGAGAACGCGCTGGCCATACGAGACGTTGAATACCCTCGCTGTCTAGACAATCCTAAACAGCGAGTGTTCGATGACATGTTGCGTTGTCGTCCATAAAAACAAATTTATCACCGACAGCACCACGGAAAAAGACGAACATGAGGAAGTAGAACTTCATCAATGCATCGTTGGCCCGTCATAGTCCCATTCGCAACCACATGTAGGCGAGTGCGGCCATTGATCATGATGCCGGTCCACACCAGGATACTGCATGTCGGATATCGGTCCTTTTCTGGATATTTTCTGGACGATAAGCAGTACCACTCTCGCGCCAGATCAGTTGGCGCCTACAATCCGATGACAGACGGAACCTACTTTCATCCGAGAATAGTACGCTTGCCCAGTCCTGTTCAGTCCAATTGTGATGCTCACGACACCATTGCAAACGGGCAGTACGGTGCTGTCTGGTCAATGGGATACACACAACAGGTCTGCGTGCGTATAGTCCTCCTCCCCTCAAACGTCTGGCAACAGTTTTTCGGGAGATCTGCTTTCCTGAGGCAGCAAGAAACTGATTTGCCACCTGCTGAGCTGTGGTGCGCGTGTTCCTTTTTGCTGATAGGACGATATATCTGTCTTCTGCAGGCGTCGTACTTCTAACACGACCTCCCCCGTGCCGACGCTGTGAGCGATGTCGAACTCCCTGACAACATCTGTTATTTTTCGCCCTTCTTCGATCTTTCCAATAATTCGGCCACGCATAAAATCATCTATGTGATGTCGGGAAGACATGCCAAAAATTTTAAGTTCGTCTATTAAATCTTTCCTGTAAAACTTTGACTTGAAACAACAACTGCCCACACGCGTCAAAACCTTTAAAGCTCTTATGAACGCTATCACGTGATGAACAGACGTGGGAAAAATTTGCATACTCATACTTCTTCTTACTATAATCCTGCACTTATTCTAATTTTCCACATTTTGCTTCCTTTCATTTTGTGGTTGCTATGGATGATAGTATTATCCGTCCTTAGCAATTGTCCAGCAGTGTATTATTGGTAATCATATGAAACCGTTTACTGATGCAGAACTTGTGAAGGAGTGTTTCTTAAAAGCTTCTAATTTAGTCTTAGTAAAAAAAAAAATAAATAATATTTACAAAAAGCAAAACAGGAGTTATAATATTTTGATCACTTTTTCTCATTTTAAATTTCTATTGTTATCTTGGTCTTAAAAAGCATTTCCTCCCTCATTTATTCTCATGTTGCGGCCCACGTGAAAAAACTAACATATGTATGCGGCCCAACAAAAAAAAAAGGTTAAGTACCCCTGGTGTAGACATTTATCGAATCATTTGCTCAAGTAAACGCAGTCGCATAGATTGTGAAAAGCCGATTTTCTTATCTAGCTGCCGTCGGTTTTGTATGCGCGTCTTAGATCTAAGTAAAGACGGTCATCCCCAAAATGCATTGGCCGTTCTCTGGTCGATTGCGGTCGATATAATGCCCATCCCTGCTTTAACTCAATGTTTTCGTGTGCAAAAAGGGAACATATGTAGATATAAAAATATTTTTTTCAACCATTTAATACTTTTCACTTTTTGAGTAGCAGATTAAGCCGGTTGATTGATTGAACATTAACATCGCACTGTTCAGCTACACGGGGGCTTTTGGCGACGGACCACGTAATTTTGAACCATGGTCAATTGACGTGGACGGCATCTGAGCTGGCACCCCCTCTCTTAACTATTCAACAGATTTAACATGCATCGCTGCCCTACACGGTGGGTCTTTAGTGGTACCGGGCTCGAACTAGTGACAAGGCAAGCCACGATCCGATACCTATACCACTCGGCTACCGCGGTCATACAGATTAAGCCGGTACGGCTCGCCGGAGTGAGCTGTATCTGGCGCAGTCACATCACAATTTCAAACACAAATACATATTTAATCATCACTACTTTTTTATTCACTCCTTCACTTTAAATTTAATTTACACTCACTATTCATTTTTACACATTCAATGTAAATTTCTTATCCCAATTTAATGCAATTTCTTTTAAATTTAAATCCTTCTCTTAAGTTAACTAGTCTTCTCATTTTAATTCAGTACTGGGCTAAGATTTAAAAAATAAGCCAACTCAAAGTCATTCAACATCCCAAGCGATTGGAGGTTAAGTTTCCTGCGGAAGACAGGAGCTCCCAAACTATTCAACTATTCTTGAGTAGTGCTCTTTCCTGTCTGCTTCCTTTCGAAAATCACATTATTCACTTTAGCAATCACATAATGAATAAAGTAATCACGTCAGCGCTTACCGAGGTATCTAACGTACACTCCCGCTACCCCCGCATTCGAGGGGGCAGGGTTCTAGGGGTCCCAAAGACTGACTGCCATCAAATACCTATTTTTGTAAAATCCAACTTGGGGGCCCAAAACTTGACTTTTCAAGGGGCCTCAAATGTTTTCCGTTACGCCACATTGTACCACACCATCTATAACATTATTTAGTCTATCATATATATTTGTGTGTGAAACCGATTCTTAGTGTTTAAGAAAGTTTTTGGAATTTGTTTAATATTTCTCTCTCTCTCTCTAAAGTTAGATTCATTTTCTTATACTTCTCATTCAAAGTCAAAACTATAGAAAAAAATATCGTTGAATTATTTATTTTTTTGCTATAGCAGTACAGCAGTTATTATCCTTTACATAATTTTTCATAGAAAAAAGATGATAGGTAATTCCCATTTTTTTTTTTTTTTGCTTTTATTTTCTTTAGTTTTTCCTGGTTCGAACGAGTTTGCTAGAGCCAACATACACCATGAAAATTTTGATCAAGGTGCAGTGTTACATTTCAAATCACGTACATCATTTACGCTATTCCATTGCACTGAAATTCCCCATCATTAATTTTAAGGGGTTAGGAATATGACGTCATTAACATCGGACGGATAAATTTTAAATGATTTCCTTATTTAAAAGAAGGTTAAGCTTTCGTGGCCAGTCTTTGATATAAATTATATTATACATACTCTAATTCCATAGAAATAAGAAATTGAACGTTATTACTTAGCATTTTTTTAGTTATAATTTTTCAGAGTATCTTTAATCGTACAATTTTCCAAAAAGAGTAATTATTTTTTATTATACTTATTAACAACTCTCTTGCTATTTTGCTGTTATATATAAATACTAAACTTTTTATTACAAAAGTTTTCTTATAATAAACTTAAGTAATATGTTTCTATATATGTAGATGTGTATGCATATATTTTTCCAATACAAGCAAACGTGCTTCCCACAGCTGTTCATTTGATTCGTGCAATAATTAACTGTTGAACTGATTCGTATTATAATTTTGGCATATTAGTATGAAGTATTTTTTTTTTCCATTGGGGTTGCGGATTGGTATATACCAGCGGTGGTGAACCTTTACGGATGAACGTGCCATTTTTCTAATAAAGTGTTTAATGAGGTATAGACGTGCCGTCAAATATTTTTGACTTGTGATTATTGGGAAAATAATGAAGTAAATACGAACAACTCAAAACTTTTTATTTACTACGTTGTAAATGTTTTAATTATACGTGTAATTCGAATAAAAGTAACATTAGTGTGACTTTTGTTGTTACAGATTGTATGACACAAATAACTTTATATTAGGATCGTAAGATGTTACTTTTAGTAGAATGCATGCTGAATTAGATTCATCTGCCAAATGGTTTCTAAGGAATTAATTATTTTTATTGTGGTTCCCTTTTTTGACAAGAGGATTGGTGATTTGTTTCAAAATGCCGTTTTGCAGACGATGTTCTGTATACCACCATTCTAGAACATAAAACACACACCGCTTTGCCGCCTTTACTAATAATTCCATATTTCTAGATTCACCAAGTTTGAAATTCTGTGTTACTCTTACTATCCTGCACTTTTTGTTCTTTTGCCAAACTATCCATGTTAACACAAATAAACTTTAAAATACAGTTGTGTCAACGAAATTGACTATGTTTTACGTAGACAGACCTTGCATCATAAGCAACTGTAGTCCAAGACGTAACTAAGGCAAGCCTGTAACAAACGAGTGTGCTCACCACCGCTCCCCGACCGGTCACTCGCGTTTGATCGTAATACTTCATAGTTCAATTTATTAATTTGAAATAAAATGCAAGCCATTTTGATCACTGGCGTGCCCAAAATATTGTGTCGCGGGCCACTGGTTTGCCATTCCTGGTATATACCACTGGAGACCTAATACATTCCCCGGGAGTTACCACTTTTAAATGCGGCACCATATAGGTGGAATACTAATCACCGCAATGTAAATTTGACGCCCAGTTTCTTCCCCAGAGGGAGGAACCTGATCTCTGATGATGCGAACCTGCACTTGGAATTTTAATTTTGCCGAGTGAGTGAGTGAATATTAAGAAGTGAGTGAGTGAATATTAACGCTATTTAGCTACTCGACGGCTTTTGAAGACGGACCCCGTAAGTTTGAACCATGGTCAAGTGACGAGGGCGACATCTGAGCTGGCTCCCCTCCCCTCTCCTAACTACCACACCACACCAACGGGAGGATGTTTGAGCTCTCGACGGATTTAATTTGCATCGCTCCTCTTCACCAGTACTAGGCTCGAACTCATAACACGCCGGCCACGAGTGCGGCTACTAGTATTGCCGAGAGCACCCGTTAAAAGGCACTCTAGCAAGGGCGTAGCTACCACCGTATCATTGATACGGGGCTCCCAAGCTACAGGGGCCCCAACACGTATAAGCAAATAATGGTTAAATATAAAAGGGGCCTCCAAAATGAGCTCCCAAGGAATTTTGATACTGGGCCCACTTAAGACTAGGTACGTAATAGGGCTCTCGTATGTAAAAATGGGGCCCCCACTCAGAGATAGCTACGTCATTGCTTCGCGGCATGGGGGTACTCAAAATAGCCGTCGAGACGGAAGTCCTCTCGTGGGGTTGGTGGAAGGGGAAGAGAGTGGGGAGGCCCCTGACCGCCCTTAGGGTGTTCTGTCTCAAAATTGGGTTGGAAAGGAACCAAAGCGTATTGGCATCTACTACGGCTAACGACAGCCGTACAATCTAGCTCAGGGGTACTCAATCTTTTTTTTTTTTTTTTTTTTTTTGCTGTGCCGCATTCAGATGCCAGCTATTTCATGCGGTCCACATCATGAGGATAAAGAGGGGAGAATGGTTTATAATGTGGAAAATTGATCAAAATATTTTAACTCTAGGTTTTTTTTTTTTTTTTTTTTTTTAAATTACCATTTTATATGTTTTATTAATGTCACGGACACTGAATTAAAAGCGCGTAATAAACACTACTTCACAATTTCTGCATCAATAGACGGTTTTATATGATAACCAATAATATAAACAAACTGCATACGATATCTTTGTTATCGCTGTGACATTACCACTGGCAAAATACTTTGTTGCTGTTGCAAAGATTATTCGAGAAATCCCATTTATTAAACCTCTTAAAAGAGATCTTCGAGGAAAAGTGTCATTGAATGATTCCTGTTTATTGGTATTTTTTTCAATGCGGCATTTTTGTGAAAAATCGAACAATGACGGATCCATATTTGTTTTCCACCACAAAATAGTCAACCTCCCAAACGTCTTGTAACGATATATTTTCTTCGATTATTTTTCGCTTGCAAGATATGAAGGATAGTTGTGTGTGAAAATTAGTTCCACCCATAAAACTGTAACTGCTCCACTGTTGCCTGTTGTCTCTAACCGTAACCGTTTCAAATTAAAAAAGAATATCAATTTGCATTTGCACTCATGCGACATCGACAGACAGCAAAAAGCAAAATTGATATATTTGATTTCTTGACACCAAATTTTTTACTACATTGTTCTTAAATAAGCTAATTTTTCAGAGCAATCGGGCCACTTAAAAGGCTCGGTGATAGACCACATGCGGCCCTTTGGGTTGAGTATCGCTGATCTAGCTCTTTGCCATGATGAATTTCGTGGGCCTCGGTTTACCACATGCCAATCAGGAGGCATTAGTAACAACAAAAGAATTGCAGCGCGTAAAGCCAAAAAATCGATGGAAATGAGCTATTGTTTACACTGTGACATCTCTATTTTTATTATTTAATTTATACAGTAGAATCTCTATATAACGAACCACTATAATAATGATTTTCTATATAGTCAACTTTTTCTTTTTGTGATTCAATATTTCCTCTTTTTTTTAAAGTATTTCTGAACATTTTAAGTTATTCTCACATTTAACATATTTTATGGTGGTCGTAAATCTTGAAATGATTTCATTAGATCCCATTCACCGAGAGCAATACAGTTCTGTAAGTTTCCTCCAAGAAGTGCAATCTTTAACCCCCACCGTCCAGTTCACTAGAAACATCTTCGATATCCTCTTTCACCCTCAGTGGAATTGTCCCGTGTACTAATTACAAAATAATGTATGTTTAATATTACTTGATGCTTCAAATTATAAAATGTCCTTAAAATTCAATAATATTAGTATAAAATTTTTAGTCTTTTTTTTGTTTTCCTTGTAGTTTTTCTTTCTTTCTTTCTTTTTTGATAGGTAAGATATTTGAAATAAACATACATTAATTTTTAAAAAAATCTGAATAATTACTTTTTTTTAAATATTATGTGTGTTTATGAATTTAAAACTTGTTTTAATTGGTTTTATAAAGTATATTAAAAGATGAACCTCTATTTAACGAATTTTCCTATAACGAACTTTTTTCCGGGATTTAGCGACTTCGTTATACAGAGGGTCCGACTGTATTACTATTTGTCATATCTTTTTATAACTAATTTTTTAAAAAATTAGGAACTTTTTAAGTTAATAACAAAAAATTTCAACTACACGTACGCGAAAAGTAGTTTAAATATTTTGAGCTTCCTTAGAACCGCCCAGAAAAAGTTTACTCTCCATAAATGTTGAATACTTTCTTGTTGCATTGAAATATTTTATTCTTCAAAAGAAAAAATGTGAAAAGTTTTCCAATGTCATTAGAGTGTAAATGTCGAGAGGATCAAGGACCTACAAGCTATAAAAAAACATGAAACCAGATATTTTACGTCACAGAATCTCCAAATTTATTACTTCGATCTTTAATATATAATTTGCATTTCTAACAGAAGAAATCTGCCCCTATTATTCTACCCGTTCCTTATTTTTTTATCTTTACACGAATTCGTTTATTACAAAATTACTCTGTAAGAGTAGCAATCGAATTATATTTTTCGAATCACGTACAACATCGTTTGCGTTTTGTTCCATTGCGCGGAAAGGCACAGGAAATCCCCCGCGGAGTCGCTGATTTTCTGAAAGGGGTGAACAGAATGACGTCACCAATGTCAGGTACACAATAAAAGAGAGCGGTGTATCAGACGATTTTCTGGAGGACAAGGGTTCGTCGGGGAAGGGAAGCTCGACACGTGGAGAAAAGAGGTCAAGGTCAAGTGAGGATCGATGCTGACGCTTCAGTCTGCCAGCTGTGAGCACAGATATGATGAGAAATAAATTTTTAGCTTCCCGTTCGGTGGGACCATGTGGTTGTGGAAAATAATCCTTCTATTTTTTCATCATTTTAAATGACTAATTTGGATAAGAATAGCAAATATATTGAAAAAGAATATTCGGTTTACTCCAAAAGTAGATACAATATCCTCGAAATAGATCCAAAATAGACAGGGACTCTCTATTTTGTTATACTCTATTATTCTCCGTAGAAAATGATAGTCCTAAAGCATAACCCTTTTTGAAAATTTCCAGTAAAATATGTATATTATAGATAAAAAAAAAGACAGTTAGTAACGCCTCTAAAAATTCAATCAACATTAATTAAAACATAATGCAATCTCTCTAAGAAATTGTTTATGCTTTGTTAGGTTATGATTTACATAAAAATATTTTATAAATACTTCTAAGAGATCCTCTTTTCCCCTTTTAAGAGTAATTTTGAATTTTTGTTACAAAGGAAATACAGTCAGACCTCTATATAATGAAGTAGCTAAATCCCGGAAAAAAGTTCGTTATATGGAAAATTCGTTATATATATATAGAGGTTTCATTTTTTAATATACTTTGTAAGCAACATAAAATACATTTTAAATTCATAAACACTATGTATTAAACAAATTAATTATTCACACCTTTTTTTTAAAATTAATATATGTTTGTTTTATATATCTTACCCATCAAAAGAAAGAAAGAAAAACTACAAGGAAAACAAGAAAAAGAATGTCAAAGAATAGTACACTGTATTTTCAATATTAAGAAAATAATTTTATATTAAAAATAATGAAATTTAAGGACATGGTTCGATGCAATTAATTGTAACATTTTCTTTACACGATGAATACATTTCTCGAAAAACTATGTGTAAAAAATTATTGTGCAAAAAAAGTTCCACAATAAAAACGGAGGGGGCATTACACGTTAATCAAAGATCGTGAAAAATGAACAGGGCTTATGTTGTGGAAATCCGCACTTAAACGAAATCTACAACACATAATCTTTATTCTATGTGGTGCATTATACTAGCCTCAAGCATTATTAAATTTAACAGATTTGCAACTTTCAGCCTTCTCTATGATTAAAACCAAAGGGTATTTGATTTTGGCTTCGTTTTGACGATTAAAAATCTCCTTTCAACTGTTTCCGATCACGTACCGAAAGGGATGTGCTTTTAAGGTCTTTTCAATTGTAAAAAGTCCATTGCCGTGCTCTTTACAGGAGATTAACCACTACCGAATGCCGGTGATTGGCTCTTTCCAGCACATGGCTGTGTAGGTATGCAACGCTAAACTCCTCCTGAGTTCTGTTGTGAACTTAAAAAAAAAAATGTTATATTCACAATATTTAAGAGTTCTCTCTCTCTCTACCAAGTTTCCTTAACTATTTTAATACTTATCAGGTATACCTGGCCCTAAATTCATAAGTGGGTAATATTTGGCATCGTTGTGGCGTCATGAGACCTTGAATCATCTTTGAACTCTAATGATCAAGAACGAATTTAATATTTTTTTATTCATCTCGAATATATCTTTCAGAAGTAATTTTACGCTTTGAGCTCTTACAAGCTGCGTTACTGACAGAAAAATATACTGACATTATTTTTCTTGAGCCCATTACTGGTCGCTGTAGCATAGTGGTCACAGAATTGCTGGCGTGTCATGAGTTCGAACATAGTACCGCTAAAGATCTACCGTGTAGAGAGGGGTTTTGCACGTTAAATATGTCGAGGCTCAAAGTCCTCCCGTTGGTGTGGGAGTTAGGTGAGATAGTGCCAGCTCTGGTGTCGTTCTCATCACCTGACCATGGTTCAAAATTACGAGGTCCATCGCCAATAGCACTCGTGCATCTTTACATTGCGAAGTTAATATACTATCTTTTTCTCTTGAGCCCACTAACAGAAATCCTTTGACTGCTGTATTTGGATATCTTCAGATGGGTTCACTCGGGAATCCGACTAATCTTCTCGTTACCCTCTGATAATACTCATAACAATCTATTCACATTTACTTGTCCTCCTCATTTAGTCCGCTATCACTCTCCCTCGTACTCATTACACTTTAACTTATGTAGCAATATTAATTGTGCGTACGTCGTAGTTCTTTCATGAGGCGAAGTATTCATAACGAAAATCATAACCTCTTCTGTGGCGATTTTTAATCGCTCGATCACGGCCGTCCCCTTTAGGCGTTGAAAGGCGTTCCTTTTGGGGTATCTGGACTGTAAAACAGTCCTCAATCCCATATCATGAGAGTCTATGATGCCGGGCATGGCGAAAGTGGCGTTTCAAATTCTGCTGAGTGGCGTGATGGTGATTGGTGGAACGATGGAATCTGGGAGGCGTGGCTATGGTGCTTCATCTGGGTGGAAAATTGCTTGAGTTTTTTTGGCTTGGCTGAGAGCTTAGAGGCTGCTCTCTGATTGGAGGCTGGGTACAGTGAACAGTGACTCAAATTGGCTGCCCTGGGGGCTGAGATTTAGAAAATGGGGAGGCGCAAGTCCAGTAGGGATGAAAGAAATTAATAGTGACAAAAATTTTTATAAAAGAAGTAAAATTTTAGCTAAAAATGGTGCAATAAAACTATTGCACGAAAAAATAATTTTAGGAGGATTATAAGAATCAAGAAGAATTCTTCTTGGTCTTTTAGTATTATCATTAGGAATGTAAGGAATTAAGTTATTATTGGTTTCAGGTAGAGCGTTGAAAAAGTTAATTGTTATTTTCTGAATATGAAATTTAAAACTAGTCATTTTTAAAGCGTTACATATATCGTCCTTATGCAGGCACCTTGTGGTTTTGACAATCATACGTATTAGAAAATTTTGCATAGTGTCAGTCTGACATCTTGTACCCCCCAAGATTTTGAATACACCCCCTGACTCTTAACACATTGGTTTCTGTGCTATGCCTATTTACTCAACACACATGGCTTTTAGAGACATTTATTATTCAATCTTTCACTGAATTAGTTCATTTTTACCAGCTGTAATACCTCATCCCAATGAGATTCATGGCATTTAATTCATTATTAGTTATTTCAAACACCTCACATTGTTTCGTATTGCTGTTGCGTACATGATGAAGTTCGCAAACGAAAGAACCAACCAGAGCTGCGCACAGCTCTCTGTTCCCTCTCTTATACGCGGAACTCATTACTTTTCTGTTCCTTCCTGTTTTAGCTACTCTTCTCACCACTATTCAACCGTAGTCTCGACCTACCGAAATGCAATTGGTTTTTTCATTGCGTGTTTTACGCACTTTAATTTTTTGATAGCGAATTAATTTTTATGCAACATCAACTTAATTATATTCTATTTCTTATATTAATTATCATGATAGGGTAAACGTTAAATTTTAAGTATGGAACCTCGAAAAATGTTGAGCCGTGGTCCCCACACACATGGCTGAGTGATTTAAATGCAATCGTTATTGTATCGGCACGCTATGAATTAAGTTCTTAATCTTTACATATGTGTTTCCACTATTTTTTGAAGATATCACGATGTAGAAACGGCTATGTGTAGTTGCAAACAATAGAAAAACAGAATATTCTTGATAGCGAAATAGATGTAGAATATTTTCATTGGAGGGCAATTTAGTGATCTAGTCTAGGATGGCATATGTTTGGCATTCTTGAAACTGTAAAAGAGGAAAATCTTAGCATTAAACGAGAGGCCTTCCCGGACCCCGTAGAAAGAAGCTGAGAACGCCCAGGGGTCCGCGAACCACAGTTTAAGATGGGATGCTCTACAAAGTGACTATTTTTGATTCAAAGAAAATAAATTAACGCTGCCTTTTTCCCTTTTTATATACGTTTAACGTGATTTTGGGATTTAAAGAAGTGTTCACCCCTACAGTACAGTGTTTCCGTATTTCGTACTAATACACTATTTATCTGCTTCAAGTTTGTATGTAACTTCTGGGAGATGCAGCTTCTATGAGCCAAAAATCTTGAGGATATTACCTCAAATTACGACGATCTATTTTTCTTCTTCTCGAGTTTATAATTTTCTAACGAATCAAATTGGGAAATAATTTGATCAAAACGCACATGCAGATATTTATAATATTATACTTTCACCTCTTTATTTATTAGAATGTGTTCATGACAACGAAGAACAGAAAACTAAAATATACTAATATTCAACTAACTTTAAAAAAATTATGTTTATCAAGTAATATATATCTCACATGCAATTTTAAATTATTCACATCATGTTGATTATAAATAGTGGAATTAAAAACACGCATCTATAGAGTAAAATTATTAAATTATTTGCTACATGTAAGAAATAAGCAAGAAATATTTTTAAAAAAACAGTAGCAGTCGTGGGACTGCCGATAGAAGTGAAAACGGAACAATTAAGTTGAGAGTAATTAAAACTATATGCAAAAAGTTATATGAAATTTTTTATGTTTTATTTATTAGTTACATATGATGGGTTAAACAAATCATGAACAAAATATAAATACAAAGTGGTTGAAAAAAATAATTAATATACAATTATCTTAATTATACATAGTATTTATATTTACACGAATTTCAATGAATTCAAGTTTGAACATTATTTTCATTATTTACATCATTGTCATCATTAATTTCGACAATACTTAGATTATCTGTTCGTTCAATCATTTCATTGTATTCTAAAAAAGATACAATAGGTTTATGGTAACTGAAATAAGAAATAAAAATGTTTGATTGAAATTAATCTAAATATCGTATAAAAACAGCATCGATAGTCGTTTTATACTTTGTTGTACTGACTTTTCGATCATTAGACATAGTCAAACCTAATGTTTCATTCAAAAATTCAATTAATGATAAATTTTTGTCATCTGCGAAGTTAATATTAAAGTCTCCGCTTAATATCATAGGTATGTCGTCAAATTTTCGCCAAATCTTTTTTTTTGAGTAATTCAGAACATATTTCATAAAATCTAAAATTATTATAACATTTTTTTTTAATTTTCCAATTTTAAAATCCACGAAAAATATTATCAAATAACTAGAAATCTATTTTACCACGCTAGTAAGATAAATCTTATACCGTAATAATACTCATTTCATGATGAAGAGGTTAAATATTAAAAACATAATTAAAATGAATAATGCTAAATTTTAAATACAAATATTCGTACAAATATTAAAAATGTTTAAAAATATATTCGTTGTTTTCATTATTCATTTATCTGTATAATAATATTAATTTGTTTCATACTCACTCTTATACTGAAGTCAATGAATTTAAATTCAAAAATAAACAGTAATCCTTCAATTAAATAATTACAATAATAGTCAAATTAAAAATTCACTTAAATAAACAAAATCCAGTACACACAAGTTGAACTTCCCACGTGGTCAATTTAACTTTACTTATGTATATAACTACACTCTAATACTTAATGTACAACGCGTCACATTTACAATTACAGATGTACTGCTACTATAACGTATTGGTGACGTGACTCACAAAATTATACTTATCCAAAAAGCGTCCAACGCGCACATAATACAGTCAGAAATAGTCGATGTATTAGTGTATACGTGTACACAGGCTACTGCGCGTGCGCTAGTCTGGCTCTCCATAGCTATAGATATACTATTATCATTAGCATGTCGGTGACGCGAACCGAGGATTTTACCCTCTACCAAAACGCTCAACGCGCGTAAAGAAGTTTTCACTTCAATAGGCAGTTTACATATCTTGGATTTTGTTAATTTGCTGACTATCCGTAATAATATAGGTAGTTAAAAAAGATGGAGATTACGGATAATGCTTTAAGCTCCTAAGTTAGCTTTATGTTGATGAAACTAAAATGAAAAATTAATGAAATATTATTTTTCAACATTAACATGAAACAAACAATTGTAACCCCCCGTAGTTTAAACTCTTCTCATATGAACAGTAGAAAGACTATCGCGCCCTCTAGCGGCTAGAACAATCTTCAGTAATGGCCAAGCTTCGGAACTGTAAGGACGTACGAGCATGCGCTCCGATCCCTTTCAATTCTATTGTAACTGTTAGTTCTCTAGTTATGTATGTAAATGTTTGTTTTGTCTAATAAACGTGTTTAATTAACTAGTAGACTTAATTAAGAACCCCTTCCCCGCGTGTCCCTTTATTACATTGGGTCACACCCCTTATACAATGTATTTTTTTATTTAATGTACCGTAAAATCCAGCATATATACAATGAGCACCTATACTTTCAAGCAGAATTTTTAATGTTTCGGTATATTCGCCGCAATTCGCGCACCCTCTGTTTTACGAAGAAACCTGAAATGTACGTACTCGAGGTACAGAGTGTTTTTTTTTTCAGGTATAGATGTTTAAGTGGGCATTACTTTCCAAGATGGCGACCGATTTAACAGCTGTCAAGTGATTTATTCTCAGTTGGGTTTGGCAATTCATCATGAAGAGACTCACGCCTGAACAACGCTTTCAAATTGTGAAATTTTATTTCGAAAATAATGGTCGATTTTCATAAGCGAATTTTGTTTAGCGATGAAGCGCACTTCTGGTTGAATGGCTACGTCAACAAACAAAACGGCCGCATTTGGAGTGAAGCTAATCCACAAGTGAATGTCGAAACACCGTTACATCCAGAAAAACTGACTGTTGGGTGCGCTTTATGGGCTGGTGGAATCCTTCTTCAAAAACGATGAAGGCCACAACGTTACAGTCAATGGTGATCGGTATAGAGCCCTGATTACTAACTTTTTCATTCCTGAATTGAACAATCATGATGCCCAGGAGATGTGTTTCCAACAAGACGGCGCAACATGTCACACAGCTCGTGCCACAATCGATTGATTGAAAGACACGTTTGGTGACCGCCTAATTTCACGTTTTGGACCTGTGAATTGGCCTCCAAGATCTTGTGATTTAACACCGCTAGACTATTTTCTGTGGGGCTATGTAAAGTCATTGGTCTCTATGCGGATAAGCCACAAACGCTTGACCATTTGGAAGACAACATTCGCCATGTTATTGCCGATATACGGCCACAAATGTTGGAAAAAGTCGTCAAAAATTGGACGTCCAGATTGGACTACATCCAAGCCAGCCGTGGCAGTCCTATGCCAGAAATCATATTTAAAATGTAATGCCACAAGATTATCTTTCGAATAAAAAAAAAATTCATGTCAATCGAATAATACATCGTTGTTTTATTGCAATTTAAAGTTCTATACCTCTAAAAAAACACCCTTTGTTATCCCAAGCGCTATTGAAAAAACTACTGCACTTCCAGCTCTTTTAAGCTCATAAAGTGTGTCACTTCTTTTAAATAAATAGCATTTGATATATTTAAAGAGCTAATTCTTTTATGGTCATCTATTTTTTTTTTATTTTTAAAGGTATCATTTTTATACCCAGACTATAACGTGCGCCCGTTAATTTCGAGCTTATTTTTTGTCTTAAAAATACGTGTGATACGCCGAATTTTACGGTAATTTAGAATGATCTAAATTACATAGTCATTTACTAAGCACCCTGCCGATCCTAGCAGGTGTACAGTGCGTGCACCGCACGCGGGCAACCTGTTCAAGGGGAAGCCGCGGGCCGTGTGTAATTCTATCAATCGAGCTAAATTTTTTGCGAACTTCTCAAAATAAAACTTACAATAAGTAGAATAAATATATGCTTAATTTTAAACAGAGTTACTGGGAAATCAAAATAAGTCCCGATTTCTCGATAACACAGCATAATTTTAGAGAAATAGAATGTTAGTGTGCAGTGTGTTGGTCCGAGTCCTACTCTAATGCCTACACTTTATACACATCCTCCATTTGGTCGCAAAATTCGTGGCAGACCCGGCAATAACGCAAGAAAAGGTTGTTTTTTTGCAAAAAACGGGTCTTCTTTTTTTTTTCGGGGGGCTTATCGGCGGCGCACTGTTGATGCTAAACAAGGGCACCTCAAAAATTTTTTTGCCAAAGTTGCTTTACGAAAATATCTAATATAGTTAATATTACTTAAGGTATCCGACTACGTTCGGAACTGTGATTTTGCAAAATCATATAAAGGGATAATATTTATGATATTTAGTGTCACTTAGATTAGAAAATGTATATAAAATTGTTTTAAGAATAATATTACAATAAAAAATTGTTTAAGTACGATATTTTGACAAAAAATGAACATAGAATGACCCATTTTCAAAATATTCTCCTTTTGTGAAAAATGCTTCTATTACAATAATATATAGCTCAGACCTCTGTACAGAGGCTCAACTAGAATTTTTGAAATGTATAACTTAGAAATGGGTTTATCCATGTTTTGCGACAACAAAGGGGAGAAATTTTAAGAAAAAAACACCGATAATTATTTCAATGGGTTGTAACTCTGAAAATAATGTGAATTTTGCTGGAATCATAGTTGAGCATCTGTACAGCGGTCTGAGCTATATACAGGAAAAATATTATTCTAATACAAGCATTTTTCACAAAAGGAGAACATTTTGAATAAAGGTTATTCTAAGTTATTTTTTGCCGAAATATTGTATTTAAATAGTTTTCTTTTTGGCAAAATGTCATTAAAACAATTTCATACAATTTCATAATCTAAGTGACACTAAATTTCATGAAAATTATCATTTTATGCGCTTTTTTAAAATCACGGTTCCGAACGTATTCGGATACCTTAAGACATGGGAGTGCTTAAATTCAATACGCATTGGAGAAAATTAAAAGTTTTCAATTTTATAATAAAATTACAATTTTGAAAAACAAAACTGAGGAAAGACGTTATTTTTGTGTCTAATTGAATTTTTATTAATTTTTACTTTTTTACTCTTATACATGTAGATGAGTTCATAAATTCCACGTTAAATATTAGTCAAAATATGAATATTTATTTTTAAAGATTATTAAATTTTTAAAATGGATTTACTTTTTTTACACATAAACTTAATTTGATAATATTCAAAGATACAGTTTTTTTTAATTAATACACAGAAATTCATTATACGTTGTGCATTTTGAGTAAGGTTTCGATTGAATGTTTTTTAAATTGATTGAATGTTTGTGCATCTCCGTATCTAGAAGCAAACGGAGCCGGTGCGGGATGGTTCTGTCAGCTATTTGAGGGCTCATTGGCAGTGGTAAAAAACGCTACCAACTACAATGGTGAGGTCTTGACTGTCTGTGAAACTACAAAGCAACTACTAGCTGCTGGCCTAGCTCCTGCAAAAGTTGTCTTCTTCATAGACTCCCAAGTTGCAATTTTAGTTTTATGCAGTAATACACGAACGGACTGCTTCAACACAATTTAGAGTCGAACCTAATATTCTGGAGCTAATCTCATATGTTGGACTGTGGCCTTACAGTGGGTCCCAAGTCATGTTGGAATCCCTGGCAATGAAACAGCCGACCGAAAAGCCCATCCGGGAGCCGAGTTGCCTAAACAGGAAGTCCCTTTGACTCTCAGAAAAGCAAAGAGCATTCATTGACAAGTATACTACCATGAACCAAAAAGCCAAGAGCCTTGGAAAGCCATGGAAAACTCTGCCCACTGTTGGTCCAATCCCGAGGCACCTGGAGAGAGTTGAGGCTGTTGCCCGCTTTCTCCTAACCACCGGACATGACTTTTTGGCAGTATACCTCCACTGGCTTGGCCTGTCCACTCTGCGGCTATGCCAGAATGGATAGCGACCATCTGCTACAATGCACTGGACTCGATGAATACCCGACTGAAGATATCGTCAGTCCGTACTGGGAGGTTTGGTGTCAAATGGTCAAGAAGCCAAACACGAACGTTGGATAAATAAATAAATAAAATATCTGCCGAGGCTGAAAGTACTCATGTTTGCGTGGTGTAGAAGTTTGAAGAGTGGAGTGTTCTCATCACACTGCAACGAGGAGCAAAATTACGAGATCCATAGTGAAAGGCTTTCGTTTTGCTTTGAAGTTCAACGTGAAGAAACAATCATTCAATCAAATGACTAATGGGAAGCTTGGTATGTATTATTTAATATTCATAATTTCTTCTGCAAAAAGTTTAAACAAATTATTATATTGTAGGATCCAAGAACTTATAAATTTTATGTAGAACACAATTCAGATATTAAAAGTAATAATTGTGAAGAAAAGGCTTCCAAAAAAACTGGGTACAATGTACAATGTATGATTTTCAAAAAGATCTCTTTGCAGGTGAATAAATTGTGCATATTTAATACATGAAATGATGGCACCATATACATTTAGGTCAATAAAGATAATTTTACTCTTTGTTTTTAAACTTTTATTTAATATATATAATGAGACGAGTATCAAGAAAATATCCCCCTAATTCCCAACAATACTGTTTAGAGAGCAGGTGTCACAGCTCATGTGTCGTTCTCTTCATTTGACAGCAGTGCAAAATTAAGAGATCGGCCACTAATAGCCTTCTTTTTGCTCCGAAGTGTGGTGATAATAAAAACTATTAATCAAAACAAAATACATATATGTGTTTGGGAACTGAGTGAGAGTTTTATTAACGTCACATTATAAAGCAACACGAGGGCTATTTGCGACGAACCCCATAATTTTGAATCTCAGTCAACTGATGAAGACGACACCTGAGCTAGCACCAGTGGCGTAATGTACACCCTTTCAACCCCCGCATCGTGGGGGTGCCAGGGTTCTAGGGAGCCGAAAGCCTAATTGCCACCAAGTTGGATTTTACCCTTTATAAAATCCAACTTGGGGGCCCAAAAACTGACTTTGCAGGGAGACCCAAATGTTCTCCGTTACGCCACTGACTAGCACTCCCATTCCAAACTACCACACCATCAACAGATTTATCAGCCTCATCTACATGGTGGGTCTTCAGTAGCACTAGTACTCGAACCCACTACACTCTGGCCATGAATTCGTGAATTCCCCACATTAAAAGAATACGAATGTGGATTATAGAATACGAGCTAAGATGTCTACCTTGTATTCGGAAACAGGTAAGAACAAACAATTACTGTATTTATTCGAATCTAAGCCGCCATCGATTCTAAGTCGCACCCTAAGTTCTCAAAAAAGTTTTTGTGAAAAATGAAAAATTGTGTAAAATAGGTTATCGATAGCCAGTTTCATGGTATTAAAATAAATTTAAAATGAGAACTATTAAGAAGTGAATAATTAGTAAATTTACCCTTCGATTCTAAGCCGCACCCGATTTTCAACAGCATTAAACCTGGGAAAAATTCTATCTAGATTCGAGTAAATAAGGTGATAGTCTGAGCAAACGAAATATTGCGAAATGACGATTTTATGACATAATTATACCATAATCTCAATTTTTTTAAATGACTCAATTTTTTTAACTTAAAATACTATCTGTTTTTTGTGTATTTTCGAGATTTAAATGACTATTGTAACACATTTGACGCAAAATATTGTACATTAAAGCCCTTTTTTGATTACTTTTCAATGCCGATGGATGTTAATAGATGTATTTTGCAACAACAGGCATTCACCATATTATACTCATTGTGGTCATATCAACTCCTTTATGTTGATTATACTTGTAAGTTATATGTTGTTTATCTCTTGGATAGAGGTACACAATATTTAACAAGTATAAACCTCTGTAAGACGTGAAATTACAAAATACTATATAGAATGTATGTAATACATATAGAAGTGTACAAAATATGATTTTATTCGTTTCTTATTAAAGCGTTTTTGTCACAAATTTACTCAGGATTGGTATTAATATTGCGTTGATTTTCTGATATTTTTAGGGTTAGAATATTTTTTTTTCAAAGTGATGAAGACAACAAGCACGTTTTGGGTGTGCGATAATTCACACGCATGTGTATTTAATTAAAGAGAATAAAAAACGAAGTTTTCCTAGTACATACTTTACTTACTGCATCTGATAATAAAGAAGCAATACGTTTGTTTTGAATAAATTAATCAAAAAAGATAAGTGGATAAAATTATTACTCTTTACTTTTATTATTGAACAAAAACAAATAAATTCAAAATTTATAATGTTTCTCTTTTAAAAAATAAGCATTTACAAATTAGAACAAATAGTGATTATGTTGTATTTTGGTCACATAGTTTCGTTAATTTAATAGTCACGTCGCTTACTATAAATTAATTCATTATTTTACCTGAATTATTTATTATTAATATAATTAACTTAACGAATTAGCTGAAGAATTTCTTGCTTTTCTTTTTCTGAAGAGTGGGTTCCCGAAACACTTACAGAGGTTTAGTTACAAATCATTTAAAGAATATTGCAATTTCTTAATAATTTATGAAAAAAAAAACCCTTTTCTTAAAAATAATATTAAAATAAAACATAAATTCAGTGTGTGAAAAAAATATCAATAAATTAAGTTCTTAAAAATATTTGAAAATATTCGCGTTCAGAGCATTCACAGAAAAAATAATCTTCACTTCAGATTTGATATTTAGTCTAGGTTTTAATCTACATCATTTGTGGAAAACAAATTTTATTACATGTAAAGCATGAAATATCTTAAATCAAGCAAAATGACAGATTTTAAAACGAAAATTTTATAAAATATTTTAAAATTTATTATCAGCCATCACGATATACATGAGATATAATTTATAGAGTTTTTTTAGTATTTGAAACACATATAGATGGCGCTACGTATTTGTAAGAAAGTCACTAAAAGGAAAATTTCTATTGGGAACTAATCGAATATATAAAAATCAAAAGTTTATTTAGGAAAAGAATAATTTTTCAAAAAAAGTAACAGAAACTGTCTTAATTTCATGTAAATGTGGAATAATAAAAAATTTAAAATTTCCCCTTTTTTTTTCTGTTAAAAACAAAAAAAAAAGAAAAATACATAATTAAGAAATATTTAACTTTCTAAATAATTTCTAGGTTGCATCGCTTAATGTATTCTTTTTTATTAGCTGGATTTTATAATAAACAAATATAATATATAGCTTTTCAAAGTTATCTGAAAATTCCATTTTCTAAGACTTCGCTTATCAAATCACAGATGGCGACACCATAGTTCTTACAAAAATTTCTAAAAAGATTTACATACAGAGATACACGCAGAGTTAGAGAATAGAGGTCAATAATATAGATTTACTAGTTTTATTATGTATTAATTTTTAATAAATAAAATTCTTAACACAAAAAGTAAACTGCATAAAGTATAACTATTTCTTCAACATTAATATAAAAATTGAAATTGCGCACATATTACGTATTTTTAAAAAATATTTTTTAAAATAAGAAATAGACAACGTAATATATAAGTATTTCTCTTCTTTATAGTTAAAAAATAAATAAATAAATAAATAAATAAAATTTTATGTGAATCCAGTACTTTCACCGCTCTATTCTCATATCACTAAGTCAGGGCTATAATTTGTGACTTTCAATTAGACACGATTCTAATTATCAGTTGTTAAACAATTTCTTTGTGGACTCGAAATATCTTTCATACGAGAAAAGATTTTTTACTTAGATATGTAGAATAAAAAGCGGAAAGCAGAGTACATGCAATTTGGTCTCTTCAAGCAATTAAATCTCTCCAGCAATAACATTCAATAATTTACATATCAGCCGTTAGTTTATCCTTAGAATTTCCTTTCAGATTTTTTCGTAATTCCGTGAAAGTCCTTAATTCTGAAGATGTTTTTCAAATAAAGTCCATTCGAAGTTTATCAACTTCCATCCTCTCAAAAATTGACAAATTTGTTGAGTAATCCAGAGTGCTACTGAGAATTGTGCCGCGTGCAATAGGTTCATAAGAGATTCTTAATAAAGTTTTAATTTTACTTGATGTCAGTACAGGCATACCTCGTGTAACACGGTACTTGTATTATAAAACACGGTTTCGATATCTAGTACACGGTACAAAATTGGCGATTATTATAACGAAGTGTGGACAAAGTAATTTTGTGTCCAAATAATATTTTTGAAAGCTGAGAAAATTAGTTTAGATTTTTTTTTCTTTTGGAATCTTTAACACCAGGAATCCTAACCGCTAGACCACATGGGACTAACTTCAAATACGTCCAGCTTTTTCCAAAAATACAATGTCGATATTTCTATTTAATTTTTGCTTAAATTGTTGAAGTACTTTAAAAAAAAAAGCCGCACACAAATTTCTATTTCTGAAGCGATGTTTACCGAAACGCGAATATTTTTTACCATCTTCCCCGAAATGTAAAGAACTTAGTATTTTAAAGATAAAAGAACAGTCCATTGCATCGAATCAAATAATTGAAGGTGAAATGAAAATTTCGGAATCATAAATATTTCTGAAACAGTTATTGCTCTAGACAGACTCTTCAAGCTAAGACAGCTCTAAAACTATAACAAAATGCTCCGGATGAGGTTTGAACTCACGACCTTCAGATTTCTTTAAGGTATCCGACTACGTTCGGAACCGTAATTTTAAAAAGGCACATAAATGAATACTTTTCATGATATTTAGTGTCACTTAGATTAGAATACATACATAAAACTGTTTTAAGGACATTTTGACAAAGAAAATTTATTTAAATACAATATTTCGGCAAAATTAACTTACAATAACCTTTTTAAAATGTTCTCCTTTTGTGAAAAATGCTTCTATTATAATAATATTTTGTCAGTATATAGCTCAGACCTCTGTCCAGAGGGTCAACTATGATGTTTGAAAAATTCATATTATTTTCAGAGTCACAACCATTTGAAATAATTATCGGCGTTTTTTTCTCAAAATTTCTCCCCTCTGTTGTTGTGAAACATGGATAAATCCTCTTCTAAGTAATATATTTCAAAAATTCTAGTTGAGCCTCTGTACAGAGGTCTGGAGCTATATACAGGCAAAATATTATTTTAATCGAAGCATTTTTTCACAAAGGAGAATATTTTTTGAAAATGGGTCATTCTATGTTAATTTTTTTGTCAAAATATTGTACTTAAATAATTTCTTATTGTAATACTATTCTTAAAACAATTTTATATACATTTTGTAATCTAAGTGACACTAAATATCATAAATATTATCCATTTATACGCTTTTGCAATATCATGGTTCGGAACGTAGCCGGATACCGTAAGTCGAGCATTACGAAACCGACGCTTTGCCTACTGCGTTACCAATGCTCCAGGGCCAAAAGGAAATATTTCCTTTTGAACGAAATCGTTTGCGTTATATATTTTCAATAACCCTCTGATAAATCTGGTTTTTGAGCTCAAAACCGGACATAAAATTTTTTTTAGAAGATTCTACAGACGTTATTATCTTTCGTGAATATTTAGACATTCGGCGCGGAATTGGATAAGGCATAATGTAATTATGATGGATGTGTTTTTTTTTACTAATTTTTTGAAATATGCCTCAAAGAAAGTTAATTCAAACATGCATGAAAACGAACTATTCAACAGAAATTTTAAAATTCCTTCGCCTCATTTAAAAAAAAATCCGTTTGTTTCAAGAGAACCTTGTTATTTTTATGTACTTAGAATTCATATTTTTATCATCGATGCTTTTATTACCTTTTAAATTTTGTCTTTTCAAACTCTTACAAGTTTTGAATTCGAGATGTACTTCGAGATAGGTGTCAATACCATCTGTGTTATCTGTTTCAAAAAGTAAGGTTCCACCGAGAGAGATTTGATCTCGGATAGCTAGATTCAGAGTGCTAACCATTACACCATAGAACGGAAATTTTTCATGCCAGGAATCGAATCTGGAACATCTGGGTGAAAGCCAGGAATCCTAACCACTTGGAAGGCTCTCGGTAAGAACAAAGTCTTAACTGGTAGGGTAATTTTTCTATTACACTAGCGGTCAGGAAACTGCGGCTCGCGAGTCACATGTGGCTCTTTGTATTGACAGTTGCTGCTCTTTAGACAACTGCTTCTGTTTATTATTAAAAAATAAAAACATATCATAGCTCTTAAGTGGTAAAAGTGAAACATTTATAAAAATGCCGCCCTGGTATACAACCCTGAAAAAGATTTACAGCAATATTTTGTGCTTGCAAAGAAGTTCGAAACCACTCAAAAATGGACAAGAGAATATAATTAACTTCCCAATTAAAATAACAAAAATACATTCAGTATATTATGACGTGCTTATGGATTAATAAGAAGAGTGTTGCAATGATTTTAATATGTAAAATCAATTTTAATTGCTAATACAGATATTAAAGTTCAGAATAAAGCCCTTATGGCATTACTGTTCTCAACATTATGATATTTTGACAATTGTTGTTGTTTAATAGAGCCTCATTAAAATATCCATGATAGTTCTTAGTTTTTAAAATAAGGGAAAATAATACTTTGAGTGGTACTTATAATTTAAATATTATAAAAAATATTAATTGGATCATAACTATGTTTATTGCAACCTCCCCCCTCCTTAATGAGCAATGTGTTCTTTGATACCGTGATTATCTTGTTTCTCTTACAACTTGGTTCTCCTACCTTGAAAATTTGCCGACCCTTATTTTATACCAAAATCAGAAAAAGTAATAGACAAAGATAATGATGTAATGTAACATATAAAATGTAGGAAGATACTAGTAAAATCGCAAGTAACCCGGTGTCACTCGCGCGAAAAAAAACGACCTAAAGTTCTTGCGCAGGGTATCTCCCGCCCAAGAGTGTTTACATTATGTTTTTTCCGTAAAATTTCTATACAAAAGTTTAAAAGGAAGAAAAGTAGCAAATACAACATGTTTATTACATTTTCCACACGTAAATGTGGCTTTTCTATTCTT